>OW569417.2:2402500-3002500 GCA_937662695.2 Halyzia sedecimguttata | reverse complement strand
TAGCACATTCCACTAATTTCTGCATTGACAATTCCACGAACGACACAAGATATTCTTCCAAGTATATCTTTATCCTCAATTTCCACTCTGGCTCTATAATCCACCTATCTGGGTTATGATCGATAATAATATGCAAAGGCGAAATCAAGTTATCCTTGGAAGATGAGGCTATAATCCGGCGATTTCGTTTGTTCTGCAGCCAAGGTCGTTTGTGTTTGGATCGCCGATCTTCGGCATCAGGTAGATGGCGCTCCGGACGCCCGTACCACGCGGCGTATGTGTGATCTTGTCGGAAAAGTCCGGACTGCTTTTGGCCTGTGAACAATCACGGTCATTATCATAAAATGCAGTAATATAATATAAGAAGATAGCAGGTTGGGTTACTTTACAGTTCGTTGAATTTTAGGTACGATGTACCGGCTACTGGTCACATGATATGACCTGAGGCTACTGCGATTCGTTTTAATGATGATGCAGGATGGTTGTGATGGTTTAACTTTCAGATTATTCCATTTTGATGGGACATTTCACTAAAACTTTAATATTCTGTATGAATTAAAAAAAAATTGTTCTGTTGTCCATTATCCTGTATTGGACACTTAATCGAATATACAGGAGAATGGACAATAGAACATGCGTGCAAAAGCTCCTAAGTACATCCCTTGTACATGTACATATTATTTTTTATTTTAAACACTGATAATTTCATCTTTCAAATTACTCGATGACCAAGAATTCAAACATAATCACGCTTGCATCACATAATCTTTCAATGATGTACGTGTTTTTGCCATGATCATACCTGCTGTGGAAAATAATCTTTCGAAAGGTACGGATGTAGCCATTAATAAATCATCGGTCATCTTGGAAAGTGTAGGTAGAGCTTTTTCATCACTCTCCATCACTGTAAAATATTTTGATTCCTATTTGCTCTTTCTAACGGCAAATATTCTTCAAACTCAGCTTTCCAATATTTCGAAAGTTTTGTTGATGTTTTACATAGGCCATCGATGTCGATACATTTTTTAATAGAATTGAACAATTTGGTATAGTGTTCAAAGAATACCTTCCCATCAGTGGGTAGATCATTGAGGGTGTTCTTGGCGTATTCCTCATAACACTTTTCGAAACATTGAATAGCTTCATTTCTTCACCAGTTTTATTATACGTAGTTCCACAGATGTATACAATAATTGTTCACATCTTCCCTACAAGAGCACAAGAGAATAAAAGACGAAATTTTCAAAGCATTGGGATTTAGGGGCAATAAAAGTTGTCCGTTAAGGATTGAATTCATAATGACATGAGTTTTTATGGTTGTGAATTCTATTTTTTCTTGAAGAATAATCTTAATTATCGCAAGGTCATAACGAATTAATAATCTTCTAGAATGAACGATGTATAATATAGACAAAATATATTGGTAATTATAGTGGAAACTCTTCATATTCAATTGATTTCTGTGGGTATTGAAAAAAGTCGAGCATTATATAAAACTTCATACAAAAAATTTACCGTGGTCTCGGTATCGCCTATAATATTTTTGAAGACGTCTCGTCTCGTCTCTTCTCGCTTTTCCGAGACGGGAACGAAACGAGACGAGAAAAATCTCGCTCTCGCGTGAAGCCCTAGTTATTGGGAAAACTAAATTTCAGAGATGCTGAAGTTTTCCGTACGAAGAAGTATGCGTTCGTTCTCAATCTAGCATTCTCTCCTGGTCTCTTCAATTAGCATTAAATCCACATCGTGCTCTCAGCCTCGCATCCAGAACTAATAATACCGAAGTTCTGCGTCATCAGTACAAGACAAGCAGTGGTATGATCCAATTATCCTCCAAGGTGTGTCTGAACGCTGGTTCCAGATCCGATTCTGCTCTGCATCCGCCCCGATATAACTGCCATTAACGAGATAATATTTATACGCTCATTAGGCAGGCCAAGATGCGACTGACAGGTAGGAGGCTTCTTGAAGTGAAAGGAAGGTAGCGCTGTATGGGATCTTGAAGGACGCTCTTTTTGGTTCGACCAAGATGCTGTATATGATGGGATTTGGACGATATGGTCCAATACGTCTTGTACTGTAGAGGATTTCCCGAAAATCGACGTTAAGCATTTTTGAAAAAAATGGGTTCAAGCCCTGTGGACAGGAGCTTTCTGGCGCTCTAGTTCAAACAGACAAATTATATCTCCGAAAGTATTGGTTTCTCAGAGTTGGGAATTATATCAATGTATACATGATAGAGCTGCATCATAAAGGAAATTCAATTCAAATAATAGTTTATTTATCAAGATTGAATGAGCAATCATGAGAATGAGAACTGCACCATGGAAGAAATCGAATTAAATCTGGCCAATTTTGCCCAATAACGAACTTAACCGAGATATTCATCTCCCTAACCTACTCTGAAAATTTCAACTACCTAGCTCATTCCGTTCGAGAGTTATTGTGGAAAAACTTTTTTTAAATTTTCAAATTTTTTTTTTAGACTTTGCGTTAATCTGGTCAATACAAAACTTCACATGCGTATAAAGGTCATGATTCTACAATTTGATGCTAAATTTCAGATAGATCGAACGAACTTGTCCGAGATATTTACGCTCCAAAACCACCTTGCAATTTTCAATCCGCTAACTCCTTTCGTTCGAGAGTTATCGTGCCTACGGCCGGTCGGCCGGCCGGACAGAATCGATTTCGCACTCGGATTCTTGATCAGTGAGTCGAACCAAATCGTTTGAGACCATTTTCAGCCAAAAATTTCAAAATTAAAGACACTTGGGCAAATTGATAAGCACACTGTTCCGAGGAACTAGAGCGCCAAAAAAACAAGTTTCGTATGACAATTGCCCAAAATAGGTTTAAAGTACCTACAAATAGTAGGTATTCCATAAAACAAATATGAAAGAAGATAAGTAATAATAAAAAATTTCCTGATCTACGTTCACCAAACTACAGAATTATGCTTTCAATATTTACGTAATATTTTCAAACATTTTCGGGTGAGGTCCCCGTTGCATCGCTAAAATACGAGTATTTCAACCCCAATATTTTTGAAGTTACAATATTCCCTTCTGTCAAGTTGTCATTATGAGAATTCATACATAGAATAATAATTACATCAATCTGTGAAATACGATTTACATTGAAATTTTAAAAAATCATATCTCCGAAAGTATTAGCTTGTTAGAGTTGAAAATGATATGAATGGATTCTTATGATAAAACTGCTTATCAAAAAAAAATTAATTTGGAATTTGTTTCGTAAAAAAAAAAATTTTTTTTTTGTTACTCCGAAACCATCTGTCTGATTTTGCCCAATAACGAACTTAGCCGAGATATTCATCCCCCAAACCTACTCTGAAAATTTCAACTCTCTAGCTCATTCCGTTCGAGAGTTATCGTGCTTACGGCCGGCCGGACAGAATGAATTTTGACCACGGATTCTTGATCAGTGAGTCGAACCAAATCGTTTAAGACCATTTTCATCGAAATATTCCAAAATTACAGACATTTGGGCAAATTGATAAGCACTCAGTTCCGAGGAACTACAGCGCCAATTACGAGCATTTCGAAAAAATCGAGAAAATATTCAGCTCGTGTTGGTGTTTTAACTCCAGCACAATTTCAGCTGTCAATACTGGAAAGAAATTTGGAAAATTGGTTCAAACACTGACGTGAAGTCAAGAGCTTTTGCGCGTATGTTCTATTGTCCATTCTGCTGTACTGGACACTCTTAATCGAATTTACCATGGTATATTCGAATGAGAGTGTCCAATACAGGGGAATGGACAATAGAACATACGCGCAAAAGCTCCTGACTTCATGTCAATGCTTGAACCAAAGTTTCAATTCGATCGAATCTGTAATTTTGAGTTATCGAGAAATTAATATTCAAGATGGGTGTAACTCCGAAATCGTTGGGCCGATTATGCCCAGCAACGATCTTAACTATCCTATTCGGATGCGCAACCTACCCTGAAAATTGCAACTCGCTATCTCTTTCCGTTTGAAAGTTATGGTGGCAACGGTCACCTATCCACCTAATGATCTCAACCAAGGCTGCTCGGATCTATAACAATATAGATCAGATCATGTTCAAATTTGAAACTTGGTTGTAAAGTTGGATTTTGAAGGTTGTCGGAAGATTTCTACGATATCGGACGAATAGTTTCTGATGTTCTTCAATGATTTTTGGCGCTCTTGTTCCTCGGAACAGAGTGCTTATCAATTTGCCCAAATGTCTGTAATTTTCGAATTTTTGGCTGAAAATGGTCTTGAACGATTTGGTTTGACTCACTGATCAAGAATCCGAGGTCGAAATTGATTCTGTTCGGCCGTCCAGCGGTCCGTCCGGCCGTTAACACGATAACTCTCGAAAAGAATGAGCTAGACAGTTTTCAGAGTAGTTTTGAGGGATAAATATCTCGGTTAAGTTCGTTATTGGGCAAAATCGATCTAATAGTTTCGGAGTAACGAAAAAATAAATTTTTCCTTACATTACAACTTTTGAATTCAAATTATTTTATGATGCAGTTTCATCATAAGAATCCATTGTTATCATTTTGAACTCTAACAAGCTAATACTTTCCGAGATATGAAGTTCCAAAGTTTCAATAATACATCGTAAGTTCTATGTATTCAGAGGATGTGAACAACGAATCTGTCTTTGTTCACTGTTCATAAATGTCAACTTTTCTAGCTATTAGAAATTGTCAATTCGTAGGTTGAAAATACTTTCTCTTGGAAAATAAGTATCCGATTTTTGAATTTGTGAATATGTACAAGACTGTTTTGAAACCGAAAATAATATTGGCTGATTACATATTGAATAATTTATGTATACATATTGGGGATGATGTTTCAGAAGATTTAGAATTGGATCAATTTGATGATGTAGTTTATGGAGGCAATAGGAAAGAAGAACATAATGAAATCATCAAAAGAAATTAATGTTCGTTGACCACTGAGGTTAATATTACCTTTTACTTCCTTAAGTAGTGAGGCATGATCCTATATACAGTATTTTCATTATGTTGCTAGCAAAAAAATTATGAAATATGGATCTACATTTGTGTATCAAACATTTTTTCTTGAGTTAAGCTACATAATACAGAGAAGAATGTGCTAGTGGTATGAACTATTAAATTTTAAATTATGAAATGAAAAGAGCATAGTATTTTATTAATATATTTCGAACCATTAAGATAATTTGTTCGTAATCCACTACGTAGTTCCACAGATGTAAACAATAATTGTTCACATCTTCACTACAAGAGAATACATTTCTCCAAATGTTCAGATTGAGACGAAATTTTCGAAGCTTTGGGATTTAGGGGCAATAAAAGTTTTCCCTTAAGTATTGAATTCATAATGGTTTCCGTTTTTATGGTTGTGAATTCTATTTTTTCTTGAAAAATAATCTCAATTATCGCAAGGTCATAACGAATTAATAATCTTCTAAAAATCGTGTATTTCTAGAACGATCGATACATAATATAGATAAAATATATTGGTAATTATAGTGGAAACTCTTCATATTCAATTGTTTTCTGTGGGTGTTGAACATCGCGTCAGTGCTTTTATAATAATTTTCATCGGCCATCACCCCAATCACCCCCAAAAACTGGCGACACGGCTATCAATTACCCCTGGATCCATCGTCCCCGAATAACAATTACGCGAATGGCATGCTTATTGAAGGTGTTCGCTCGTAAATCCCGAAGAAGACATCATAACTCAACGAAAATTGAATGGGGGTGGGGGAGGTTACGAAAAGGCGCGACCGGATCCACGATGAACGGCGGCGATGAAACGAAAATCAAGATAACTGTAATTTGGCAAATTAGCGGCTTTCCGATGAGCGCCACGTTAATTATCCCGTTTAGTTATCCGGTAAGGGTGCCGGCTGGCTCGCGCGCCTGTACTGCGGGAGGGAGGGAGTTAATTAAGGGTTGAGGGGCGATCGTTCTCGCGGGGTTGAATGAGATATTCCGGGGATTACGAGCGGTAGTTTCGTGGATTCGAGTGCTTAGGTTCTATTGAGAGTTAAGGGTTGTCGAAGTAGGGGGTGGCGTAAGGAATCTGAATGTCTGAAGGGAGGGGGGAGGGATACCTGACGTTCGGATTCATTCATGAGGAGGGATTACGGGCTGTGTACTTGAATATATTGCGGTATTTAATTAGGATGATAGAACATACGGGTGAAGGGGGTGCTTGGTCCAACAACCATTTGATTTAGAAGACTGTGTTACACGAGGGCTATACATATGCTAGTGAACTCTAATTTTTCGTGGAGGTCCAACTTTACCATTATAACTGGTGTTTTTTAGCTTCATACGAGAGCGAGATTTTTCTCGTCTCGATTTTTGATTTTGATTGAAGAACAAATTATTTTAATTGTTCATTTCATTTGTTAGAAAGATTGAGTATATATTTTATATTCCTGCTTTTCTTTATTTGAAAACTTATCTCATTATAAGACAAAATATGTTAATAAAATACAATTCTCTTATCATAATTTAATAGTTCATACCACTAACACATTAATTATGTATTATGAACCTTAACTCAAGAAAAAATATTTGATACACATGTAGATCAATATTTTAGCACTTATTTGCTATCAACATTATGAAGATACTGTATATACGAACATGTCTCACTACTTAAGGATGTAAAAGGTATTATTAGCCTCGGTGGTCAACGAACAGTAATTTCTTTTGATGATTCCATTATGTTCTTCTTTCCTATTGCCTTCATAAACTACATCATTAAAAGGATCCATTTCTAATACTTCTGAAACATCATCCCCAATAAGTAATCATTAAAGGATACTGTGGGAGGTATACTCATTATAGAACGAATAAATAATAAATTAATAATAATAATAATAAATAATTAATTTTTATTTTATAGATATTTTTCAGAGTTTGGGTGAGAAAACCCAGAAAAAAACCGTTCAATAATCATCCCCAATATTTATACCTAAGTTATTCAAAATGAAACAAGTCAATATTATTTTTGGTATCAAAACAGTCTACACTTTTCGAAACGCCCTAAGATGAGATATATGAATACAGATCATTCATATTTATATATTCATAGATACGATTACAGCATTCTGTGAAATCATAGAATCACGATTTAATATAGATGTTTTGAAAAATCAAATCTCCGAAAGTATTAGCTTGAAAATAGTATGATGAAACTGCAAATTGAAAAAAATTTAGTTTAAAATTTTTAATGTAAAAAAAATGTTTTTTCGTTACTCCGAAACCATCTGACCGATTTTGCCCAATAACGAACTCAACCGAGATATTCATCTCCCAAACCTACTCTGAAAATTTCAACTGTCTAGGACATTCCGTTCGAGAGTTATCGTGTTAACGGCCGGCCGGACAGAATCGATTTTTACCACGGATTCTTGATCAGTGAGTCGAATCAAACCATTTAAAATCATTGTCAGCCAAAAATTCGAAAAAAACAGACATTTGGGCAAATTGATAAGCGCAATCTGTGCCGAGGAACAAGAGCACCAAAAAGGGTAGCCACCACAGCTCTTCCTGAAGAGTGGTGGTTACTCTTTTTGGCGCTCTTGTTCCTCGGAACAGAGTGCTCATCAATTTGCCCAAATGTCTTTAATTTAAGAATTTTTGGCTGAAAATGGTTTTAAACAATTTGGTTCGACTCACTGATCAAGGATCCATGATCAAAATTGATTCTGTTCGGCCTTTTACAAGATAACTCTCGAATAGAATGAGCTAGACAGTTGATATTTTCAGAGTAGGTTAAGGGGATGACTATCTCGGTTCGTTAATGGGCAAAATCGGCCAGGTGGTTTCGGTGTAACAAAAAAAAATTTATGTTACAATATATTACAATATTGAAATCCAATCTTTTTAAGATGCAGTTTCATCATAAGAATCCATAGATTTCATTCTCAACTCGAACAAACTAATACTTTCTGATATATGATTTTTTCAAAATTTCAATAATTATTCTCAATTTTATATGATTTCATAGAATACTCTAATTATAATTTCCTGATATATATAAATCCTACATGAGATGAGTCATAGATCTAGGTTTTGTATTTAATTACGAAATTTTCTTGTTAATAGACGCACAGAAGCCAAATTGAAAAAATGGGAAAGCCCTGAGGACAGGAGCTTTGGCGCTTTTGTTCAAACTTTGACAAATCATAACTCCGAAAGTCTCCGAGTCTGGAATGATATCAATGGATTCTCATTTAATTTATTTTATTTTATGATGCAGTTCTATCATAAGATTCCATTGATATAATTCCCAACTCTGTGAAACCAATACTTTCGGAGATATAATTTCCCATGGTTTGAACAAGAGCGCGAAAGATCCTGGCCACATGGCTTGAACCAATTTTTAAATTATGAATAGTGAATGTAGATACCTCGCAGTAGAAAAAAAATTATAGGAATTTTTTTTTGATAAATTCGATAGTTTTCGAGATTTTCAGATTACTCGTTTAAAATGGGACGCCGGTATATACTGATAACAAAGAAGCGAGTATTGGATATTTACAAACCTTCGAAATACTTGGCAGACACATCCTCACTTATTATGAAAACGCAGGAAAGATAATATTAAACCATTACGTCCCACCTACCCTATCTAGAATATCTGTACGATTGTCATCTACATGATTCATTTTGTAATCTGCCACGTAACGCCGGTTCTCGATTCAGATTCTATCAGGGCGTACACGCTTCAACTAATTCGCAAGTCACTATGCAGATCTCGTGATTAATTGTTCGATAAGCGACACCGGTAGCGACAGTTTATGGTTACATTCCGTCTTCCACAGGTTTACGGCTTAGTTAATCGATAGTTAGTTATCGTTTTCATTATTTCTCATCTAAAAATCTGAATTCCGGATGTATTTCTCGCCTCTAGAAGGATATATATGGACCAAATACGGACCCATGGGGCAGCCCACTAGCAGTCCGAAACCTGCTGTCGTATTCAGCTCAGTTTTTACAGGGTTATCCAATTAGAGTGATATCCCGGTATTTTAGCTGCTGCCATATTAGGAGCAGTCATTTTTCAACAGATGAACTAAAAACGCATCAATTTGCTAAAATTCACAACTAAAATTTGGATAGAGGTGTTATTTTGAATAGCCCGCTATTTCGGTAGATGTCACTTTTGACATTTGACACGTAGAAACTACGCCATTAATGAAAATGGAACGATGCAAGCTTCAAGAACGCATTGAAATTATTAAAATTCACTATAAAAATGGTGAAAATTTGGCAGAGACGGTTCGTAAAACTCGAACATTTTTGGGTCGTCGTGAAGCACCTTGTCGGACCGCAATAAAGAAATTGGTGGAAAAATTCTTGCTGTTGGGACAAGTTAGTTTGTGAAGAATAAAACCCGCGTGCACGTCGCTCAAGATCAGCCGCGAATATTGCTGCTGTAGCCGAAAGTGTTGAAGAAAACCCAGGTTTGTCCATTCCTCGTCGTTCTTTGGAATTAAGCATTCCACAACCGTGATTACACCGTATTTTGCATAAAGATTTGGGTCTTAAGGTTTATAAAGTTCAGTTAACACAAGAACTCAAGCCGGCCGATCATCAACAACGTCGTGTCTTTGCTGATTGGGTCGTTGAAATGCATGAAAATGATCCGGAATTCCATCGAAAAAATCATCTTGAGTGATGAGGCCCATTTCCACCTCGGTGACTTCGTCAACAAGCAAAATTGTCGCATCTGGGTCTCGGAAAACCCAAGAGTTATTGTTGAAAAGCCTCTCTATCCTCAACGTGTGACTGTTTGGTGCGGTTTATGGTCCGGCGGAGTCATTGGACCTTACTTTTTCGAAAATGAGGCTGGAGCAACAGTTACGGTGAATGGATTGCGCTATCGAGAGATGATTAATGATTTTTTATGGCCGGAATTGGATGGTATTGATCTGGACAACGTTTACTTTCAACAAGACGGTGCTACGTGCCACCCAAGCAACGAAACCATTGATCTTTTGCGGGAAAAGTTCCCGGACCGTGTTATCTCTCAAAGAGGTGATCACAATTGGCCAACGAGATCTTGTGATTTAACACCTTGGGACTTCTTCCGTTGGGGCCACGTGAAAGAGAAGGTCTACGCCAATAGGCCAGCGTCGATTCAAGACCTCAAAGATGGAATTCGTGAGGCTATCGAGGACATAGGGCAGCCACTTTGCGATTTGGTTATGGAAAATTTCATTAAAAGGATATGGTCCTGTAAGCGTGGTCGTGGTGGTCATTTGCCTGATGTTATTTTCCACTATTAACGGCATAGCTTCTTCTTTATAATGAAATAAACATCCGATCATTTATATTGAAAAATTGCATTTTTCTTTGAATATCAAAATAACACCTCTTACTGGAAAACCCTTTATATAACCCTTATTCGTGCAAACAATTTCAGGAAATATATTATTACTCTTCTGGGTACTGGTAAAAAAACCGACAATTCTGTTTAATGGCGGACGTAAACTTGCCATGTTACCATGGTCTAATCATCGTCCGGGAAAGATAGCCGTGGTTTAATCCAAAAACGAGAATAATAAAATGAGTCAGGTGGCCGTACAAGTATGTGCTATGAATTAATTTTGGAATATAATCTTGCTACATGCTGTATATCTTCATTCTGCACAATAAATATTTCCTCATTCATACAAAACGTTCTGAATACCATCACTTATGGAATTTTCGAAGGTGTGCCTCGTCAAGTTGCTTTATGGGCTTGTTTTACGAAATCACGATGTGTACCACACAATTCATACGCGCGCAAGCGGTCAATTATTACGAACCTACTGGATTATGCTATACAAACGTACTTATCTCGATTTGAAATCTGATTTATACGTTCGGTGTGGTAGAATAATTGAGAAATACAAGAAAAATGGTAGAATTGTATCAATTCAATATATCTCAAGGAAAGAGGTAAAATAGCGATAAAGGATCGTGAGAAATATTTTCCAGAAATCGTTGATAGTGGATTTACAGGATGAGTCTTTATGCTGTACATTGATTTTAAACATAAAGGGTTTTCCAATAAGAGGTGTTATTTTGATATTCCAAGAATAATGCCATTTTTCAATATAAATGATCGGATGTTTATTTCATTATACAAGGTGTCCCAAAAATACCACGCGAAAGTGACACTGGAGATAGATTGGCATTAGGTCTATCAGATAGCATCAACATGACCTCAGTAAAAGTCCGCTGGTTTTCGAGATATCACCACTGTTGCGTCCCATGACTTCACATGTTGGGAAGCGCTCATTTGTATTTCTAAACAAAGCAGCTCGCTTGTAAAACTTAAATGTTTTGGGTTAACTGGTTTATTTTTGTATGGGTGGTCTCACCCTTGAAATTAATATTTTCCACGAAAAGATAATTGCCAGTAAAATATCTTGTAATACTTCAACCCTTGTAGAAGTATTTATGACCTATTTCCTGTGAAATATTGATAAAATGCATACAACAGCTAACACATTGCCAGAGCTGTGAGACCTTTGTCTAGATTCTAACCCATACAAAAATCTAGAATTTTCCGATTAGATCGCCACGGCTTTGGCTATTCTCTAAATCGAGGGCGTAGATTCCGAATCTGTAATTAGTTTTTCCGTATCTCGATTAATTTTGGTAATATGGCGAAAAATCCGACTGATTAGTCCATTTTCCGGAGGTAGAGCCAGAAATTGCGACTTTCTTCGTCATTGCTCCGAAACTAATCGAGATACGGAAAATCTAATTACAGATTCGTGATCTGCGTACCCGATTTAGTGAATAACCGAAGCCGCGTCGACCTAATCGGAAATTTGTAGATTTTTGTATGTGTTGGATACTAGAGAAAACTTTTGGGCGTTTGACGGATTCGCTCATTACCTAATATTTTCCGAACGGATAGAGATACAGAAAAAATAGATACATAAATCTAAACGTCGTCCACCGACCAATCATCGGGGAAACCGAGATGTGAAAATCATAGATTTCGGACGGGAAAGAAGAATTTTCCTTCTATTCCGGGTCAAAAATATTTCTAAGTGCCGACCCAAAAAATTTTTTTCATGGTATATCGATACGGAGCTCGTGTCTAATTAAATCGAGGTCGCTGATCACGAATATGTAATTAGTTTTTCCCTAAGTGGCGTACTTTGGGAAAATTTTCACTTAAAGTGAAAAAATTGACGAAAATAGGTCAATTTTGAAACTTTCCACCGCCCAAAAAAATCGGAGTAGGGTGTTGCTGATTTTTTACGTCATATTTGGATCCTTTATCTATCGAATCATCCGAACAATAAATGTCCAGGTCGTACGCTTCGGAAATTATGATTTTTTTTCCCGAGGGTCTATTTTTCGGAAAATTCTTTCCGCGATATTTCCTCGGAAAATTTTTGTAATAAATATCTGATGGTCGATTCGGAATCTACGGCCTCGAATCTATAAGAATAAATACCCGTTTCATAGTTTTGCGTCAAAAAATTTTTCTCGAAAAATGGGATTTTTTTAAGGCTATAGTATTAAAAAATTGCCAAAATTCGACCGGTCTCCGATTTCGATGCAAATTACGTCATTTACTAATTCGGGACCTTAGATTACGAATATATGATCGGATTTTTCATTAGAGAATTTTCCGCGGAAATACCGCGAAATGAATTTTCCCAAAAAGAGACCCTTGGGAAAAAAACCATAATTTCCGAATAGTACGGCCTGGACATTTTCTGTTTGGATTATTCATTAGATCAAGGATCCATATATGAGGGCAAAAATCAACAACACCTAACTCCGATTTTTTTGGGCGGTGTGAACTTCCAAAATTGACCTATTTTCGTCCATTTTTTCACTCTAAGTGAAAATTTTCCCAAATTACGCCACTTAGGGAAAAACTAATTGCATATTCGTGATCAGCGACCTCGATTTAACTAGACACGAGGTCCGTATCGATATACCATGAAAAAAATTTTTTTGGGTCGGCACTTAGAAATGTTTTTGACCCGGAATCGAAGGAAAATTCTTCTTTCCCGTCCGAAATCTATGATTTTCACATCTCGATATCCCAATGATTGGTCGGTGGACGACGTTTAGATTTATGTATCTATTTCCTCTGTATCTCTATCCATTCGGAAAATATTAGGAAATGACTAATCCGTCAAACGCCAAAAAGTTTTCTCTAGTATCTAACCCAGGGGTCACCAATTAGTTTCATTGGAGGTCCGTTCACAAAATCTGTATATCTGTCGCGGGTCGTTGATAGCATTATGATGGCATAAGAATTTGACTAGCAGTTAATCTAAATCCAATATCTATAATTAGTAAATAAAACGAAAAGTTATCTGAATTTTTTTAATCAAGAATACATGTTTTCTGGAAAAATGGTCCGCAAAAAAAAGGTTCACGATCCGCATCCGGACCGCGGTGACCCCTGGTCTAGACTATTCGAAGACCCCTAATCTGTGAAAGTCGGACCGGTTTCCATGTTACAAAACAATGAATGTGGGAGCGAGATAGCCGATAAGGGTTTTGGTTTTTTTTAATAAGTAGCAATTCTGGTTCTGATTAAAAAAAATTGGTAGTGTTGTATCATTTTGAAAAGGGCATGAAATGGACCAGTTTTTGCGATTATTTGTCAATTCAGTCTGATATAATTTTTTTTCACAGCAGTCAGTCAAACTTAAGTTAACGTTTTAACTTCGGCATAAAATACAACAAGTTAGACATTTTTTGAAGGATTTTGTTCTAGTTGTCGGTGAAGTTATTACTTCATTGTTTAAAGCAACTATTCAGGATAGCCTAGGTAAAAAAAAACATGAGTTTGAAGTAATTTCTAGCAATGCTAGGCGAAAAAGACCGAAAACTGGAGATTTTTTAAAAATACACAAAAGTGGTGATATCTCGAAAACCAGCGGACTTTTACTAAGGTCATGTTGATGCTATCTGATAGACCTAATGCCAATCTATCTCCAGTGTCACTTTCGCGTGGTATTTTTGGGACACCCTGTATAGAAGAAGCTATGCCGTTAATAGTGGAAAATAATATCAGGCAAATGACCACCACGACCACGCTTACAGGACCATATCCTTTTAATGAAATTTTCCATAACCAAATCGCAAAGTGGCTGCCCTATGTCCTCGATAGCCTCACGAATTCCATCTTTGAGGTCTTGAATCGACGCTAGCTATTGGCGTAGACCTTCTCTTTCACGTGGCGCCAAAGGAAGAAGTCGCAAGGTGTTAAATCACAAGATCTCGGTGGCCAATTGTGATCACCTCTACGAGAGATAACACGGTCCGGAAACTCTTCCCGCAAAATATCAATGGTTTCGTTGCTTGTGTGGCACGTAGTGCCGTCTTGTTGAAAGTAAACGTTGTCCAGATCAGTACCATCCAATTCCGGCCATACAAAATCACTAATCATCTCTCGATAGCTTAATCCATTCACCGTTACTGTTTCTCCAGCCTCATTTTCGAAAAAGTAAGGTCCAATGACTCCGCCGTACCATAAACCGCACCAAACAGTTACACGTTGAGGATAGAGAGGCTTTTCAACAATAACTCTTGGGTTTTCCGAGCCCCAGATGCGACAATTTTGCTTGTTGACGAAGCCAACGAGGTGGAAATGGGCCTCATCACTCAAGATGATTTTTTGATGGAATTCCGGATCATTTTCATGCATTTCAACGACCCAATCAGCAAGGACACGACGTTGTTGATGATCGGCCTGATTTAGTTCTTGTGTTAACTGAACTTTATAAGCCTTAAGACCCAAATCTTTATGCAAAATACGTTGTAATGACGTTTGTTGAATGCCTAATTCCAAAGAACGACGAGGAATGGACAAACCTGGGTTTTCTTCAACACTTTCGGCTACAGAAGCAATATTCTCGGCTGTTCTTGAGCGACGTGCACGGGTTTTATTCTTCACATAACTAACAAGGTGCTTCACGACGACCAAAAAATGTTCGAGTTTTACGAACCGTCTCTGCCAAATTTTCACCATTTTTATAGTGAATTTTAATAATTTCAATGCGTTCTTGAAGCGTGTATCGTTCCATTTTTATTAATGGCGTAGTTTCTACTTGTCAAATGTCAAAAAATGACAGCTTCAAAAGTGACATCTACCGAAATAGCGGGCTATTCAAAATAACACCTCTTATTGGAAAATCCTTTAGATTCCTCTCGTTAAATAAAACACTCTTTTCAATTACCATTTTTCCAGATTCGGCTCAGGTACAGAGATACAGGCTGTTGGAATTGCAGAAACAAATATTTGTTTGTTTTGTATCCATGTCAAAGCATGGAAAATCAGAATGAGATGAATTTTGGTGGCGAAAAATGGTGAATGAATAAAGTGTTTTACTTGTTGAAAGGAATATATGGTTAAAATTAATTTACAACATGAAGACTCGCCCTGTTTAACGTTTTCCAGTTGCAGGTTTCATCTACTAACTTCACGTCTCGAATTTCACTAAAGCTTGGTTTTTAGATGCCATCTGTCTAAAAATTACATTTTCTAATATGACAGCTGCCAAAATAGGGGGCTATTCAAGATGAATCCTCCAATTGGAACACCCTGTAGAATGTCTGAGTTTCGAAACATGAAAATAGCCTTTGAGTGAGTCATGATATAGTCTGAAACTAATATATTTTTTTTTATTGCAGGTGAGTTTTCCCCACGACATTTCTTCAGTTGAGAAGTTCTGCTCTGCCTTTAGTAAGTGAATATTCAGATTGTGTATACAGTGGGTTTAATTTTCTATGCTTTTTAAATGATCAATTCCCGGTACTTTCTTGACAGTATGGTTTTTGGCGCGCTGATCTATGAACAAAGTGCCTATCAATTCGTCCAAATGTCTGTAATTTTCGAATATTTGGCCGAGAATGGTCTCTTCTCTAATTGAAAATTTGAACTATCTCGAATAGTTTTTGAGATATTGGCGAAAACCTAAACATCCTTCTGTTTTTTCACTTAATTGTTTATAACTATTGCAATTTTTTCGAGAAACCATAGCATTTTCTCAGAAACTATCTACATGCCATTGTGAACCTCAATCATAATTTTCGGAGAATACGCAAAAATTTTGACCTAAAAAGCACTTCTTGACTAGACGGTACGATCAGTTTCGGCTAAAAATTTACAGAATTCAGAGTTTCATATGGATGTTTAAGGCCCTGATGGCGCACCACCTTTCCAAATACAGCAGAACGAAAGTATTTATGTAGAATTCGAAGGCGTCTTCACGATCCCCATCATAACCCATACTTCCTTCAGCGATCCTTTAATCTATTTCCTGTTATCAGCAGTCAATATCGCCTACGTCCCACAACGAAAACCCGTGAGAATAGCTGGAAAAATGTTTTTGATGTCATTCTGTAGAAGCAATATTGAATTTAATAAAATTTTCGGTATCCCCCATACGAATAACATTGTATCGACCGTCAAGCTTCGACAGGGAATTAATATGCAAGATTATCCTGTTTAGATATCTTCTGCTTTGTACGCGTATGCGCGAGGCAAGAATCCACTCAGGAATCTCAGATTTATATCACCGGGAGTTTTCGATATTGGAATCACTGAGAGAGATATTTAACAGGTTTTTTTTAGCTCCATGAAAAGTTTCGATGGATTTTGTCTATGGTTTGACAGTTGAGAATGGCAAACTGTGTTTGACGTCAGTGCTTGAACCAATTTTTGGCGCTCTTGTTCCTCGGAACAGAGTGCTTATCAATTTGCCCAAATGTATGTAATTTTCAGTTGAAATTTTCAGAGTAGGTTTTAGGGATAAATATCTCGGTTAAGTTCGTTATTGGGCAAAATCGGTCTAATAGTTTCGGAGTAACGAAAACAAATATTTTTTTCACATTACAACTTTTGAATTCAATTTTTTTGAAGATGCAGTTTCATCATAAGAATCCATTGTTATCATTTTCAAGTCTAACAAGCTAATACTTTCGGAGATATGATGTTTCGAAGGTTCAATAATACATTGTAAGTTCATATACTGTATGTGTGCGAGAAAGTAATACTTTCGGCGACGAAAACAGTGCGGGAAAGTAGTTATTTAGGCACGCTTGTAGGAAATAGTATATTCTAAAACAAGTTGCAGAATGGGCCCCTATTAAAACACGAATGCAAAATTCGAAAACGAGCGAAGAAGGAGCGAGTTTTCGAACGCATGAGTGTTGGAATTGCCTTCTGCAACGAGTATTAGACAATATTTTCTCTCTTTCAGGCAAGTTTTGTAAAATACTGTTTAAATTTAATGAAAAATTCGGATTATACATCCTAGTGACTTTTGTATTGTATCTTGGTAGTTGGTGTGACTGTTACGAAAGTTGACAAATTACGGAATTTGAATTTGAAACGTACGTAGGGGATGGAGATCAGATTTAAAACAGTTTCCTAATAGCATGAATGAATCAAAATTAGGAAATCTCTAGTACCTTATTTTTCAATGAAAATAAAGCTTTTCCTCAACAATTATTTCACTATATCCAGATTATATTGTATTGTCAATTGACGTGTATTGAAATTTGATAGGATCGAATGTCAGTGCTGACTACCACAAAACGAAAAATATAACTAGAAACAATGCGGGAATGAGTCCATTCCAGCACTGTTTTCAGTGCTGGAATGAACTCATTACGATACTGAAATAGAGAAAATAACTTTCCCGCACACTGTGCGGGAAAGTAATACTTTCGGCGACGAAAACAGTGCGGGCAAGTAGTTATTTAGGCACGGTTGTAGGAAAAATGTATTCCCTGCTTTCGTGAGAACTTTGACTGAGTGAATTCATTGCAAATTCCAAATTTTACGACTCATATCTGATTCCCGAAACATTGAAGTCAACCCTCGTTGTTTCCTCTTGCGGTTCTCTGTAAGATCCCCATTTTCTTCATCAGCTCTATTCCCCAACGCTAGCTTTCCCCATCCCGACTCGCCCAAAAAAAAAAAACCCGCAACGTTTCTCCAGCGTATCCGGTTATCCTCAGAGTGCACTCGGGGTAGGTTCGTCGTTCATGAATAAAAAGGCCATAAATCGGGTTCGCTGACGCGCCTACGGCTCAAATGAGCCGCGAACGGGCAGGGATGCGTCGATAAATTCGAAATAGTCGGACGGATTTGACCGGTTCAAGGACAACGCCGGGAGTCATGACCTACGTCAACGGTTTGACCCGACTAGCGTCCAAAGTTTCGCTTCGGAGTCCCGAGGGATCCGGGGGATCGGGTCTGCGTGTATCACGACCGACGAGAGTGCACTGGAACTTTCGGAATGAATTTTGTTGTTGCGTCGGGAAAATACGCTGTCAATTTCGTATGAATAGGTTATTATTCACTCATAAGAATGCCCCAATTCGTTGAAAATATGAATAATCGTTATCTCGATTTATACCTCCAGGATTTGAATGGGGTTTTATTGTTTTCAACTTCAGGAGGTCGCATGTTTTTTTTGTTCTATTTTGCTTGGCAAAATACACAGACTCTCGTTGCATTATTATAAGTTTCTAATTTTTGCGCATATGTTCTGAGGAACATCGCGTTATCATTTTGCCCTAATGTCTGTAATTTTCGAATTTTTCGCCGAAAATGGTCTCTAACGCTTGGGTTCGACTCCCTGATGAAGAATTCGAGGTCAAATTTTATTCTGCCCGTCCGGCCGACCGTTGCCACGATAACCTGAGAACGGAAAGAGATAGTGGCTTGAAATTTTCAGGCTAGGTTGTGCATCTGAATGCGATATTTTAATTTGTCTATAGGTATAATTGGCCAAACGGTTTTGGAGTTATACCCATCTGAAATTTGGTTGAATTTCCTCAATAACTCGAAAAATACAAAACCGATATGATTCAAACATGGTTATAAGTTGCAGAATGCCACCGCGAAAATGCTTCCGGAATTTCGTGACGATGGTATAACTAGAAAATTTCAAAAAAATCATTGAAAATAATTGAAAAAAATCCTATATATGATAAACTATTCGTTCGGCATTGCTGAAATTTTGCAAGAGCCTTCAGAATCTAACTCTACTGCAAAGTTTCAAGTTTGAACACGATCGGATCGATATTTTTGGAGAACCGAGCAGCCTTTTGTGAGTTCGGTAGCTGGATGGGAATCGTTGTATTTTTGCGAGAACCTTCAATACCATTAATGTCATGATGACATATTTTTCATCACGAATCTGTGGGAGATGATAGCCCTACATTAGGGTTCTGTAGCGGTCAGACCTGGTTTTGAAAGAGATCCTCCTTAGGAGGAGGCAACTAAATATTGAAGGGATTTCTATGAACAAGAGTGAATATCTTTGAAAAATCGAGAAGGCGATTCTTCTTCAAGAGATCCATGTGCCTTCAGAGGAGTATATTTGTGAGGGGGGACTTTTGAAAGGTTATGTATTATTGTCAATATGATATCGCTGAAATTTTGCTGAAGGCTTCAAAACTCAACTTTAAATTAACCACACTTTCTGATCTTGTTAGGTGGGAGGCTCATTTGTCGATATTAAATCTCGTGATGGGTAGAGAGGCATTTTAGGCCTGTTTTTCTATCCCTAATGATTATATATCTTTATGTTTCACCTCAACACCTTTAGATCTATCAATGGGCATTTATTGGTTGAGAATAAGTAATTGAATATTACTGGAATTCAATTGAATTTCATTCAATATGTTAGTAACTGAACTTATAATTTTCTTTACTTTGATTATTTGAATATGACATTAATTCCAGTAATATTTTTCTAGAATAATTATGTATTCTTCTCCCAAAGAAGGATTGAAGGTGGACAATGTGTTAATACTTTCATCATTGCATTCTATCCAGACTTGACGAGAAAAAAAATGGGTTCAAGCACTGACGTGAAGTCAGGAGCTTTTGCGCGTATGTTCTATTGTCCATTCTCCTATATTAGACACTCTTAATCGAATTTACCATGGTGAATTCTATTGTCTATTCTCCTGTATTGAACACTCTTAATCGAATTCACCATGGCAAATTCGATTAAGAGTGTCCAATACAGAAAAATGGACAATAGAACATACGCGCAAAAGCTCCTGACTTCACGAAAAAAAATTGGTTCAAGCACTGACGTGAAGTCTGGAGCTTTTGCGCGTATGTTCTATTGTCCATTCTCCTGTATTGGAAACTCTTAATCTAATTTACCATTACAATTTTCCGATTAGATCGACGCGGCTTTGGTTATTCACTAAATCGGGGACGCAGATCACGAATCAGTAATTAGATTTTTCGTATCTCGATTAGTTTCGGAGCAATGACGAAAAAAGTCGCAATTTCTGTACCTACCTCCGGAAAATGGACTAATCAGTCGTATTTTTCGCCATATTACCAAAATTAATCGAGATATGGAAAAACTAATTACAGATTCGGAATCTACGCCCTCGATTTAGTGAATAACCAAAGCCGCGTCGATCTAATCGGAAAATTGTAGATTTTTGTATGTGTTGGATACTAGAGAAAACTTTTTGGCGTTTGACGGATTCGCTCATTTCCTAATATTTTCCGAACGGATAGAGATACAGAGGAAATAGATACATAAATCTAAACGTCGTCCACCTTCCAATAATCGGGGAAAATTTGGTTATTGAGATGTGAAAATCATAGATTTGGGACGGGAAAGAAGAATTTTCCTCCGATTCCGGGTCAAAAATATTTCTAAGTGCTGACCCAAAAAATTTGCCTTCAGAGGAGTATATTTGTGAGGGGGGACTTTTGAAAGGTTATGTATTATTGTCAATATGATATCGCTGAAATTTTGCTGAAGGCTTCAAAACTCAACTTTAAATTAACCACACTTTCTGATCTTGTTAGGTGGGAGGCTCATTTGTCGATATTAAATCTCGTGATGGGTAGAGAGGCATTTTAGGCCTGTTTTTCTATCCCTAATGATTATATATCTTTATGTTTCACCTCAACACCTTTAGATCTATCAATGGGCATTTATTGGTTGAGAATAAGTAATTGAATATTACTGGAATTCAATTGAATTTCATTCAATATGTTAGTAACTGAACTTATAATTTTCTTTACTTTGATTATTTGAATATGACATTAATTCCAGTAATATTTTTCTAGAATAATTATGTATTCTTCTCCCAAAGAAGGATTGAAGGTGGACAATGTGTTAATACTTTCATCATTGCATTCTATCCAGACTTGACGAGAAAAAAAATGGGTTCAAGCACTGACGTGAAGTCAGGAGCTTTTGCGCGTATGTTCTATTGTCCATTCTCCTATATTAGACACTCTTAATCGAATTTACCATGGTGAATTCTATTGTCTATTCTCCTGTATTGAACACTCTTAATCGAATTCACCATGGCAAATTCGATTAAGAGTGTCCAATACAGAAAAATGGACAATAGAACATACGCGCAAAAGCTCCTGACTTCACGAAAAAAAATTGGTTCAAGCACTGACGTGAAGTCTGGAGCTTTTGCGCGTATGTTCTATTGTCCATTCTCCTGTATTGGAAACTCTTAATCTAATTTACCATTACAATTTTCCGATTAGATCGACGCGGCTTTGGTTATTCACTAAATTGGGGACGCAGATCACGAATCAGTAATTAGATTTTTCGTATCTCGATTAGTTTCGGAGCAATGACGAAAAAAGTCGCAATTTCTGTACCTACCTCCGGAAAATGGACTAATCAGTCGTATTTTTCGCCATATTACCAAAATTAATCGAGATATGGAAAAACTAATTACAGATTCGGAATCTACGCCCTCGATTTAGTGAATAACCAAAGCCGCGTCGATCTAATCGGAAAATTGTAGATTTTTGTATGTGTTGGATACTAGAGAAAACTTTTTGGCGTTTGACGGATTCGCTCATTTCCTAATATTTTCCGAACGGATAGAGATACAGAGGAAATAGATACATAAATCTAAACGTCGTCCACCTTCCAATAATCGGGGAAAATTTGGTTATTGAGATGTGAAAATCATAGATTTGGGACGGGAAAGAAGAATTTTCCTCCGATTCCGGGTCAAAAATATTTCTAAGTGCTGACCCAAAAAATTTGCCTTCAGAGGAGTATATTTGTGAGGGGGGACTTTTGAAAGGTTATGTATTATTGTCAATATGATATCGCTGAAATTTTGCTGAAGGCTTCAAAACTCAACTTTAAATTAACCACACTTTCTGATCTTGTTAGGTGGGAGGCTCATTTGTCGATATTAAATCTCGTGATGGGTAGAGAGGCATTTTAGGCCTGTTTTTCTATCCCTAATGATTATATATCTTTATGTTTCACCTCAACACCTTTAGATCTATCAATGGGCATTTATTGGTTGAGAATAAGTAATTGAATATTACTGGAATTCAATTGAATTTCATTCAATATGTTAGTAACTGAACTTATAATTTTCTTTACTTTGATTATTTGAATATGACATTAATTCCAGTAATATTTTTCTAGAATAATTATGTATTCTTCTCCCAAAGAAGGATTGAAGGTGGACAATGTGTTAATACTTTCATCATTGCATTCTATCCAGACTTGACGAGAAAAAAAATGGGTTCAAGCACTGACGTGAAGTCAGGAGCTTTTGCGCGTATGTTCTATTGTCCATTCTCCTATATTAGACACTCTTAATCGAATTTACCATGGTGAATTCTATTGTCTATTCTCCTGTATTGAACACTCTTAATCGAATTCACCATGGCAAATTCGATTAAGAGTGTCCAATACAGAAAAATGGACAATAGAACATACGCGCAAAAGCTCCTGACTTCACGAAAAAAAATTGGTTCAAGCACTGACGTGAAGTCTGGAGCTTTTGCGCGTATGTTCTATTGTCCATTCTCCTGTATTGGAAACTCTTAATCTAATTTACCATTACAATTTTGCGATTAGATCGACGCGGCTTTGGTTATTCACTAAATCGGGGACGCAGATCACGAATCAGTAATTAGATTTTTCGTATCTCGATTAGTTTCGGAGCAATGACGAAAAAAGTCGCAATTTCTGTACCTACCTCCGGAAAATGGACTAATCAGTCGTATTTTTCGCCATATTACCAAAATTAATCGAGATATGGAAAAACTAATTACAGATTCGGAATCTACGCCCTCGATTTAGTGAATAACCAAAGCCGCGTCGATCTAATCGGAAAATTGTAGATTTTTGTATGTGTTGGATACTAGAGAAAACTTTTTGGCGTTTGACGGATTCGCTCATTTCCTAATATTTTCCGAACGGATAGAGATACAGAGGAAATAGATACATAAATCTAAACGTCCACCTTCCAATAATCGGGGAAAATTTGGTTATTGAGATGTGAAAATCATAGATTTGGGACGGGAAAGAAGAATTTTCCTCCGATTCCGGGTCAAAAATATTTCTAAGTGCTGACCCAAAAAATTTTTTTCATGGTATATCGATACGGAGCTCGTGTCTAATTGAATCGAGGTCGCTGATCACGAATATGTAATTAGTTTTTCACTAAGTGGCGTACTTTGGGAAAATTTTCACTTAAAGTGAAAAAATTGACGAAAATAGGTCAATTTTGGAACTTTCCACCGCCCAAAAAAATTGGAGTTGGGTGTTGCTGATTTTTTACGTCATATATGGATCCTTTATCAATTGAATAATCCGAACAATAAATGTCCAGGTCGTACGCTTCGGAAATTATGATTTTTTTCCCTAGGGTCTATTTTTCGGAAAATTCTTTCCGCGATATTTCCTCGGAAAATTTTTGTAATAAATATCTGATCATAGATTCGGGATCTACGGTCCCGAATCTATAAGAATAAGTACCCGCTTCATAGTTTTGCGTCAAAAAATTTTTCTTGAAAAATGGGATTTTTTCAAGGCTAATGTATTAAAAAATTGCCAAAATTCGACCGGTCTCCGATTTCGATGCAAATTACGTCATTTACTAATTCGCGGCCGTAGATTACGAATATATGATCGGATTTTTCATTAGAGAATTTTCCGCGGAAATACCGCGAAATGAATTTTCCGAAAAACAGACCCTTAAGAAAAAAAATCATAATTTCCGAATAGTACGGCCTGGACATTTTCTGTTTAGATTATTCAGTAGATAAAGGATCCATATATGACGGAAAAAATCAACAACACCCTACTCCGATTTTTTTGGGCGGTGTAAACTTCCAAAATTGACCTATTTTCGTCCATTTTATCACTCTAAGTGAAAATTTTCCCAAAGTACGCCACTTAGAGAAAAACTAGTTGCATATTCGTGATCAGCGACCTCGATTTAATTAGACACGAGCTCCATATCGATATACCATGAAGAAAATTTTTTGGGTCGGCACTTTTGACCCGGAATCGAAGGAAAATTCTTCTTTCCCGTCCGAAATCTATGATTTTCATATCTCGATAACCAAATTTTTCCCCATTATTGATCGTTTAGATTTATGTATCTATTTCCTCTGTATCTCTATCCGTTCGGAAAATATTAGGAAATGAGTGAATCCGTCAAACGGCAAAAAGTTTTCTCTAGTATCTAACCCATACAAAAATCTAGAATTTTCTGATTAGATCGCCACGGCTTTGGCTATTCACTAAATCGAGGGCGCAGAAATCATATCTCCGAAAGTATTAGCTTGTTAGAGTTCAAAATAGATATTTATCTCCAAAACCTATTCTGAAAATGTCAACTATCTAGCTCATTGCGATCGAGAGTTATCGACAAAATCGTTTAAGAGCATTTTCATCCAAAAATTCGAAAATTACAGACATTTCGGCAAATTGATAAGCGCTCTGTTTCGAGGAACAAGAGCGCCAAAAAGTGATTTGCTTGATGACAGGCATCTATGGTTTAAATTAACGTACAACTTCCAGTGGAAATTTTCCATGCAGTATCGCGAAAGTGTCCCACCTGAAATCGGCTCGAAAACAATACCGGGCAGGAAACCTCAAGTTCCTGAAGCTCCATCTGTCTGGACGATTACTAGGAAGCGAAGGCGACATCCGCAGATAAAGCTTCTGTCGCTGTTCCCAAAACCTTGACATCGTCCGTACGATTTCGAGGTTAGAACGGACAGACTTTGATTAGATCCGATAGATGTCGCCGATCTGGTTTGAGGTTATGGGCCGATCGAGGTTCTTTTCGGCGCCGGATAAGAAAACGGGAATGTGGACGTGTTATCTTTGGTTTACCGCGATTTACAATCGGTGGATAAAAGTCATCAGTAAGATACGCCGACTGATTGTGGTTTTCTTTAGTGGATTACTGTGGGAAAATCGGTCCCAATATACGACGTACGATTTGCACCGCGATTATTTTAATTAGTACATTTTACGGCCTCGTGCTTTCTGGACAGAATAAGGCTTCACACGAGAGCGAGATTTTTCTCGTCTCGGAAAAGCGAGACGAGACGATTCGAAAAATATTATAGGCGATACCGAGTCTCGTTTTTGTTCACGTTAAATTTTTTGTATGAAGTTTTATATGCGAGTCGACTTTTTTCAGCACCCACAGGAAACAATTGAATATGAAGAGTTTTCACTATAATTACCAACATATTTTGTCCATATTATACATCGGTCCTTCTAGAAATACACTATGTTGCAAAGAACTCGCGATAAATGTGATTATGTTTCAAGAAAAAATAGAATTCACGACCATAAAACTGATCTCATTATGAATTAAATACTTAACGGACAACTTTATTGCCCCTAAATCCCAATGTTTTCAAAATTTCGTCTCTATTTGAACATCTGGAGAAATTTATTGTTTTTATTGTACTTCTTGTAGTGAAGATGTGAACAATTATTGTATACATATGTGGGACTACACATAATAAAACTTGTAAAGAAATGAAAAATGAAGCTATTCAATGTTTCGAAAAGTGTTTTGAGGAATACGCCAAGAACACCCTCAATGATCTACCCACTGGATAGGTATTGGTTGAAAACGATACCAATTTCTCCAATAGCGTCTTTAAAATATCAACAAAACCTTCGAAATATTGGAAAGCTGAGTTTGAAGAACACTTGCTGTTAGGAGCAAATAGGAATCAAAATTGTATTTTATAGTGGTGGAAACTGAAAAAGTTCCTACACAATCCAAGATGGTCGATGATTTATTAATGGCTACATCCATACCTGTTGAAAGATTATTTTCCATAGCAGGTATGATCATGGCAAAAACACTTACATCATCAGATATAGCTTTTTGTTTTACTGAATTTATTCTACGTTAAATACTCGCGCTGTATTTATGCGCACTTTTTCGTATTTTAATACGAATAAAACATCAAATAAACATCAATCGCAGTTTTCCAACACACAGCATTTCATGTGGACATTGAAACATCAAATCGTCCATGTATCCATAGTTACCCAAGCCAGAGGCACTTTATTTCTCAAACCCATTGTACTCCTCCTCATCAAATCAATCGTATCTGCACATAGATCTCCGTGAGACCTCACCCCAAACCTTACATCTTCCATATCTTCCAGATAATACGTATCGTAAGTAATTCTTCCAATTGCCCCGACCAAATAACATCATCGCTTCCTCTGACATCGAATGTATCAATTTGGACCCCTTAAACCCACCCGGAGATCTAATGTGCTGCGAGTCAGTGGCAGTTCGTACCCCCCACAGTAATTTAGCGACCCCGATATAGAAGCTTTTTCCTTATAACATGTCGATATGCTATACTCCCTTCGATGGAGGGGAAGATATGAGTTGTGGGTGGTCCGGCATAAATGAATAGTGCAGGGTTATTCATATATTCTTTTCGATATTTTCATTTTATTATTTATGTAAGACGAGGGGTGGGGGGTGAAGCGATGCATAATTCCGTTTTTGCGCGAATTTTAGGTCATCAAGTTTTATTTTTTCGATATAAGTGCATGTATAAAAAATAGTTATACTTTAAGTTATAATTAATTTTAACCATTGATTCCTTTCGTCAAAAAAAACTATCTATGACCTTGATGGTGAACGACGAAAGGGTACGGCACGTAGTTTTGAGCTTGAGTTGTCTCCATATTTCCGAGATATCAAGAAGTGTACATGGTGTTCCAAAAAAGGCTAGTCGTCTCACAACTTCGAAATTTTCAATGTGATATCCTCTATACTTTGTCATTTGCATGTAGTGCTCTATTCCGTCAACGAAGATGTGTGTTCGTGACTTTCATTTGATAACATCTTTGTAAACGCTTTAGCCCCAAGTGTCAACGATTCACCAAATGAAAGGTAAAAGATCGTCATTCTAAACAGTGATAATTTCAACTTTTAAATTACTCGGTGACCAAGAATTCAAACATAATCACGCTTGCATCACATCATTTTTCAATGATGTACGTGTTTTTGCCATGATCATACCTGCTGTGGAATATAATCTTTCAACAAGTACGGATGTAGCCATTAATAAATCATCGGCCATCTTGGAAAGTGTAGGAAGAACTTTTTCATCACTCTCCACCACTGTAAAATATTTTGACTCCTATTTGCTCTTTCAAACAGCAAATATTCTTCAAACTCAGCGCTTTCCAATATTTCGAAAGTTTTGTTGATGTTTCAAATAGGCTATCGATGTCGATGCATTTTTTAATAGAATTGAACAATTTGGTATGGTTTTCGAAGAATACCTTTCCAGTGGGTAGATCATTGAGGGTCTTCTTGGCGTATTCCTCATAACACTTTTCGAAACATTGAATAGTTTCATTTCTTTACCAGTTTTATTATACGTAGTTCCACAGATGTACACAATAATTCATCACATCTTCACTACAAGGAGCACAAGAGAATATATTTCTTCAGATGTTCGGATAGAGACAAAATTTCCAAAGCATTGGGATTTAGGGACAATAAAAGTTGTCCGTTAAGTATTGAATTCATAATGGCATCCATTTTTATGGTTTTGGATTCTATTTTGTCTTGAAAAGTAATCTTAATTATCGCAAGGTCATAACGAATTAATAATCTTCTAAAAAATCGTGTTTTTCTAGAACGATCGCTGCATAATAAAGATAAAATATATTGGTAATTATAGTGGAAACTCTTCATAGTCAATTGTTTTCTGTGTGTGTTGAAAAAAGTCGAGTCGAATATAAAACTTCATTCAAAAAAGTTTACGAGACTGTCGTGTTGCGCTGTATGTGGTCTCGGTATCGCCTATAATATTTTTGAAAACGTCTCGTCTCGCTTTTACGAGACGAGAACGAGACGAGACGAGAAAAATCTCGCTCTCGCGGTAAGCCCTAGTCAAAAATAAGATCTATTTTGTCATATAAACATATGTCGAGAAATGCTTCCTCTCCGACATATACAGGGTGTTAAAATTATTGACAACAGATTCTCATACATGAGAAAATCGCTAAAATTTGACACGGTACATAATGATAATAAGACTATCTTTGGAAACGGAACGTATAATTACAAAAAATGGGTTCAAGCCCTGTGGACAGGAGCTTTCTGGCGCTCTAGTTCAAACAGACAAATTATATCTCCGAAAGTATTGGTTTCTCTGAGTTGGGAATTATATCAATGTATACATATGATAGAGCTGCATCATAAAGGAAATTCAATTCAAATAATAGTTTATTTATCAAGATTAAATGAGCAATCATGAGAATGAGAACTGCACCATGGAAGAAATCGAATTAAATCTGGCCAATTTTGCCCAATAACGAACTTAACCGAGATTTTCATCTCCCTAACCTACTCTGAAAATTTCAACTACCTAGCTCATTCCGTTCGAGAGTTATTGTGGAAAAACTTTTTTTAAATTTTCAAATTTTTTTTTTACACTTTGCGGTAATCTGGTCAATACAAAACTTTACATGCGTATAAAGGTCATGATTCTACAATTTGATGCTAAATTTCAGATAGATCGAACGAACTTGTCCGAGATATTTACGCTCCAAAACCACCTTGCAATTTTCAATCCGCTAACTCCTTTGGTTCGAGAGTTATCGTGCCTATCGGGCCGGACAGAATCGATTTCGCACTCGGATTCTTGATCAGTGAGTCGAACCAAATCGTTTGAGACCATTTTCAGCCAAAAATTTCAAAATTACAGACACTTGGGCAAATTGATAAGCACTCTGTTCCGAGGAACTAGAGCGCCAAAAAAACAAGTTTCGTATGACAATTGCCCAAAACAGGTTTAAAGTACCTACAAATAGTAGGTATAAAACAAATATGAAAGAAGATAAGTAATAATAAAAAATTACCTTGTAATCGATCAAAAATTTCCTGATCTCCTCTCTCGAACTACAGAATTATGCTTTCAATATTTACGTAATATTTTCAAACATTTTCGGGTGAGGTCCCCGTTGCATCGCTAAAATACGAGTATTTCAACCCCAATATTTTTGAAGTTACAATATTCCCTTCTGTCAAGTTGACATTATGAGAATTCATACTTAGAATAATAATTATATCAATCTGTGAAATACGATTTACATTGAAATTTTAAAAAATCATATCTCCGAAAGTATTAGCTTGTTGGAGTTGAAAATGATATGAATGGATTTTTATGATAAAACTGCTTATTAAAAAAAATTTAATTTGGAATTTGTTTCGTAAAAAAAATTTTTTTTTTTTGTTACTTCGAAACCATCTGTCCGATTTTGCCCAATAACGAACTTAGCCGAGATATTCATCCCCCAAACCTACTCTGAAAATTTCAACTCTCTAGCTCATTCCGTTCGAGAGTTATCGTGCTTACGGCCGGCCGGCCGGACAGAATGAATTTCGACCACGGATTCTTGATCAGTGAGTCGAACCAAATCGTTTAAGACCATATTAATCGAAATATTCCAAAATTACAGACATTTGGGCAAATTGATAAGCACTCAGTTCCGAGGAACTAGAGCGCCAAAAATAAGCGAAGTAAAAGAGAAAAAAAAATTTTTTTTCTAATAATTCTAACACCCTGTATCTCAAAGAGGAAGCATTTCTCGACATATGTTTATATGACAAACTAGGGCTTATTCTTGACGTAGAATACGTGGTTGAAATTTCTTGGTTAAGATCTGGATCACCCTGTATAAAACAATGAATTTATTCCATTTGGCCTTTCCACACTGTATATACGGCATTTTATTTTGGCGCTCCAGTTACCGAACACCCCGCACGTCCAAAGTTATCTGCCGGCAGTAAAAATTCCCAATGGCGATCCCGGCATCGTCCTCGCGATTAAAACATAAAACCGCCGGCGATGATCTCATCCTCTCAGTGCATTGCACCTCCCGGGCCAGATCGCGGTGCATCGTCCTGCCATGTCGCCGACGCCATGGGATGGGAGTCTTGCGGCGCGCACTTGCGGTGGGGCCCCACCGTGCTAATTGCGCCCGACATTTCACCAAACCGCCATTAACATCTACTTAACCTCCTTAATTGATCCCAATTGTACGCGACTTCGGTCGATGACGAGGAAGCATCGGGAAAATTCGATAGTTGCTAGGGACACGTGGGAATCTTGATATAGGACTTATGGGAGTTACGTTAACGCCCGCGCTTTTCCACGTGACATGAGAGATGGCTGATCTGCCGGGGGTATCCCGAAATTAATGCAACGAAATTTGGTCACAGATTCTCGATATGGAGTCCCCATTTATGATCCTCTTTCGGAATTATAAAGGGTTTTCCAATAAGAGGTGTTATTTTGAATAGCCCGCTATTTCGGTAGATGTCACTTTTGAAGCTGTAATTTTTTGAAATTTGACAAGTAGAAACTACGCCATTAATAAAAATGGAACGATAAACGCTTCAGGAACGCATTGAAATTATTAAAATTCACTATAAAAATGGTGAAAATTTGGCAGAGACGGTTCGTAAAACTCGAACATTTTTGGGTCGTCGTGAAGCACCTTGTCGGACTGCAATAAAGACATTGGTGGAAAAGATCGAGCTCTTGGGACAAGTTAGTTATGTGAAGAATAAAACCCGTGCACGTCGCTCAAGAACAGCCGAGAATATTGCTGCTGTAGCCGAAAGTGTTGAAGAAAACCCAGGTTTGTCCATTCCTCGTCGTTCTTTGGAATTAGGCATTCCACAAACGTCATTACACCGTATTTTGCATAAAGATTTGGGTCTTAAGGCTTATAAAGTTCAGTTAACACAAGAACTCAAGCCGGCCGATCATCAACAACGTCGTGTCTTTGCTGATTGGGTCGTTGAAATGCATGAAAATGATCCGGAATTCCATCGAAAAATCATCTTGAGTGATGAGGCCCATTTCCACCTCGGTGGCTTCGTCAACAAGCAAAAATGTCGCATCTGGGGCTCGGAAAACCCAAGAGTTATTGATGAAAAGCCTCTCTATCCTCAACGTATGACTGTTTGGCGCGATTTATGGTCCGGCGGAGTCATTGGACCTTACTTTTTCGAAAATGAAGCTGGAGCAACAGTTACGGTGAATGGATTTCGCTATCGAGAGATGATTAATGATTTTTCATGGCCTGAATTGGATGGTATGGATCTGGATAACGTTTACTTTCAACAAGACGGCGCTACGTTCCACACAAGCAACGAAACCATTGATCCTTTGCGGGAAAAGTTTCCGGACCGTGTTATCTTGTGATTTAACACCTTGCGACCTCTTCCTTTGGGGCCACGTGAAAGAGAAGGTCTACGCCAATAGCCCAGCGCCGATTCAAGACCTGAAAGATGGAATTAATGAGGCTATCGAGGACATAGGGCAGTCACTTTGCGATTTGGTTATGGAAAATTTCATTAAAAGGATATGGTCCTGTAAGCGTGGTCGTGGTGGTCATTTGCCTGATGTTATTTTCCACTATTAACGGCATAGCTTCTTCTTTATAATGAAATATACATCCGATCATTTATATTGAAAAATGGCATTTTTCTTTGAATATCAAAATAACACCTCTTATTGGAAAACCCTCTATATTTAATAATATATGTAATATGTATATATATTTGAATATATTTCTATAATATATTCAAATATGAAATGTGGAAAATCAATACGGATTCGTAAGACAAAACATTTCTAATTCAGATTAATAATAAAACAACGATTTCATACCATAGTGCGACCAGCAATTCACGTTCAATGCATCACGGGTTGCAAAACTTCGAAATTGGCGTAACGGGGTTTTATACCGTTACCAGTTTAGCGGGATCGTTTGTTTCGAAACTCCGTGTCCCACCGCGTACCCAACATATCTACCGAAAGAAATCTGTTAAAATGAATAAAATTTGAGCTCGATGGCACCAACGCTTCAAGAGGAATCTTCAAGAGCCGCAAGCACCGTATGCGGCTGACGAGGTGCGAATTGCCCACCCTCGCTCCATAATATCGACACGTGGTTCAACAGACATATCCAAGGACTTCCCATCGACGCTTTTCTCACGTAATCATCCAAACCGCCAGAAGTCCGCCAGACATGTCATCCAGTAAGATAACGATGAATCTCTGATACGTCCTTAATCCTTAATGGTCTTCCCTCGTTAGAACCGCTTCCGAACGGTACGAACGACGCTGTCATTCCCCCTTCGCGACGGACGTATTCCCGTTTTTGACGACTCATTAGTGGAAAAGCTCCTTGTATCGTTTTTATCGATCGCGAGCGTGGCCGTGGACACCGGAGTTGTCGTTTTCAGGGCCCGCTATGACTGATGAGGTCAAAACGAGCAGGAGGAGGTTGACAGTCGCGAAGGGAAGGGCCACACCTCCCCCCGACGGCTCGTGCTGGCATTAACTACGCATTAAGGGTTATCAATTAGAACGACGATGATGTGTGGTACATGTGTATGTATGTGGTAGATCCGATCTTATTATAGGTGTTTGATAGAAGAAATATTTTGCGCCGGACAGGTGGTAATTTGAGAGAATTATACGGTCGTTGTTGGTAAATGGCTGTTTGATATATATGTACTCAAAATTGTGTTTGGTGCATGTTGGGATACGTTAATGATGATCGTTTTGTGATCTATGAACGTAGGGAGGTATCTGTTGTGTCCATAGTGCATAAGGTAATAATAATATGGATGATTCTAAGATATACATGTCTCTGGATGTTTTTTTTAAGGCTTGAGAACTTCAAATTGAAACATGAGATCAAAACATGTATTGAGCGTCTTCTGATTTACTCCTCACTCTCAGGAGTGTGAGACTCCACTTTTTGATTGTTAGCTCACTAAAAAACCTCTCATACATTCCTTGGATTATTTTTCCTCCTGCCCTTAACAAAAGAGATGAGCTACTAGCAGCCTTCATAATTGATCGGACCTGATGACTCAAAGTGATCCAAGCAACACTGTTTTCTGCATTCGGTGCGCCAAAACCTCGGTCAGGGGTATACAGGCCGGAATAATCTTCTTTCTGTCACGTAGTTTGATCTCATTCCGTCTGGACATCCTATGATTATTACGACCATCCTAACTGTATGCCTTGGATATAGGGTCCCATTTCGAACACTAAATCCTTCCATTTTACGTATTCTGTTCTTCTTTGATCACCGCATTGTTTTTCGGCAAGAAAATTGGACAACATTCAATTCCTTGAGCTCTTTGTCTAGCGGGACTATATCTGGCTTCCGGGGTGTTGGAATATCATAGTTCGAGTAGATATGAGCTCTAACATTTTCAACATTCACTTCAATCTCCAGAGTCTATACAATCAACCTCTCAGCTAGAAGTAGATAATTCGGAGGGCCGTATTGTGTCTTTCCACATATCCTGTTGGAGCATGGACTCTGCAAGCAGACAGAATGTGCATAACTGTTTCCTGCTGGCTGTTCCATGCTCTGCACGTTGTTGGGGTGTCCACTTTCATGATGTTCTTTTTATACCATCTTGTATTTATCACCCCATCTTGACAAGCCATAACGAATCCCTCCGTTTAAGACTTGAGCCCAGCGGACTTCAAAAAGGCGAAGGATAATTTTTATGACAGGGCCTGAACTTTCAAACTCCTGAAAAATATGGAGTGCAGGTGCTTACATATGTGATCTTCGAGTAGTGTCTTCAGTTGTGGCTGTATTATCTCTCTACCAACTTTTCTTTGGTCTGTAAGCATGATAGGTGTTCTTGCTAGCTCATGATCGATGGATATGCCAGTTATACTGAGCTTCCCTAAAACTCTCTGACCAGCAGTTTCATGCGTACATTTATTTCTGAAGGAAATTGAAGATTATATTTATTATTATTATTAAATTACAATAAGAGTGGAGGTAAAACCCATGCACTCAAAACGGCCAAAACTAAAAGTATTCTGCTAGAATTCAAAAAGAAAAATAGAAACCTATAACACCTCATCGGTCGTCAGAGTTCTTGAATTAATTGGTGGATGTTGCATTCACCACTGCACCTGGGAGACGATTCCAAACTTCAAAAATTCTGTTGCATAGAAGGTTCATTCGGTAGGAGGTTCGAAATGGTTCCTTGGCCAATTTGTAAGCGTGTCCTCCAAGGTTCTTTCTATTTGGAAGGAATAACTGTCCAAGGTCAATACCGAAGAATCCATGCATTGCTCGGAAAGCTACTATCATTTCGCCTCTGGTACGCCGGTCGTCGAAGCTGGTTAGCCCGATTAAGCCCAACCTTGTCTGGTAGTCAGGTCGAGAGAAGGAAGAAAATAGGATTCTTGTGCACCATCTTTGAACAGACTCAAGAAGTTCAGAGTCACATCTTAGAGCGGCCCTCCAAACTGTTCCCGCATACTCCAGAATTGGTCTTACATATGTTGTGTATAAAAATTTTGCAGTCCGTATACTACAGCCTCCAAAAGACCGCTGAATGAGGTAGGTCGATTTTTTGGCTCTACTGCATGTCTCCGTAATAGGCTCAGACCAGTCAAGATCTGCGTTGACGACCACACCAAGATCCCGGTGGCTCCGGACTGAAGTAAGAGAGCGCCCATCAAGCAAATACGAAAGCTTTGGATTGTCCTTACCAATGTGCCGCACACAACATTTTTCGATGTTGAGACATAACAACCACTCCTCGACCCACTGAGCAATCGCTCCCAGGTCCGCCTACAGCTGGTTGGAGATAAGAGATGGAACACTGTACAGTTCAACATCGTCAGCGAACAGAAGAAACCTTGAGCCGATCAAATGGGTGCGATCCGATGTATAAGGTAGAAAAAGTACTGGGCCAAGAACTGAACCCTGGGGCACTCCGCTGGTTACCTTCCTCTCGTGTGCAGAGAAAACTCCGCCAACCCTGACCCTGAAGTTTCTGCCACTGAGGAATGATCTAATCCAAGACAGCAAAATATCTCGAATTCCCATATACTCCAGCTTGTGAATGAGAGGACGGTGAGGAACTCGGTCGAAAGCCTTCGCGAAATCTAAGTAGATGACATGAACAGGGACATCAGCGTCCACAAACTTAGTCCAAGATGCTTAGGTAAATTTATCAATTTTCCCATTTTGTCCCCACATCTCCTCCAATTCAGCTCTAATCGCTGAACCGATATCTAATTTTTTTATTTCACTCCCAAATACCTATTGATACATATCCGAACATCGACTCACTGTCATTAAATTCGAAAACAACCAAAACGTTTAACGTCCTATATTCGCGCCCGAAGTCGTGCCGAACCCCCGACATCACGAACATAACCTCACTTATCCCAAATCGCCGCCGACATGTCGAAATGAACAATCGCCTATAGGGGGGAGCGTGAATAATTTGACCGGCAATTACTTCTGGTTGTTTCCGGTCAGCGGCGGAAACTCCTTTTTTATTAACAATTTAGGTTTCGTGTCCGCTTCCGTGACCGCTTTGTCGAGACGACCACGAAGGTTTTCGCTACGAAAAATCGGATTTTTTCAGCGGAAAACACCTGAATAATAGAACCCATCCGGTATTGATATCAGTGTGACAATTTGTTCTATGTAGTCCCTTACATTCGCCTACTACAGACTATATCTGTCATAATTGACATATGACGGATTATATCTGTCATATTTGACAGATGACAGATGGCATCTGTACAATTTGACAGATGACAGCTAAGATCTATCATATTTTCCAGATTCAAGATCATATCTATCATATTCGTGAAAGAATCCGATTAATTGATACCCTACGGTTAATTGCCCTCTCTCCCGCTTTCATCTCTAGGTAGAAAAATTGGTTCAAGCCCTGTGGACAGGAGCTTTGGCGCTCTTGTTCAAACTTTGACAAATCATATTTTCTATAGTAATGGTAAGAGTTGGGAATTATATCAATGGATTCTCATATTAGGACTTCATAAAAGCAGAAATTGAATTCAAACATCATAAAAGTTTTTAAATTCAACAAGAGTGCCAAAAATTATTAATCCAAAACCAATAGACCAATTCTACCCAACAACGAACTCTTCCGAGTTCATCAATTCTATGGTGAACGATATATTTTTTCCTCAAATCGACTCTGAAAATTATATTATATCAATTGAAACTTTAGCCAATATTTCAGTTTTGTTTTTACTGGAGATATTCTGAACTCAATATTATTAACTTACCATTACCATTCCCATCATCATATGGATTAACCATCATTAAATATCAATCATTTTTTCTTGAGTTAAGGTTCATAATACAGAAAATAATGTGTTAGTGGTATGGACTATTACATTTTAAATCATGAAAAGAGGATAGTAATAGAATTTTTTTAATTTATTTTGAACTATTAAAATAATTCGTTCGTAATCCACTACCTACTCAAATATCAGGAATAAATGGACAATTTGCTATGATTGTGTCCAGCCTAACTCTAGACATTTCGTTGATACTTTCCTTAGGTATTTCGAGTTGTGAAAACTATGCACCGAGTCTAAGTTGCAACAACCCATTCCACGAGGTTGAATCATTGCAGATTGCTCATTTAATCTTGATAAATACATTTAATGACGATTTTTGAAGCATTAAGGCATTTAAGCATTGTAGATTGCTCTTTTTTTTATAAGATAATTTTTGAAGAATATTTCATAAACGACACCTTTTTTAAATTTAATTTCTTTCATGATGCATTTCTATCATACGAATCCATTGATATAATTCCCAACTCTGAGAAACCAATACTTTCGGAGATATAATTTTTCTGTTTGAACAAGAGCGCCAAAAAGCTCCTGTCCACAGGGCTTGAACCAATTTTTTGTTTGCAATCACAATTGGAGCTGCTGTGATTGTTTATCTTTTGCAATTTAATGCATTTATATAATTATTAGAGATAACTCTATATATTTAGTTGCAGTAATTTTTAAATTCAATTAGGTTATGTTTTTAAATCAGTTCAAAAAGAAGCTGTCGTCCGATTTCGTCGTTCCATGAAAAGTATAGGAAGGGAAATTTTGAACGACAGCGTCGTAGCCTTTGAACGACAAAATCGTCTCATGAATTTTCGCCTTATGTCTGTCATAATTGACATATGAGGGATTATATCTGTCATATTTGACGGATGACATCTGTAAAATTTGACAGATGACAGGTTAGATCTATCATATTTTACAGATACAAGATCAGATCTGTCATCCTCGCGAAACCGTCTGCTCAATTCATACCCGACGGTAAATTGCCCTCTCTACCGGTAAAAATGGGAACTATCCGGTCTTAATGTACGTACATCGGGAAGTTTGCTCGACGGCATAACTCAGGCGATCCGGGCAATTGAAAAGCGCTTACCGCGCTGCTTCCTGGGCCATAAAATCGGGTCCAAACAAAATTGATACACAGACGCCCTCTCAGCGGTTGACATTTGGCGCCCAGTCTGCTCGTAGGTGCGAGATGTGGCGGCGAGAGTCGGGGTTTGGATAGGTTGGAGGCAGGATGGGAGTCAGGACTTTTCAGGGTTTCATCCAGAAATGGTAGGAATGACCTGAACTTTTCTTGTTGGTGTCTGTCAATAAAAATATAGGTGCGATGTACAGCGTCGCCAAAAGATCCCCCTTCGACGTTAAACGAACCAATTACTACACGGAACACCAGGGGATGATACATTTGTGGCGCCATATACAGGGTGAGTCTTTGACCACTGCATTAATTTTAACCAAAGATTCCTCTCATCAAATGAAACACTTTTTTCATTTACCATTTTTCCAGATTCGACTCAGGTAAAAAGTTACAAGCGTTTAAAGATTTCACAATGTGCTAATACACTCCCGCATATAAATTATCTATGACATTGTTGGCGGACGAGAATAAGGCATGGTAACGTGGTTTACAGCTTGATTCGGGATTCCAACGCTCAGGGACGGATCCATAAAAGTAGTGAAATTTCTGGAGTTTTCCATTTTAAAACATTCAATGAAGAATATCTCGAAAACGGTGCGTTTAAGGAGAAATGATGAGGAATAATATAATGTTCTAAAACGATGGAATATTCTTGAAATGACTCAAGAAAAACTTTATATGCTTTCTTCATGCTAATTTCGTTTAGTTTTATGAATCCACGAGTCCATAACTAGAAAACCAGTAGAAGTAGAAAATAACTAATATTTGGAAAATATGTATCATAGTTATAAGAAACTTTACGCCAACGTTCATTTTATTCGAAAAAAAGGATGTCAACGCTACAAAATAAAAACTGATTTTTTTTCAAAATTTCAACAGCCTGTATCTTTTTACCTGAGCTGAATTTGGAAAAATGTTAAGTGAAAAAAGTGTTTCATTTGATGAGAGTAATCTTTGGTTAAAATTAATGCAGTGGTCAAAGACTCACCCTGTGTACATCCATAATACAGGGTGTCCCAAAAATACCACGCGAAAGTGACACTGGAGATAGATTGGCATTAGGTCTATCAGATAGCATCAACATGACCTCAGTAAAAGTGCGCTGGTTTTCGAGATATCACCACTGTTGCGTCCCATGACTTCACATGTTGGGAAGCGCTCATTTGTATTTCTAAACAAAGCAGCTCGCTTGAAAAACTTAAATGTTTTGGGTTAACTGGTTTATTTTTGCATGGGTGGTCTCACCCTTGAAATTAATATTTTCCACGGAAAGATAATTGCAAGTAAAATATCTTGTAATACTTCAACCCTTGTAGAAGTATTTATGACCTATTTGCTGAAATAGTGAGATGTTGATAAAATGCATACAACAACTAACACATTGCCAGAGCTGTGAGTCCTTTGTCTAGATTCTAACCCATACAAAAATCTAGAATTTTCCGATTAGATCGCCACGGCTTTGGCTATTCTCTAAATCGAGGGCGTAGATTCCGAATCTGCAATTAGTTTTTCCGTATCTCGATTAATTTTGGTAATATGGCGAAAAATCCGACTGATTAGTCCATTTTCCGGAGGTAGAGCCAGAAATTGCGACTTTCTTCGTCATTGCTCCGAAACTAATCGAGATACGGAAAAGCTAATTACAGATTCGTGATCTGCGTACCCGATTTAGTGAATAACCAAAGCCGCGTCGACCTAATCGGAAAATTGTAGATTTTTGTATGTGTTGGATACTAGAGAAAACTTTTTGGCGTTTGACGGATTCGCTCATTACCTAATATTTTCCGAATGGATAGAGATACAGAAAAAATAGATACATAAATGTAAACGTCGTCCACCGACCAATCATCGGGAAAAATTTGGATATCGAGATGTGAAAATCATAGATTTCGTGCCGACCCAAAAAATTTTTTTCATGGTATATCGATACAGAGCTCGTGTCTAATTAAATCGAGGTCGCTGATCACGAATATGCAATTAGTTTTTCCCTAAGTGGCGTCCTTTGGGAAAATTTTCACTTAAAGTGAAAAAATTGACGAAAATAGGTCAATTTTGGAACTTTCCACCGCCCAAAAAAATTGAAGTAGGGTGTTGCTGATTTTTTACGTCATATTTGGATCCTTTATCTATCGAATCATCCGAACAATAAATGTCCAGGTTGTCCGCTTCGGAAATTATGATTTTTTTTCCCGAGGGTCTATTTTTCGGAAAATTCTTTCCGCGATATTTCCTCGGAAAATTTTTGTAATAAATATCTGATGGTAGATTCGGAATCTACGGCCCCGAATCTATAAGAATAAGTACCCGTTTCATAGTTTTGCGTCAAAAAATTTTTCTCGAAAAATGGGATTTTTTTAAGGTATAGTATTAAAAAATTGCCAAAATTCGACCGGTCTCCGATTTCGATGCAAATTACGTCATTTACTAATTCGGGACCGTAGATTACGAATATATGATCGGATTTTTCATTAGAGAATTTTCCGCGGAAATACCGCGAAATGAATTTTCCGAAAAACAGACCCTTGGGAAAAAAATCATAATTTCCGAATAGTAAGGCCTGGACATTTTCTGTTTGGATTATTCAGTAGATAAAGGATCCATATATGAGGGCAAAAATCAACAACACCTACCTCCGATTTTTTTGGGCGGTGTGAACTTCCAAAATTGACCTATTTTCGTCCATTTTTTCACTCTTAGTGGAATTTTTCCCAAAGTACGCCACTTAGGGAAAAACTAATTGCATATTCGTGATCAGCGACCTCGATTTAACTAGACACGAGCTCCGTATCGATATACCATGAAAAACATTTTTTGGGTCGGCACTTAGATATATTTTTGACCCGGAATCGAAGGAAAATTCTACTTTCCCGTCCGAAATCTATGATTTTCACATCTCGATATTTTTCCCGATGATTGGTCGGTGGACGACGTTTAGATTTATGTATCTATTTCCTCTGTATCTCTATCCGTTCGGAAAATATTAGGAAATGAGTAAATCCGTCAAACGCCAAAAAGTTTTCCCTAGTATCTAACCCAGGGGTCACCAATTAGTTTCATTGGAGGTCCGTTCACAAAATCTTTATATCTGTAGGGTCGTTGATAGCATTATGATGGCATAAGAATTTGACTAGCAGTTAATCTAAATCCAATATCTATAATTAGTAAATAAAACGAAAAGTTATCTGAATTTTTTTAATCAAGAATACATGTTTTCTGGAAAAATGGTCCGCAAAAAAAAGGTTCGCGATCCGCATCCGGACCGCGGTCCGCCATTTGGTGACCCCTGGTCTAGACTATTCGAAGACCCCTGTCTGTGAAAGTCGGACCGGTTTCCATGTTACAAAACAATGAATGTGGGAGCGAGATAGCCAATAAGGGTTTTGGTTTTTTTTAATAAGTAGCAATTCTGGTTCTGATTAAAAAAAATTGGTAGTGTTGTATCATTTTGAAAAGGGCATGAAATGGACCAGTTTTTGCGTTTATTTGTCAATTCAGTCTGATATAATTTTTTTTCACAGCAGTCAGTCAACTTAAGTTAACGTTTTAACTTCGGCATAAAATACAACAAGTTAGACATTTTTTGAAGGATTTTGTTCTAGTTGTCGGTGAAGTTATTACTTCATTGTTTTAAGCAACTATTCAGGATAGCCTAGGTAAAAAAAGACATGAGTTTGAAGTAATTTCTAGCAATGCTAGGCGATAAAAGACCGAAAACTGAAGATTTTTAAAAAATACACAAAAGTGGTGATATCTCGAAAACCAGCGGACTTTTACTGAGGTCATGTTGATGCTATCTGATAGACCTAATGCCAATCTATCTCCAGTGTCACTTTCGCGTGGTATTTTTGGGACACCCTGTATATTGTATATACAGGGTGTCCGGGAAAATGTGGGAAATCTAGGATTCCGATAAAACATAAAAAAATAAGATGACAAGCTCCAATAATTTTTTTTCCTAGTGGCCCTCCCTACGAAGATACGGCCTCCTAAATGACGCCACTGGAAATCCATTTTACTGGAATAAATTTTAAACTACTCAATATAATCTAATGGAAACTTGATATGATAAATAGTAAATAGTATAAAGGACCACCCAAAATACTGCCCTTATATTCAAATTAGCTTGTTTAGTTTACCAGAGGCGTACTAGGTTGTAACTCCATTTTAATGTTTACATTTTTAACACCCTGTATGATAAGGAGTAAAAAAAAACAAATTTGGATACCTTGAAAACGGTTCATTTTTTCGATAATGAACTTGGGCAAAATCGGCCTGATGGTTTCAGAGTAACGAAAAAAAAATTTTTTTTTAGATTAAAAAGTTCAAATTCAATTTTGTTTAAGATGCAGTTTCACCATTAAAATCCATTGATATCATTTTCAACTCTAACAAGCTAATACTTTCGGAGATATGATTTTTCGAAATTTCAATAATGAATCGTACCTACTTCTGTTTTCACAGAATGCTGTACCTAATTTTCTCTATCTATGCATTATTATATGATCTGTGTTCTTACCTGTCGTCTTATTTTCCTATGAGAGATAAATGTCAAAATTATTTCTGGTTCGTTATTTCTGATATGAAATACCCTTCCTGTTCTATAAAATATAGAATGATTGAATACAAAATGATGAATGAAATAACCTCAGCTATCGTACTTTTGAGGTGATAATATAATGCCCGTGGATAATCCATAAGATGATGGAATTATATTCTTTGGTAAAATACATAATCAAATTGGGTTCAGAATATCTCCAGTAAAAACAAAACTGCATTGTTGTCTAGGTTTTAATTAATATAATATAATTTTCAGTAGTAATAACCCAAGGACATTGATAATTGTTCGAAAAAATTTTATGACAGATTTCGAAAGCTTGTTGCTTGGAAACAGATCGACGCCGTAGGCGGAGATATGTTGCCTACAAGCAACAAGCTTGAGAAAGTTGTCATAAAATTTTTGAGCATTTATCAATGTCCGAGGGTTATTCGGATAGAAAATTTTTTGCTAGCTTACTTGTTATATTCCACATGGTTTTGACCGTACTTTCTTTGAACTCTGTACCATCTTTTTTCCTCATGTTCACAGCCCAATCCTTTAAAATCAACGCCAATTCTTCCGCCGTGCGATTTCCATCTAATTGATACTTTCTATCGTTGCTGAAGTCCATAAATGCTTTCCATACAAATTTCTTACTGTAAACGGTGTTTTTGGGTATATTCGATTCAATAATTTCATTAATATTCTCGTCAGTATTACAACCAAATCGTGACATTTCGAAATATTAAATATTTGAAACTTCATAATCGAAATAAATCAATATATGTTCATAGCAACGTGAAAACAGCCCATGGTCTGTTATCGATGTAATGTTGACATGATTGGGTGAAATTGTTCATATGATACAAAATGAGGAAATTTGATTGGTTGTTGGAACTGTAGTAGATTTGAGGAATGAATATCTCGGATTAGTTCGTTATTGGGGATAATTGGTCTGTTTAAATTTAGTTTCTTCCATGATGCAGTTCTATCGTAAGAATCCATTTATATCATTCCCAAATACCAATAATTTCGGATATACGATTTGTCAAAGTTTGAACAAGAGCGCCAAAGCTCCTGTCCACAGGGCTCGAATCAATTGTTTTTAATAATTATCTCAATATTTTCTATTCCTGCGAAATTTTGCGTGATTCGTTATGTCAGTATTTCTCAACTAACTAGGTACCGAGATTAAATTCTATCACATCAGTATATTTACAGTTATTGGGAAAATCAAATTTCAGATGGCTATAACTCCGGAACCACAGCGAATTTCTCCCATTCACGAACCTTACCGGGGTATTCGGACTTCAAACCTACCCTGGAAATTTCAACTTTCCTACTCGTTCCGTTCGAGAGTAATCGTGTTTACGACCAGACAGAATTTCGAATTCTTCGTCAGAGTGTCGAAACATTTTCGGTCAAAAATTCTCTCTGAACAAGCGCGCCAAAAATGAACAATACGTATGTCCTCTTTTAAAATCTCGACACCGATCCCGACCTTACCCCTCAACAGTTAATCGCAGAGGTCCATACGGCGTTGCCCCATCTTTATTAGCACCTCACAACTTCTCCATCCCGGCCTGAGGGGGTAGTAGGAGGCAACCCAATCGGGGGGTGGGATAACCGGCGGCGCATCTCCCTGGCGTCGCCGGGAAAGTCGGGGCGTCTGCCTCTCGCTGTTCACTTGATCTCTTAATCCCCACATACGTGTTAGAAATTAATCACCCCCCCGTATACATCAGGGTTGCTATTCTCCCCCGTTCCAGCGCGTCACAATCCTTTGGTGAATTATTCATTAATCTATGTGGATTCTTACGGACTGCGAGCATGTTTAGAGCGATTTATGACTGAAGGTTTTCGGTAGAATTGATAATTAGGTTTTAATTAAAACCTTTTAGGCTGATTGATGGAAGTTTCGCCGCAGTTCGCGGGAGTTAGGGGTACGTAAAAAGTGCGACGACGGGAATTAGTCGATGATATTAATTCCGGGGACAATGGGAAATGTTAGAAACTCGACTGGAACTGGATGTATAAACAGAACTGCGATAATCGCGTTTGATGTACAGGGCGGGCTAGAAAGGAGTACGAATTTAATGATCGCACTTAAGATGCATGCAGTAACAAGGTGTCGACACTTCCCACTAATACATTTTTGTCCGAAAAATGGAACTAGAGTTGTCAAATCTTGTTTTACTTCACTCTGTAAACGATGATGACGCTAGAGTCAATTTGGCAGATTCTGACAAGCGACAAAGTTACTAAATTGAAAGAAAAAGGATATAATCATAACATTATCAAATTTCAACACACGTCAATTGACAATACAATATACCTAATTAGCATATAGTGAAATAATTGTTGAGGAAAAGTTTTACTTTCATTAAAGAATATGGTACTACAGATTTCCTTCTTGCTAATTTTGAATCATTCATGCCTTAAGAAAACTGTTTTAAATCTGATCTCCATGCCCTACGTACGTTTCAAATTCAAATTCCGTAATCTGTCAACTTTCGTAACAGTCACACCAACTACCAAGATACAATACAAAAGTCACTAGGATGTATAATCCGAATTTTTCATTAAATTTCAACAGTATTTTACAAAACTTGCCTGAAATAGAGAAAATATCGTCTAATACTCGTTGCAGAAGGCAATTCCAACACTCATGCATTCGAAAACTCGCACCTTCGTCGCTCGTTTTTTAATTTCGCGTTCGTGTTGTAGTAGGAACCCATTCTGCAACTTGTTTTAGAATATACTATTATCTATCTGATTTTATAACTTGTTGTGTACACGCGGAAAAAACTTCTTGCCTAATTTTTGGCGCTCTAGTTCCTCGGAACAGAGTGCTTATCAATTTGCCCAAATGTCTGTAATTAACGAATTTTTGGCTGAAAATGGTCTCGAACGATTTGGTTCGACTCACTGATCAAGAATCCGAGGTCGAAATCGATTCTGTCCGGCCGGCCGAAGGCACGATAACTCTCGAACGAAAGGAGCTAGAGGATTGAAATTTGCAAGGTGGGTTTGGAGCGTAAATATCTCGGACAAGTTCATTAATGGGCGAAATCCATAAAGCGGTTTCGGAGTTATGGCCGATTTTAGTAAAAACATTTTTTATGAATATTTCCGAAACCGATCACTCGATCTATCTGAAATTTAGCATCAAATTGTAGAATCATGACCTTTATACACATGTGAAGTTTTGTATTGACCAGGTTACCGCAAGTCAAAAAAAAATTTTTGAAAATTTTAAAAAGTTTTTCTACAATAACTCTCGAACGGAATGAGCTAGGCAGTTGAAATTTTCAGAGTAGGTTAGGGAGATGAATATCTCGGTTAAGTTCGTTATTGGGCAAAATAGGCCAGATGGTTTCGGAGTAACGAAAAAAAAAATTTTTTTTTAAGTAACAAATTTCAAATTCAATTTTTATTCAAGATGCAGTTTCACCATAAAAATCCATTGATATCATTTTCAACTCCAACAAGCTAATACTTTCGGCGATATGATTTTTCGAAATTTCAATAATGAATCGTACTTCTATGTTTTCACAGAATGTTTTAATTATTCTATCTAAGCTTTATTATATGATCTGTGTTCGTACTAGTACATGTCATCCTGTTCTATAAGAGAGAGTCAAATTCATTTCAGATCAAATTTGATTTCTTCCATGGTGCAGTTCTCATTCTCAGATTGCTCATTTAATCTTGATAAATAAACTATTATTTGAATTGAATTTCCTTTATGATGCAGTTCTATCATAAGAATACATTGATATAATTCTCAACTCTGAGAAACCAGTACTTTCGGAGATATAATTTTTCTGTTTGAACTAGAGCGCCAGAAATCTCCTGTCCAAAGGGCTTGAACCAAAATTTTTTCTTACTCACAACAGTTTTGTACTAGTGAGGTTGCTATTTCAAAGCAATTGTTCTGAAATTTGAGAAAGAGTTTCCTGTCTAAAAATTCAAGAAGCTCGTTGACATGGGTTGAAATCTCTTTGGCAGTTAATGGGATTTTTATTTTGTAGAATTTTCGGGTTCCTCTTTGCGGGGATTGTTCATTCATCTGCTATATCATTAACGAGTAAGGCGCACTTGGTTTATAGAGAAAGAAATGTCATTGTTTGACATAAATCTGAACGTTACCATGTTTACGGGAAATACGAATAAGGAAACTTATTAATTATAATGCTTGTGAATTATTCTCTGGTAACTCTTTTATAACTGCCAGGGTACTGTGGTATTGACGGAAATGGGAAGGCAGATGAACTGGTGAAAAATGCGTCGAAGGTTACACCTGCTGCATCAGAACCCTTCTGTGAGCTTGGAAAAGACCATTAGAGTGTAGCAAGCCAAATAACAGTACTAACACCTCTTTGGAGAAAGTAAGCAGAAGTAACACGCAGGCAACGATTCTTCCAATGTATCTCCTACACTCCTACAGTAGTTTTATTATACAGCATTTGAATATTGCTAAGTTATTCATCTCCAGAGACTGTGACTTCATTGTCTTTTACATGGTCCTTCGGGCCGGATAAGTCCCAACCAAAACTATTGGTGCAACAAGATATACTGTATATGCAGCTTCATTGTCTTTTACATGGTCCTTCGGGCCGGATAAGTCCCAACCAAAACCATTGGTGCAACAAGATATACTGTATATGCAGCATATTATTCAACTAGCACTCATCGAGTCCGAGAAAACCATTTCCATGTAAATCCGATGACGCCCTCTATCAAACTGCCGCCTCGCCCACTTTCCCGCGATACCTGATAATAATAACCGCATAAACTTCCAACTTTCCACCTCAACTTTCCCGATATTCGGATACTTCGACTTGAAATACTCCCCATTATAACCCGAAACTTCGCGAAACTTGCATCGAGCGTACCCTTCAACAGTTTTCATTCATTTGAATCCGTAATCTATTATCGGCACCCCTTTTTACGACGCCTTTTTTCGTACGCGAAGTCAGGCGACGCAGTCGTTCGAACGTTATGGATTTCATTTTTACGTCCCTGAATTATGAACGTATAAAATGCAACTCCGAGGAAAGTTTGATTGAGGAGGAAGTTCGGTTCTTCTTTCCCGTTTTTTAACGATAGGGGGGCATCTTAGATGCAGTTTTTACTATCGCGGAGGCGAATTTGTCTATGGTGGGGTGGGATTATGGGCGATGCGGGTTAGGGGTTTGCGTTGGTGCCAGATGTGGCTTTTTGAAGTTTTTCTCTGGGATAGTGGTCACCCATCAATTTACTGAGCTCGATCAAAGCTGTTTGGCTTCCAGGAAAAACATAGTATGAACCGATATTTCCAGTAATATCCCTAAAGTTCAAATATAGAACTTCACTGTAAAATATGATTTCGAAGGATTTCAGCGATATCTGACAGAGTTTCTGAGATATAGGTGATTTTAATTAATGATTTCTTTAAAATATTCATTTCGTTTGACAGTTATTGTGTTTTCGACCGGACGGACATAATTATGTTCAACCTCGGATTCTTTATTACTAAGTCGAAACTAAACGTAAAATGGCATACGGAAAAATACGAATTTTTTTTCGTTCTTATTTTTTTTATTTTCGTGTTATATAGATTCGGGGTCGTAGAATACATTTTTTAACATTTTTTCCCTAACACCATTCGTTGGAGAAATACTGCTATCTGAATAATTCCGAAAAAGGACCTACCTTCTAAATCGTAATATTTGATAAATAGAATAATTACGACCGGAAAATTCTCGTGACTGATAGTTGAACATGTTACTTATATCATACTCAAATTTCAAGTATTTAGTTTGACTGTGATAAATTTCATCCGATGTGAAAAGTCACCTATTTTCAGGAGAATCATTTCCTTCGACCCCGATGAAAAAAATACTAATTGTGGTAGATGAAAACTAGTTATATAATTTTGTTCTACGCCCTCAAATTAATACAAGAAGATATTAAGTACATCATACTTCGAAAATAAATATTTTCGCGAAAAAAAATTTCTTTCTTTTTCATTTTTGATTTTTCAAATTTTTGTTGTATATTGACTCGAGGTCGTAGAATTCAGTTATGTCATCAGTTTTCCCCTAGCAGCCTTCGTTGGTTAAATACAGCCTTCTGATTACTTTCGAAAATGGAACTATCTTCTAAATCGTAGTATTCGATAAAAAGAACACCTACAACCGGGAAATTCTCGTGATGGATTGTTGATAAATGTTACCCCATTATACTCAAATTTCAATTAAGTGTCCACCTCTATTGGGAAAAAATTAGGTATTCGAGGCGAAACGCCTATTTTCTGGAAATATAAAACTTTCGTCCCTTATGAAGAGAACACCAATTGGGATAGATTAAAACTAGTCACATATTCTTATTCTACGCCCTCCAATTAATATGAGAAGATATGAACTACGTCATATTTCCAAACAAATTTTTTAAGCGAAAAATTTTTTGAATGCGGAAAATATCACATAAATCTTTTTTTTATTGCCTGAAAGACACTCGGATAGGAGCCTAGCGATAGTGAGTATTTGGTGCCTGGCCCATATACAGCGCCAGCTCCTGTAGTAGTTTTTGAACCGACTGTGTACCATTTAATGGCATTTTTTCAAGAACTTGGATGGCAGATTCCTTGTCTCAGTGTTTTTTCCTACTGAGCACCGTAGTGAAGTTCTTTTCGATGCTTAGAGGGGACGTCTGTTCCTTCAAGATAGAGCTAATATGTCACTTTTAGTGTAAACATATCAGGAAAACTTCCATATTTTTCCCCCTCGACAAGCTTAAGGGTTTTCCAATAAGAGGTGTTATTTCGAATAGCCCGCTATTTCGGTAGATGTCACTTTTGAAGCTGTCATTTTTTGACATTTGACAAGTAGAAACTACGCCATTAATAAAAATGGAACGATACACGGTTCAAGAACGCATTGAAATTATTAAAATTCACTATAAAAATGGTGAAAATTTGGCAGAGACGGTTTGTAAAACTCGAACATTTTTGGGTCGTCGTGAAGCTCCTTGTCGGACGGCAATAAAGAAATTGGTGGAAAAATTCGAGCTGTTGGACAAGTTAGTTATGTGAACAATAAAACTCGTGCACGTCGCTCAAGAACAGCCGAGAATATTGCTGCTGTAGCCGAAAGTGTTGAAGAAAACCCAGGTTTGTCCATTCCTCGTCGTTCTTTGGATTTAGGCATTCCACAAACGTCATTACACCGTATTTTGCATAAAGATTTGAGTCTTAAGGCTTATAAAGTTCAGTTAACACAAGAACTCAAGCCGGCTGATCATCAGCAACGTCGTGTCTTTGCTGATTGGGTCGTTGAAATGCATGAAAATGATCCGGAATTCCATCGAAAATCATCTTGAGTGATGAGGCCCATTTCCACCTCGGTGGCTTCGTCAACAAGCAAAATTGTCGCATCTGGGGCTCGGAAAACCCAAGAGTTATTGTTGAAAAGCCTCTCTATCCTCAACGTGTGACTGTTTGGTGCGGTTTATGGTCCGGCGGAGTCATTGGACCTTACTTTTTCGAAAATGAGGCTGGAGCAACAGTTACGGTGAATGGATTGGGCTATCGAGAGATGATAATGATTTTGAATGGCCGGAATTGGATGGTATTGATCTGGACAACGTTTACTTTCAACAAGACGGCGCTACGTGCCACACAAGCAACGAAACCATTGATCTTGTGCGGGAAAAGTTCCCGGACCGTGTTATCTCTCGAAGAAGTGATCACAATTGGTCACCGAGATCTTGTGATTTAACACCTTGCGACTTCTTTCTTTGGGGCCACGTGAAAGAGAAGGTCTACGCCAATAGCCCAGCGTCGATTCAAGACCTCAAAGATGGAATTCGTGAGGCTATGAGGACATAGGGCAGCCACTTTGCGATTTGGTTATGGAAAATTTCATTAAAAGGATATGGTCCTGTAAGCGTGGTCGTGGTGGTCATTTGCCTGATGTTATTTTCCACTATTAACGGCATAGCTTCTTCTTTATAATGAAATAAACATCCGATCATTTATATTGAAAAATGGCATTTTTCTTTGAATATCAAAATAACACCTCTTATTGGAAAACCCTTTATATGCCTGATATTTCAGATGGTGATCAACCTCAAACAGCTGACAAGCATGGGCCGATTAAGCCTGAAGTACCAAAAAAAAAATTCGATCACTTTCCTCGGGTTTTCCTCGTAGAAAATTCGCCCTCTTCCCAAACGGAATTTTCCGGGCACCGGACCTGGCGGTCCGGCATCTTCCGAATAAAGTCCTCCAGAGGGAGGCCGCGGTGTCAGGGCGTAAGTGCCGTGTCGATCGCTCGGATTCCGCACCGCTAAGCGGATAATGAAATAGCGACGACCACGCTGACCGAGGGCTCCGGCGTACGTCGTCGGCGTCGGTTGAAGATCGGGAGCGCATCCGTAGTCGCGGCGGCGCCCGGCTAACTCTACCTGTCGCCGATGAGCAATGTTGCAGGCAGGTGATAGATGGGCTGAGTTGGGTGGTTCGGACTTTTGAAAGGGTCGTTTTGTTGTTGCGATTTCGAATTTAAATTCGGAGTTGTTTTGATTTGATTTTTTCGTCTTTCGCTCGTTCGGCGACGTGTTGATGTTTTATGGTGGTTGGTATTGATAATAATAATATTAATAATAAGTTTATTCGAGTTAGAATACAGCATATAACGGGTTCGCCAAATAACTTTTTTTTTTGAAAATGCAATAAAAAAAAGCTACTGAATATTTTCTCAAATTTCTTTTTTTATTTGAAAGTACAATCCTTCCGGTTAATAATGGAAAATAATTTCATTCAAATGGTTGCCTCGGATGGCCATGCAGTAGCCTACACGATCGGTTCAATTTTTAAGCACATTATCGATTGTGTGCAGCTGTATTTCACCAATGGCTTCACGAATATTGTCCTTTAAAGCGTCAATTGTCTCTGGCTTGTCGACGTAACACTTATCTTTGACGGCACCCCACAAATAATAGTCCAACGGTGTCAAATCGCAGCTCCGAGGTGGCCAAACGACATCAGCTCTGCGGCTGATAATGCGATCTTCAAAAACAGGGACACTCCTGAACCAATTAGACTTTGTATGGCGTCATACCAAGGTCTTTATGCATAAATCGTCTCAAGATTTCTCCGAAATGTTCAATTCTTGAGAATGACGGTGAATTGATGTTGATGGCGCTTCACGCACACTTTCTGCCACAGCAGCAATATTCTCGGGTGTACGCACTGTTTTTGACTTTTCACGCTTTGGTTTATCGATGAGGGTGCCAGTTTCTCTCACTTTTTACACAAGATAACGAACATACGGAGCTGACGGTGCTTCTCTTCTTCCAAAATCCGTACGCAATTTTCGCACACATTCTGCAACATTACCATGATTTTCAAAGTAATGTCGCAATATTTCCCAGCGTTGTTCAAGCGTATACACAACCATATTCGTTCAGCGGAAGGATAAAACTAATTATCTGTCAAATCAGACATGAGCTAAGTGTTACCACTCATGAAAAGAAGCACGAAAAAAAAACGTTAGATGGCGAACCCATTACATCATCACACACAAATTCCGATTCAAGAAATATTCCAAGAGTCGGAGGAAAATGACACAATGAAAAGCAATTACAACAGTACACAGTTGATATAACAATAATTATACAGGGTGCCCAGGAAAATGTGGGAAATCTCTTGGATTCAGATAAAACTTCAAAAAAATTGGTTCAAGCTCTGTGGACAGGAGCTTTTTGGCGCTCTTGTTCAAACAGACAAATTATATCTCCGAAATTATTGGTTTCTCACAGTTGGGAATTATATCAATGGATTCCTATGATAGAACTGCATCATGAAAGAAATTAAATTTACGAAAAAATGCTTCAAAAATTATCTTATAAAAAAATAGCAATCTACAATGCTTCAATGCCTTAATGCTTCAAAAAATGTCATTAAATTTATTTATCAAGATTAAATGATCAATCTGCAATGATTCAACCTCGTGGAATGGGTTGTTGCAACCTACACTCGGTGCATAGTTTTTACAACTCGTAAAGTATCATCGAAATGTCTAGAGCAAGACTGGAGACAATCCTAGCAGATTGTCCATTTATTCCTGATATTTGAGTAGGTGGTGAATTACGAACAAATCATTTCAATAGTTCAAAATATATAAATAAAATACTATCCTCTTTTCATAATTTAAAATTTAATAGTTCATACCACTAACACATTCTTTTCTGTATTATGAACCTTAACTCAAGAACAAATGATTGATACACAAATGTAGATCCATATTTCAGCATGTTTTTGCTAGCAACATTATAATAATACTGTAAATAGGAACATGTCTCACTACTTAAGGAAGTAAAGGGTAATATTAACCTCAGTGGTCAACGAACAGTAATTTCTTTTTATGATTCTATTATGTTCTTCATTCCTATTGCCTCCATAAACTACATCAAAACAGTCAATAACAACTTCGAATTGACAATCTCTAATAGCTAGAAAAGATGACATTTATGAATAGTAATCACAGACAGACCCACGATGTATTATTGAAACTTGGAAACATCTCCATTATCGAATTCAACCGTGATTTTCATGTCCCAAACTCAACCTGCAAATTTCAACTCATTAAATTTGACCTCGGATTGTTCATCAATAGGTTGACCCAATTATTCCAAAATTACAGACATTTGGGCACATTGATAGGCTCCATTCAGGGGACTAAGCAAAGATGAAAGGCAAAAACGAAAAACTTGCACTCCACTCAAACAAACGTCCTACTTAACCCCATGCCACCGCCACCCCGTGCGACAAAATCACCGGAAACACCCCTAACATCAACACATCATTATACCAAACCCCCCGCCCTCCGCCTCCTAACGTCTAAATTATGCACTTCGGCAGAGCGTTTATGGCCCACCTGCGGCCATCAGGTCGTCCGCTCCTGATACCCCTGGTCTGATTTACGGCGTAGACGAGGTGGAGAAAGTTGGCCAGCACCTCAGACGACGGGCGTCGGGACGCTGAGGTGAAAAACGCCTGCCGCGTAGCGCCAGGAATCGAGGCGCCACTTCCTATCTATCTATCCCTGTTCCCGGAGTATATGGGGGGATTGGAGAGCCTGAGACGGAAATACCCTCCAATCGAAAAAGTTGCGAAAGATTCAAATTGAGTGGCTCCGCGGCCAGGGCAGGACCGGTTGACTCTTTTCAAGCATTATGGAAATACGATTAATGTTTTTTTGAGAGTTCTAGCAGCCCTTCAAATTTTGTCATTTTGTGTCATATGAAACATCATGAAAGGAATTACATTTAAAAAAAGTGTCGTTTGAAAAAAATGCTTCATAAATTATCTTATAAAAATTAGAACAAGAGGTGTACCAGAAATAATTTTGACACTTATCTCTCATAGGAAAATAAGATTACATGTAAGAACACAGATCATATAATAATTCATAGATACAATAATTAAGTACAGCATTCTATGAAAACATAAGAAGTACAGAAGTACGATTCATTATTGAAAATTCGAAAAATCATATCTCCGAAAGTATTAGCTTGTTAGAGTTGAAAATGATATCAATGGATTTTTATGGTGAACCTGCATCTTAAAGGGAATTAAATTTGAAATTTGTGTTGTAAAAAAAGTTTGTTTTTTCGTTTCTCCGAAACCATCAGGCCAATTTTGCCCAGTAACGAACTCAACCGAGATAATTATCTCTCAAACCTACTCAGAAAATTTCAACTGCCTAGCTCATTCTGTTCGAGAGTTATTGTAGAAACGAAATTTAAAAATTTAAAAAAAAATTTTTTTGATACCTTATTGCAAACCGGTCAAAACAAAACTTCGTATATAGAAGTCATTATTCTACAATTTGATGCCTAATTTCAGATAGATCGAGTGATCGGTCTCGGAAATATTCATAAAAAATGTTTTTACTAAAAAGGGCCATAACTCCGAAACCGCTTGGTGGATTTTGCGCGTTAACGAAATCGTCCGAGATATTTACGCTACAAACCTACTCTGCAAATTTCAATCATCTAGCTCCTTTCGTTCGAGAGTTATCGTGCCTACGGTCGGCCGGACAGAATTGATTTTGACCACGGATTCTTGATCGGTGAGTCGAACCAAATCGTTTAACACCATTTTCAGCCAAAAATTCGAAAATTACAGACATTTGGGCAAATTGATGAGCACTCTGTTCCTAGGAGCAAGAGCGCCAAAAAACCATTTTCGTAGAATTCTTTCATCGACTTAATTTCCATCTAAGACGACAGAATAAGTCCAACGTTTCTCTAACTTTTCGATGCCATGTTCATAGTATGATCCCTTGCTTACCGACCTCAAGCTCAATATAAATAATAATAATAACAGATTGTAATTTTGTGCATCATTCCAGAACTCCATCCGGCATAACCTCTCCCTCCACAACAGATTCATGAGGGTGCAGAACGAGGGTACGGGTAAATCTTCTTGGTGGATGATCAACCCGGACGCTAAACCAGGAAAATCTGTCAGAAGGAGAGCGGCCTCAATGGAGACCAGCAAGTTCGAGAAGAGGAGGGGAAGGGTGAAGAAGAAGGTGGAGATGTTGAGAAACGGGGTATTGCACGACACGACTCCAAGTCCCAGTTCCTCGATCTCCGAAGGTCTCGACAAATTTCCCGATTCTCCCATCCATAGGTGAGTACCAAAATAAAGCCTTCATTGTACAGGGTGTGGCAGAACCGACCTAGCTCTCTATGAAAATTTTCTATAACATGCGTCATTAACCTTTTCATTGATTCATTGATGAAGGATTGCTCTACCAGCTGGGGATATATCATGTTTTCTCTCTTAAGGCAGCTCAGGTTTCTCTCAGGTTTGGTTAGGTTAGGTTAGGGAGGATGCTCTCTATGAAAATTTTCTATAACATGCGCCATCAACCTTTTTATTGATTCATTGATGAAGGATTGCTCTACCAGCTCGGGATATATCATGTTTTCTCTCTTAAGGCAGCTCAGGTTTCTCTAAGGTTCGGTTAGGTTAGGTCAGGTTAGATGCTCTCTATGAAAATTTTCTATAACATGCGTCATCAACCTTTTTATTGATTCATTGATGAAGGATTGCTCTACCAGCTCGGGATATATCATGTTTTCTCTCTTAAGGCTGCTCAGGTTACTCTCAGCTTTGGTCAGACCCCCGGTCCAGAAATCTGCTGAACTTCATGTGCCTATAGGAGCCTTACGGCGTGTTTCACAAAACTTTGACAGCTCTTAATTGCCAAATCAGTATGATTCTATGTCAATTTCCAGTTCATTTTTGATGCAACAACAGAATTGAATCCACAATTATTTAAGCTAATCGAAGCTTGGTGAAACCCACAATTAATGTGTGGTTATCCTATACAATTTTTCGTACCCCAAGATGGCTAGCGTTTCTTGTATTCTTCCTCCCTCCAAGTCTCAGCTTCAGTCTCGCGATGTTAGAGATTCTGCGAGGAAGCTTGGGATCTAATTAGGTTCAATGATCCAAAAAATCTTTCTGATCCTTCTCCAACCTAACAGAATCTGCAAGTCTCTCTTTTCTCTCTAAACTACAACTCTGTGGATGTATAATTGGAAAGATCTTAAGTTCAAATACTGTCTGGTTAGGTAAAGATGTGTTCTGGGATGGTATCTCATCCCATAAGAGCCTGGAGGACCAACCTAAGAGCCTGGAGGACCAGCCTAGTAGAAATAGGAGATATCGCGAAGACATTTTAAGGTTGATTGGTTGCTATCAAATTGGCTTTTCTGTTTTTCACAATTCATGGAGATGTAGGAGTCCAGACTGGAAAATCATGAAGTTCTAGAGCGTGCAAATTATTTAGAAGACTCTATGCTTGAAGGTTTTGATATCAATGAATATCCTACGTCTCTCAGAGGTCTGGCGTGTACGCTGTGGGACAGTGAAATAGGAGCACTTTTTGAGACACCTCGTATTACCTCCGATTCATTTGTTTCTGCTGCATCCTGTATAGAAATATCCCAGTAAATCATACTTATATTGAGTCATGTTACTAGAAGTAATTAACTTTAGTTTTACCTAAAGAATAGTTAGTACCCTCCGTTGGTTGGTAGAAACATCCCAAATAAATTTGTGTACCTAGAAAATTATACAGGGTGGAAAAGCAAAATGGAATAAATTCATTATCTTGGTTACTGTGCATATTTATGGAAAATCCCGAAACATGTCAAATTCAAATTTTAAATTGTCATTCTTCTTCGTAAAAGTACGAACCCTACATTCAACCCCCTTCGAAAGACAGGTGCAACCCCCAATTTTTCAAATATATGGGAAGTATGGCCTCTTTCGAAGGGAGTTGAAAGTAGGGTTCGCATTTTTGCGAAGAAGAATGACAATTTAAAATTTGAATTTGATGTGATGATTTTCCATAAATATGTACAGTAACAAAGAAAATGTATTTATTCCATTTGGCTTTTCGACACCTTATACTTTGTTTAATGATATAACTTCGAGATATCGAAATTTTTCTATAAAAGTTTCTATAAAATACTATCTAATAGTTGTTAAGTATTTCATTTATTGGTCATAATCAGGTTCAAGCTTGATATTAGTTAACAAATGATAAACGTACGAATATGGTAGTTTTATTCTTACTCTATTAAATAATAGTACCTAATTTGAAGTATGGATTCTATGTTTGGTTAGATTTACTTGTGTGATCTTGCGATATAGCTGGTAATGGTAATTCAAAATGGGACCGACGACTGGCTAGGGCTTCACGCGAGAGCGAGATTTTTCTCGTCTCGTCTCGTTCTCGTCTCGTAAAAGCGAGACGAGACGAGTCGTTTTCAAAGATATTATAGGATATACTGAGACCACATACAGCGCAACACGAGAGTCTCGTTTTTGGTCTCGTTAAATTTTTTGTATATGAAGTTTTATATACGACTCGACTTTTTTCAACACACACAGGAAACAATTGAATATGAAGAGTTTTCACTATAATTCCCAAAATATTTTGTCTATATCATGCTTCGATCGTTCTAGAAATGCACGATTTTTTAGAAGATTATCAATTCGTTATGACCTTGCAATAATTGAGATTATTTTTCAAGAAAAAATAGAATTCACAATCATAAAAACTGATGCCATTATGAATTCAATACTTAACGGACAACTTTTATAGCCCCTAAATCCCAATGCTTTGATAATTTCATCTCTATCTGAACATCTGGAGAAATGTATTATCTTGTGCTCCTTGTAGTGAAGATGTGAACAATTATTGTATACATCTGTGGAACTACGTATAATAAAACTGGTAAAGAAATGAAGCTATTCAATGTTTCGAAAAGTGTTATGACGAATACGCCAAGAACACCCTCAATTATCTACCCACTGGGAAGGTATTCTTTGACAACTATACCAATATGTTCAATTCTATTGAAAAATGTATCGACACCGATAGCCTATTTAAAACATCAACAGAACTTTCGAAATATTGGAAAGCTGAGTTTGAAGAACATTTGCTGTTAAAAAGAGCAAATAGGAATCAAAATATTTTACAGTGGTGGAGAGTGATGAAAAAGTTCTTCCTACACCTTCCAAGATGGCCGATGATTTATTAATGGCTACATTCGTACCTGTTGAAACATTATTTTCCACAGCAGGTATGATCATGGCAAAAACACTTACATCATTGAAAAATTATGTGATGCAAGCGTGATTTTGTTTGAATTCTTGGTCATCGAGTAATTTAAAAGTTGAAATTATCAGAGTTTAAAATTATAAATAATGTACATGTACAAATATTTTTGTATAAGAGCGTAATAAATATAGTTTTACACGGCTAATGACCTTAGCAGTCGATGCCGAAACAAAAAAAAAAAAAAAAATATAGTTTTACAAAATTATTCATTATTGTATACCATTTCGTTTATATATTATAATATTTATTATCGTTAGTCAGAATTAAGCGAGACGAGACGAGACAACTGATAACGAGACGAGAACGAGACTTAATTTTTTGGGAATTGGCGAGAGCGAGACGAGATTTTTTATACTCTCGTCTACTCTCGTGTCGTGTGAAGCCCTATGACTGGCAAATCCAGTTGAAAAAATCGCTAGAAGATCACCAAGAGTAGTTTCGTAGACATTTGGGTGTTCATTCCAATTCCATATCCATTTTATAAAACATATACAACATTTCGCAGAGTAAGAATATCGCGAATTAAGACATACTCAGAAAGCGAAGAACCTCTTCGGATTCAAGCATTTCAAAATTGCTTTTTTGCCGTTAGTGGCTTTCAACAAAGCCCGGACTTCCGGCCGAGAGCGTCGTCCAACACCTCGTCATGCGGAAGATTATCGCCGATACCCTCGGTGGCGGAACTGGAGCCGGAATGGGGTTCCCCGAGGTACAGCAGTAACTACAGCCCGGAGTTGACGGGGAACTATTCGCCCGACACGCTGGCGGGTAACCTGCAACAGGGGATGAAACTGGACACGGACTACATGGGGTGAGTACTGCAGTGTCTTTTATTTTTGTTGTTATTTCCTCATAACTCGAAAAATACGAAACCGATCAAATTCTAACATGGTAATTAGTTGTACAGGGTTTTCCAATAAGAGATGTTATTTTGAATAGCCCGCTATTTCGGTAGATGTCATTTTTTGACATTTTACAGGTAGAAACTACGCCATTAATAAAAATGGAACGATACACGCTTCAAGAACGCATTGAAACTATTAAAATTCACTATAAAAATGGTGAAAATTTGGCAGAGACGGTTCGTAAACCTCGAACATTTTTGGGTCATCGTGAAGCACCTAGTCGAACCGCAATAAAGAAATTGGTGGAAAAATTCGAGCTGTTGGGACAAGTTAGTTATATCAAGAATAAAACCCGTGCACGTCGCTCAAGAACAGCCGAGAATATTGCTGCTTTAGCCTAAAGTGTTGAAGAAAACTCAGGTTTGTCCATTCCTCGTCGTTCTTTGGAATTAGGCATTATTCCACAAACGTCATTACACCGTATTTTGCGTAAAGATTTGGGTCTTAAGGCTTATAAAGTTCAGTTAGCACAAGAACTCAAGCCGGCCGATCATCAACAACGTCGTGTCTTTGCTGATTGGGTCGTTGAAATGCATGAAAATGATCCAGAATTCCATCGAAAAATCATCTTGAGTGATGAGGCCCATTTCCACCTCGGTGGCTTCGTCAACAAAGCAAAATTGTCGCATCTGGGGCTCGGAAAACCCAAGAGTTATTGTTGAAAAGCCTCTCTATCCTCAACGTGTGACTGTTTGGTGCGGTTTATGGTTCGGCGGAGTCACTGGACCTTACTATTTCGAAAATGAGGCTGGAGCAACAGTTACGGTGAATGGATTGCTCTATCGAGATATGATTAATAATTTTTATGGCCGGAATTGGATGCAATTGATCTGGACAACGTTTACTTTCAACAAGACGGCGCTACGTGCCACACAAGCAACGAAACCATTGATCTTTTGCGGGAAAAGTTTCCGGACCGTGTTATCCCTCGAAGAGGTGATCACAATTGGCCACCGAGATCTTGTGATTTAATACCTTGTGACTGCTTCCTTTGAGGCCACGTGACAGAGAAGGTCTACGCCAATAGCCCAGCGTCGATTCAAGACCTCAAAGATGGAATTCGTGAGGCTATCGAGGACATAGGGCAGCCACTTTGCGATTTGGTTATGGAAAATTTCATTAAAAGGATATGGTCCTGTAAGCGTGGTCGTGTTGGTCATTTGCTTTATGTTATTTCATGACATTCAACGTTGAATATCTCAAAAACGATGCGTTTTAGAAGAGATGATGAAGAATAATTTAATTTCGCAAACTGATTGAAGATTCCTATGATGACTTAAGATACACTTCATTTGCTTTCATTATGCTGATTTCATTTAGTTCTATGAATCCGTGAGTCTATCTACGAAACCAGTGGAAGTTGTAAAAAACTGATAATCCGAGAATATGTGTCATAAATGGTCGCTATCTAACGGTTTTTTTTTCAACTAGTGCTTATTTCGTGAATGGCAACACTTAGCTCATGTCTGATTTGACAGATAATTAGTTTTATCCTTCCGCTGAACGAATATGGTTGTGTATACGCTTGAACAACGCTGGGAAATATTGCGACATTACTTTGAAAATCATGGTAATGTTACAGAATGTGTGCGAAAATTGCGTACGGATTTTGGAAGAAGAGAAGCACCGTCAGCTCCGTATGTTCGTTATATTGTGAAAAAAGTGAATGAAACTGGCATCCTCGTCGATAAACCAAAGCGTAGAAAGCCATAAACAGTGCGTACACCCGAGAATATTGCTGCTGTGGCAGAAAATGTGCGTGAAGCGCCATCAACATCAATTCACCGTCGTTCTCAAGAATTGAACATTTCGGAGACATCATTGAGGCGAATTTTGCATAAAGACCTTGGTATGACGCCATACAAAGTCCAATTGGTTCAGGAGTTGCCCTGTTTTTGAAGATCGCATTATCAGCCGCAGAGCTGATGTCGTTTGGCCACCTCGGAGCTGCGATTTGACACCGTTGGACTATTATTTGTGGGGTGCCGTCAAAGATAAGTGTTACGCCAACAAGCCAGAGACAATTGACGCTTTAAAGGACAACATTTGTGAAGCCATTGGTGAAATACAGCTGCACACAATAGATAATGTGCTTTAAAATTGGACCGATCGTGTAGGCTACTGCATGGCCAGCCGAGGCAGTCATTTGAATGAAGTTATTTTCCATTATTAACCGGAAGGATTGTACTTTCAAATAAAAAAAGAAATTTGAGAAAATATTGTGTAGCTTTTTTTTTATTGCATTTAAAAAAAAAAAAGTTATTTGGCGGACCCGTTAGTTATAGAAAACTTCACACCCAAGTTCATTCTTAATATCCATGCCACATAAGAAATACTGATTATTTCTGCAATTTCAACATCCTGTATCTCTTGACCTGGGCCGAATCTGGAAAAATGGTAAAGGAAAAAAGTGTTTGATTTGATGAGTGAAATCTATGGTTAAAATCGATGTACAACTTAGAGTTTCCCCCTATATATCTGTTTATATCTAGTTGATCAAGATATCTAGTGAAAGCTTCCAATTATTTTTCAGCTACCTGAATGGACACACGGCGACACAAGCGCCGCCACCCCCTCCCCCGTACACAGCCCCTTTCGATAACTTCCCAGGAAGGACGTTGCACGCAACATCACCCTATGGAGTCACCCAGTGTCCGATTCACAGAACGCAAAATTGTGTCTGCATGTCCATCAAACTGGAGGTGAGAATATATGCATATGTCCCTCGTATTTGACGAAAATTCGATAGTGAGGCCAATCTGCCAGCCGAAAATACGGTTTTCCTTGTTTCGCTTGAAACGTTTGGATGTTTGGCGTCCACAGAACTTCGATATGGGATTTTTTAGGTTGATTTTTGCTACTCACGAACTACTGTTCGTGGAATAATTTTTTTCCTCGGCCTATATGAAAAGTGGCATTTTACGTAATAATTTGCGGCCGCAAAATCGACTATTATTGAAGACAAGTACTTTGCGGACGAGAAAGTATTTTCTCGTCCGCAAAATTACTTTTTCGTCCGCAGTGGCCACTGTGAATACGGTTCAATACAAACATAAGTGTCTGTAAGAATAATGTCAGTGCTGTTGTCACTATGGATACGGTTCAATACAAACATAAGTGTATGTGTCATTTGCTGTTGTGAAATTATTTATGAGGTCCGAAATTCATAAAAATATGCGGAGGTCGACGAAAAAATGTAATATGCTCCTCGGCAAAAAACTGTGTATTGTCTCGCCTTTTTGCTTTCCTCGGCACCGCCTCGCATAGCAAATTGCAGACTCGACTATAATAGACAGATTTTCGTCCTTGGTACACAAATATCTATTAAGTAATTTTTTTCGCCCATATTTTAGGCAACAATTTAATTTTGCCTTAATGACTGCAATTTTCGAATCTTTTGCCGAAAATAATCTCAAACGTTTAGGTTCGTCTCACCCATGAATAATTAGAGGTCGAATTCGATTCTGCCACGATAACTTTCGAACGAAAAGAGATAGTGATTTGCAAATTTTCAGAGTAAGTTGCGCATTCGAAAGCGATGGCTATGTTCTTTAATGGGCATAATCGGCTGAACGATTTCACAGTTATACCGGTCTGAAATGTTGCTCTTATTTTACTAATTACTGAAAAAAATCAAATCCGGTCCCATTTAAAATTGGTGAATTTGTAGAAAGTCGTAGCACACACTTTTGAGAAATGTAGTGAGGATCGTATCATTAGAAAAAAAAATTAAAATACTAATTAAAAAAAACCAAGAAACAAACCCTGTGGACAGGAGCTTTCTGGCGCTCTAGTTCAAACAGACTAATTATATCTCCGAAAGTATTGGTTTCTCAGAGTTGGGAATTATATCAATGTATTCTTATGATAGAACTGCATCATAAAGGAAGTTCAATTCAAATGATAGTTTATTTATCAAGATTAAATTAGCAATCATGAGAATGAAAACTGCACCATGGAAGAAATCAAATTAAATCTGGCCAATTTTGCCCTATAACGATCTCTTACTTCATGTTCCGTTCCGAAATGTAAGACTTTTCTGAGAAAAACTAATTTCGGAGCAAACAACTGAGATTTTTCTCACTTCGCTCACAATTCTTCGATTGATTAGATAATATCATGTCTCAGGAAAATAAGTTGACATTATGACAATTCATACATAGAATAATTATATCATTCTGTGACAACGTTGAAATACGATTTATTATTGAAATTTTGAAAAATCATATCTCCGAAAGTATTAGCTTGTTAGTGTTAAAAATGACATCATTGGATTCTTATGGTAAAACTGCTTATTGAAAAACATTTAATTTGGAATTTGCTTTGTAAAAAAAAAAATTTTTTTTTGTTACTCCCAAACCATCTGTCCGATTTTGCCCAATAACGAACTTAGCCGAGTTATTTATCTCCCAAACCTACTCTGAAAATTTCAATTGTCTAGCTCATTCCGTTCGAGAGTTATCGTGCCTACGGCCGGCCGGACGGCCGGCCGGACAGTATGAATTTCGACCACTGATTTTTGATCAGTGAGTCGAACCAAATCGTTTAAGACCATTTTCATCGAAAAATTTGAAAATTACAGACATTTGGGCAAATTGATAAGCACTCAGTTCCGAGGAACTAGAGCGCCAAAAACTGAATTACGGGATTACCATTTGGAGGCACATATCTGTGGAGAGGGGCCTCGTAGGAACATAAATTAAATCATTCCTGACTCATTTTTACATACTTTATTTACTCCTGAGAAGGAGTCACGTAGTGCCGGGACACCCTGTATACAAAAATCTTTCGAGCAATCAAGCCTACCCCAAAACGTGCCTTTATCGGCCCTTTTAGATTCAGCATTGATAATGACATCTGGTGGCAGAAAATTCAGCTCCATCCAACACACCTATATCTCGGAGCCAAAAAAAAATTCCTCTGATCTGTGTTATGGAAGAATTCTTCATCTTGGCACCAATTCTTAGGTTTTCTGAATTATACATGAAAAACATTATCAATAATCGAAATTCTCCGAATGAAAAGAACAGTTCCCTTCGGAGATCAGATAAGACTGGCGATAAGTCGAATTTTGTCCAGATAAAGATGGAGAGATAAAATCGAAATATACCAAAATTACCATACGCGCATACGCTTCCGTATAAAACGCCCAACCAGTCTTATTTGCATAGAAAAAAGGACGACATTTAAAAACCCGCTCGACTTTTTACAATCGTCGATTTTTAATCGAATGTTAATGAACGAAATAGCCATCAAGTTTGTTACTGCTTTATATCAAATCTCGGAAAAAAGAATGTTTCCTTAATTAAAGTTAATAGCAAACGCACCACATTTCGTAGTTGTGGCGATTATGAATTTATTGGAGGAAAGTTATGGAAATTGGCATAAAAATTGCTTTGGGTTAAGACGCATTTCCTGTACTTTATGTCATGAACTGGATTTTAGAGTGTAAGGTATATTCAGTTGCTGGAGCTTGAAATCGAATTATAACTGGTTTGAGGCTGGGCAGTGTTATAATTATATAGTTCCTAGCCGGTTAACCATCATCATTATGAACAATTTATACACACGTTTCTTGAAAAAAACACAAGATCTGAAATACAAGGTATGAACAGTGAAATGAGTATACAGGTTGTGTCACAATTATTGTAAAATATACAGGGTGGTTCAGATCTTAACCAAGAAATTTTAACCACGTATTCTACGTCAAAAGAAAGCCCTAGTTTGTCGTATAAACATATGTCGGGAAATGCTTCCTCTTTGAGATACAGGGTGTTAAAATTATTAGAAAAAAAAATGTTTTTCTTTCTTTTACTTCGAACGCCTTCTTAAAATTCATAATTGAGTGTGGCTATTAACACTTATTTTTTTGTAATTATACGTTCCGTTTAGAAAGATGGTCTTATTATTATTATGTACCATATCAAATTTTACAGAATTCCTCATACATGAGAATGTGTTTAATTTTTTTACTCGGAAACGGTGCCTCGGATGTCAAAAACGCAAGAGAATGAATTTGCTCCATATTAAATAAGGATTCCAAGAGTAATTTTAAATGTTGGAAAAACCAGTGGCGTATCATTTTTTTGTCAGAAAATATTTAGTCGCGATGCAGTGCGGACGCCACTGGTAGAATAAACAAAAATTATTCCATTCAAAAAATGCTCCTTGATACTTAAAACCTATGTCCCAAATTTATTAGAACAATGTCAAAAAGTGTAAAAGTTATTAATAAAAAACATTTTTTTTCTATAATTTTATCACCCTGTATCTCGGAGAGGAAGCATTTCTCGACATATGTTTGTATGACAAACTAGGGCTTATTTTTGACGTAGAATACGTGGTTAAAATTTCTTGGTTTAGATCTGGACCACCATGTATAAGATGCTATTTTTTGGTTCATTTCAAGAAAAAACTTCGAATGATTGATATCTTATTGAAAGGTTTTTTTTCTGGGTTTTCTCTCCCAAACTCTGAAAAATATCTATAAAATAAATATTAATTATTTTGTGATTTGCTTCTGCGTAAGAAACACAAGATATTTGTCAGAAGCAATCAATTGAACAATTTTGCCTAACAAACAACAACGAAACAACATCAACGAAGAAACAACTATATCGTAACGTTTCGGAGTCTACTTATATCAGACTCCTTCGTCATACGCTTAATGAAAATCTTAAGAATTATTTTGTTGATAGTTATTGTGAAATTCAAGAATTGTCACAATAACTATCAACAAAATAATTCTAAAGATTTTCATAAAGCGTCTGACGAAGGAGTCTGATATAGACTCCGAATCGTTACGTTATAGTTGTTTCTTCGTTGATGTTGTTTCGTTGTTGTTTGTTAGGCAACAGGGTTCAATTGATTGCTTCTGACAAATATCTTGTGTTTCTCACGCAGAATCAAATCACAAAATAATTAATTTTTATTTTTTAGATATTTTTCAGAGTTTGGGAGAGAAAACCCAGAAAAAAAAACCTTTCAATAATGAGTATACCTCCCACAGTATCCTTCAATGATTAATTGATATGTTAATTGTGTTGAATTTTGGGATACATTGTGGTGAGGGTTTCAGAAAATATAAGTAGTTAGAGAGATGAAATTTGCGGAGTAGGAGTCCAACAAATAATGTAATTTGACGGATGTAGGACTTTTCACAAATTATATTGAAATGAATAATATTAAAATTAGGTATCTAGTAAAAGTTTGGGTGTCAATGTCAGTGTCAATTGAATTGCTTATTTTTCAGAGGATGTCGCCTACTGGGATGTCCCCCTCCTACCCCCACTCAGAACCCTCCCCAGACCCCCTAGGCAGCCAATATATGCTCAACAGGAATTTGATACCCAGGCCGCCCTCGCAAAGTCCACCCCTTACCCCCCAACCGACGCATACCGGCATCGCATCAACCATGATGGGTCAGCTGATGGGCGCCCTCAACCAAAATCAACTAGATGACCTGAGCATAATGGAACTTCATGGAAGTGAGTCACAATTTTTTTTTTTTCATTTTTATAGACATGTTCTTGGACGCCCCTGTGTTTGTCAAACTGAAACAAGATGAAAATCTCTTCGGTATCATAACCCTAACGAATAAAGGTTTTCAAGTTTCACGATCCACCGGAAAACAAACAGCAAACTCCAAACAATTTTTAAAAAGGTTAATACAAAGCTAGCTTTCAGAAAGTCCTCAAAAATTACTACTTCTTGGAAATACATCGACAAATCTCCGGACTTCTTTACAGTAGTTGGATTTCTGTTCGTACGGTTAGCGATTTCTCGAAATGACAACCCCGCCTCCCGTAGACCAATAATTCGACCTCTTCCAAATTCACTTAGCTGTCGATAAATTCCGCGTACATGTGCTCTAGGCATTTCAACAACATCGACTTTGGATCTCCTCGAACAGCTGGTTTGTTGTAAAATTTATAAAAATTGCAAAAAACGACTACAATATGTAAGTAATAAAAAATGTTTGCATGAAAAAACCTTCACGATTGTTTTCCCCAAATTTTAATCATTTACTCCTTGCTATACTATCTAAAGGGTCCGCCATCTAACATTTTTTTTTCAACTAGTGCTTATTTCGTGAATGGTAACACTAGGCTCATGTCTGATTTGACAGATAATTAGTGTTATCCTTTCGCTGAACGAATATGGTTGTGCATACGCTTGAACAACGCTGGGAAATATTGCGACATTACTTTGAAAATCATGGTAATGTTGCAGAATGTGTGCGAAAATTGCGTACGGATTTTGGAAGAAGAGAAGCACCGTCAGCTCCGTATGTTCGTTATCTTGTGAAAAAAGTGAAAGAAACTGGCATCCTCATCGATAAACCAAAGCGTGAAAAGCCAAAAACAGTGCGTACACCCGAGAATATTGCTGCTGTGGCAGAAAGTGTGCGTGAAGCGCCATCATCATCAATTCACCGTCGTTCTCAAGAATTGAACATTTCGGAGACATCATTGAGACGAATTTTGCATAAAGACCTTGGTATGACGCCATACAAAGTCCAATTGGTTCAGGAGTTGCCCTGTTTTTGAAGATCGCATTATCAGCCGCAGAGCTGATGTCGTTTGGCCACCTCGGAACTGCGATTTGACACCGTTGGACTATTATTTGTGGGGTGCCGTCAAAGATAAGTGTTACGCCAACAAGCCAGAGTATTGACGCTTTAAAGGACAATGTTCGTGAAGCCATTGGTGAAATACAGCTGCAGTGTAGGCTACTGCATGGCCAGCCGAGGCAGCCATTTGAATGAAATTTTTTTCCATTATAAACCGGAAGGATTGTACTATCAAATAAAAGAAGAAATTTGAGAAAATATTCAGTAGCTTTTTTTTTATTGCATTTTCAAAAAAAAAAGTTATTTGGCGGACCCGTTATGTTTTACCAAAAAAAAAATTGTATTTAAACAGCTCCTTCTGGGTGTTGCAGTTTCTTTGTCAGTTAGTATAGGTCAGAACGCAAGAGTTGTAGTGGACAAGATTGTTACATTTTCGATTAACAAAAAAGAAAAAGGAAAAATACAAGAAAAGCTAACAACTAACAAAGTACTAAGTTATGTACGTTCTTGCTTCAGGTTTCGATTGCAACGTGGAGGAACTGATAAAACACGAGCTGAACATGGACGGCAGCTTGGATTTCAACTTCCAAAATCAGCCACAAGGTTTGCCGCTACCCCCAGAGAGTCAGACGGGTTTGCCGGCGAGTCAGGCGAACGGTCCCCCACCTTACTCCGCCACTGTGACTGCCGTAACGACGCCGTCGTGGGTGCATTAGCTATATGATGTGGTAAAGAAGGTTAGTTTATGTTATAATTTTTTTTCCATCTACCGAACATAATTCACCTGTCAAATTTTTGCAAAGTGTGTGATACGTGATTTTGTTACACCCTGTATAGCATCAATCGTTCTCTAACATCGCAGTATCTTGAGAATCGAGAACGAAGAAAATAAGACATAAAAAATGGGTTCAAGCCCTGTGGACAGGAGCTTTCTGGCGCTCTTGTTCAAACAGACAAATTATATCTCCGAAAGTATTGGTTTCTCAGAGTTGGGAATTATATCAATGTATTCTTATGATAGAACTGCATCATAAAGGAAATTCAATTCAAATAATAGTTCATTTATCAAGATTAAATGAGCAATCTGAGAATGAGAACTGCACCATGGAAGAAACCAAATTAAAATAGCTGGAATGAATTTGACTCTCTCTTATAGAACAGGATGACATGTACGAGTATGAACACAGATCATATAATAAAGCTTAGATAGAATATTTATAGCATTCTGTGAAAACATAGAAGTACGATTCATTATTGAAATTTAGAGCTTCATCTTAGCAGAAATTGAATTCAAACATCATAGAAGAATTTAAATTCAACAATCCAAAAATTATCAATCCAAAACCAATAGACGAATTCTTCCCAACAACGAACTCATCCGAGATATTCATTCCTCAATTCTATGATGAACGATAATATATATCTTTCCTCAAATCTACTCCAATATTCCAGTTTTGTTTTTAGTGGAGATATTCTGAACTCAATACTATTAACTTACCATTACCATTCCCATCATCATATGGATTGACCATCGGCATGAAAACATCAACCAACAGAAAGTATGATATTAAATTAGAATTCTCATATTTATAGGATTGCTGGAATGAATGACAATGAGACATCGTCATGTCTCAGGAAAATAATTTGACATTATAACAATTCATAGAATACCCACAGAACAATTCTATCATTGTGTGAAAACGTAGAAATACGATTTACATTGAAATTTTGAAAAATCATATCTCCGAAAGTATTAGCTTGTTAGAGTTAAAAATAATATGAATGGATTCTTATGGTAAAACTGCTTATTGAAAAAAATTTAATTTGGAATTTGTTTTGTAAAAAAAAAATTTTTTTTATGTAACAAATTTCAAATTCAATTTTTATTTAAGATGCAGTTTCGCCATAAAAATCCATTGATATCATTTTCAACTCCAACAAGCTATTACTTTCGGAGATATGATTTTTCGAAATTTCAATAATGAATCGTACTTCTATGTTTTTACAGAATGTTATAATTATTCTATCTAAGCTTTATTATATGATATGTGTTCATACTCGTACATGTCATCCTGTTCTACAAGAGAGAATCAAATTCATTTCAGCTATTTTAATAAGATTTCTTCCATGGTGCAGTTCTCATTCTCAGATTGCTCATTTAATCTTGATAAATAAACTATTATTTGAATTGAATTTCCTTTATGATGCAGTTCTATCATAAGAATACATTGATATATTTCTCAACACTGAGAAACCAATACTTTCGGATATATAATGTGTCTGTTCGAACTAGAGCGCCAGAAAGCTCCTGTCACAGGGCTTGAACCAATTTTTTTCTTCAAACACTACTTTTAATATCTTGTGAATACTCCTCATATTGAATCATTTCAAATGTAAAATCCAAAGAAGCCAGTCTGGCCGAAACAATTGTCATTCCCGAACGAAGAAGTTTGTGGAAATTCAACATTTCAATCGTTATTCATTTCCACTTGACTAGATTAAAAACTGCGGGTTCCATCTACCGCACAGGGGCTGAACGGGGGGAAAGTTCCTCCGAATTTTAATAATTCCCAGACCGGGGCGTCGTTTAACCTCAACCGCCACACATTTCACTGCTCAATTATGCACCACGAACGGGGCACTTGTCAACTTATCACGGACGCCCGAAATCGTCGTCTCTAAATTTTATATTCAATTTTGCGCGATTGAAATTTGATTACCGACAGCGTCTAGGAACGGGGATCGTTAGGGGGGGGGGGGTCTAGGAAAAAATTCACGATGACGTGGTGGGTGGGAATTAGGGGAGAACGAAGGGTATAGGAATGTAAATCGGGTCGTTACGACGGCTATGCCTCGTGGGATAGTCTATATAGTTTTATTGATATGGCTATGGTGGCACTCTTTCTAGGGTCTTTTATTTCCTTAGATTGGGCATAGTCGGGTTCTCTGGCATTGATTCTATTCGGCCACGGTTATTTGAGGGGGGAGGGAGGGAATATGAAGTATGCTAACTTATATTCATGAGAACGATTTATTCAAGTAGTTTTTGTATTTTGCACTGAGACTCATTATTGCTTTCTGTTATTGTTCATTATTTACCAACGTTGAAAATTATTTTCTCTATTTCAGTATTGTAATGAGTCCATTCCAGCACTAAAAGCAGTGCTGGAATGAACTCATTCCCGCATTGTTTCTAGTAATATTTTTCGTTTTGTGGTAGTCAGCACTGACATTCGATCCTATCAAATTTCAAGATATGTCAATTGAAAATAATATAATCTGGATATAGTGTAATAATTATTGTTGAGAGGAAAAGTTTTATTTTCAGTAAAAAATAAGGTACTATACAGATTTCCTTCTTGCTAATTTTGAATCATACATGCTATTACTTATATTAACAGGAAACTGTTTCAAATCTGATCTCCATTTTCTACGTACGATTCAAATTCTGTGAACTGTCAACTTTTGTAACAGTCACACCAACTGCCAAGATACAATACCAAAGTCACTAAGATGTATAATCCGAATTTTTCATTAGATTTCAACAGTATTCTACAAAACTTGCCTGAAATAGAGAAAATATCGTCGCTCCTTCGTCGCTCGTTTTCGAATTTCACATTCGTGTTTTAATAGGAGCCCATTCTGCAACTTGTTTTAGAATATACTATTTTCTATTTCAGTATCGTAATGAGTCCATTCCAGCACTGAAAACAGTGCTGGCATGAACTCATTTCCGCATTGTTTCTAGTTATATTTTTCGTTTTGTGGTAGTCAGCACTGACATTCGATCCTATCAAATTTCAACACACGTCAATTGACAATACAATATAATCTGGATATAGTGAAATAAATGTTGAGGAAAAGCTTTATTTTCATTAAAAAATATGGTACTAGAGATTTCTTGCTAATTTTGAATCATTCCTGATCTCCATGCCCTACGTACGTTTATAATTCAAATTCTGTAATCTGTCAACTTTCGTAACAGTCACACCAACTACCAAGATACAATACAAAAGTCACTAGGATGTATAATCTGAATTTTTCATTAAATTTCAACAGTTTTTTACAAAACTTGCCTGAAATAGTCAAAATATCGTCTAATACTCGTTGCAGAAGGCAATTCCAACACTCATGCGTTCGAAAACTCGCTCCTTCGTCGTTCGTTTTAGAATTTCGCATTCGTGTTTTAATAGGAGCCCATTCTGCAACTTGTTTTAGAATATACTATTCAACGGTCTTAACATTTTCAGTTCACGTTTTGTATTCGTTCATCGGAAATACATTAAACTGGCCAGCTTTCGACATAAAAGTGGGAAAGCCCTGTGGGCAGTAGCTTTGGCGCTCTTGTTGAAACATTGACAAATCATATCTCCGAAAGTATTGGTTTCTCAGAGTTGATGATATCAATGGATTTTTATGATAGAACTTCATCATAAAATAATTCAAATTCAACAAAAGTGCCAAAAATTATTAATCCAAAACCAACAAACCAATTCTCCCCAATAACGAACTTATCCGAGATATTCATTCCTCAAATCTACTATGAAAATTATATTATATCAATTGAAACTTAGCCAATATTCTAGTTTTATTTTCACTGGATATATTCTAAACCTTATTTGATTAACTTGCCAAAGTATATATATTTCCACCATCATCATCATCATATGGATTATCCAGGAGATATCCACGATAGCTGAGGTTATTCCATTGGTCATTTTGCATCCAATCATACTTTAGTTGACATGTCTCTTATCTGTAGATGAGATGACAATGATGAAATGTCAGATAACAGATGATATTCATAGATGCGGACTTTAATTTAAAGTTTAAAATAATATCAATGGATTCTTATGATGAAACTGCATCCTAAAAAAATTCAATTTGAAATTTGTGATGTAAGAAAAATATTTTTTTTCGTTACTCCGGTACCAACTGGCCGATTTTACCCAATAACGAACTCGACTGAGATATTTATCTCCCGAATCAATTCTGAAAATTTCAACTGTCTAGCTCATTCCGTTCGAGAGTTATCGTGCGTACGGCCGGGCAGAATCGATTTTGACCACGGATTCTTGATCAGTGGTTCGAACCACACGTCAGTGTTTGAACCAATTTTTGGCGCTCTTATTCCTCGGAACAGAGTGTTTATCAATTTGGCCAAATGTCTGTAATTTTCGAATTTTGGCTGAAAATGGTCTTAAACGATTTGGTTCGACTCACTGATCAAGAATCCGTGGTAGAAATCGATTCTGACCGGCCGGCCTTCCTTCTGGCCGTTAACACGATGACTCTCGAACGAAAGCAATTAGAGGATTGAAATTTGCAATGTAGGTTTGGAGCGTAAATACCTCGGACGAAATCCACCAAGCGGTTTCAGATTTACGGTCGTTTTTAGTAAAAACATTGTTTTTTGAATATTTCCGAAACCGATCACTCGATCTATATGAAATTTAGCATCAAATTGTAGAATAATGACCTCTATATGCATGCAAAGTTTTGTATTGATCGGGATGCCGTAAAGTGTAAAAAAAAATTTAAAAATTTTCAAATTTTGTTTCTACAATAACTCTCGAACACAATGAGCTAGGCAGTTGAAATTTTCAGAATAGGTTTGGTAGATAAATATCTTGGTTGAGTTCGTCATTGGGGAAAATCGGCTTGAAGGTTTCGGAGTAACGAAAAAAAAATTTTTTTTCACATCTTTTTGGCGTCTAGTTCCTCGGAACTGAGTGCTTATCAATTTGCCCAAATGTCTGTAATTTTCGAATTTTTCGATGAAAATGGTCTTAAACGATTTGGTTCGACTACTGATCAAGAATCCGTGGTCGAAATTCATTCTGTCCGGCCATCCGGCCGGCCGTAGGCACGATAACTCTCGAACGGAATGAGCTACACAGTTGAAATTTTCAGAGTAGGTTTGGGAGATAAATATCTCGGCTAAGTTCGTTATTGGGCAAAATCGGACAGATGATTTCGGAGTAACAAAAAAAAATTTTTTTTTTACAAGGCAAATTCCAAATTAAATTTTTTTCAATAAGCTGTTTTACCATAAGAATCCAATGATATCATTTTTAACTCTAACAAGCTAATACTTTTGGAGATATGATTTTTCAAAATTTCAATAATAAATCGTATTTCAACGTTGTCACAGAATGATATTATTCTATGTATGAATTGTCATAATGTCAAACGATGTTCCTGAGACATGATATTATCTAATCAATCGAAGAATTGTGAGCGAAGTGAGAAAAATCTCAGTTGTTTGCTCCGAAATTAGGTTATTCAGAAAATTCTTACATTTCGGAACGGAACATGAAGTAAGAGATCTGAGAGTAGTGAGACTGCTTTTCATCCATAGACATAGATATAACTCTCGAACGGAATGAGGTAGGTAGTTGAAATTTTCAGAGTAGTTTAGGGAGATGAATATCTCGGTTAAGTTCGTTATTGGGCAAAATTGGCCAGATTTAATTTGATTTCTTCCATGGTGCAGTTCTCATTCTCATGATTGCTCATTTAATCTTGATAAATAAACTATTATTTGAATTGAATTTCCTTTAGGATGCAGTTCTATCATAAGAATACATTGATATAATTCCCAACTCTGAGAAACCAATACTTTCGGAGATATAATTTGTCTGTTTGAACTAGAGCGCCAGAAAGCTCCTGTCCACAGGGCTTGAACCCATTTTTTATTCTAGCTATGAATTATTTTTTATTATTTATTATTTATTTTATGTATTTTATTCTATATATGAATTATTATATGATCTGTGTGCTTACACGTCATCTTACTTTCCTTATCTCCAGTAAAAACAAAACTATTATCTAAATTTTTATTGATATAATATAATTTTCAGAGTAGATTTGAGGAATGAATATCTCGGATAAGTTCATTATTGGGGAGAATCGGTCCGTTTGAATTTGATTTCTTTCATGATGCAGTTTTATCGTAAGAATCCATTTATATCATTCCCAGAGACCAATAATTTCGGAGATATAATTTGTCAAAGTTTGTACAAGATCGCCGAAGCTCCTGTCCACGGGGCTTGAACCAATTTTTTTAAAACTTATATCGTCACTGTGCGAAGTTAGCCATGCACGTGTCTCGAACGACCTATCAAATCCTTCAGCACGTCCTTGGTCCGAACTTCAGTATCCCAGCGAAATCCCTCTCCGAAAAAATACCGCATGAAAATAAGGAATACCTTCGTATCAAGGTCGATCACGTACAGCAGATTCTTCTCCTCTCATATTTACAATTCGTGTTTTCCTCTCGTTTCATCGGTTCAGCCAGATCGCAACAGCCTCGCGATTTATACGCAAAACAACAAAAAACTATCCACCACCCTCGCCTCGCCTCGTCAAAATGCGCGCATAAGGGGTTCCAGGCCGCGATGACTCGCGGAAAAATCATCGTCAAAACATTGCTCAGCAATTTCTGGATAGTCTACCCTCTTGTGATCGTTTTCTAAGGGAAAGTTTGGCGTATCTCTCACGGTATCAGAGGTCGTCAACCGGATATAACGGAGATTATCTTATGGTGGAGCGGCATACAATGGTTGTAAAGGGTCCGGCAAATAACTTTTTTTTTTTTGAAAATGCAATAAAAAAAACTACTGAATATTTTCGCAAATTTCCTTTTTTATTTGAAAGTACAATCCTTCCGGTTAATAATGGAACATAATTTCATTCAAATGGCTGCCTCGGCTGGCCATGCAGTAGCCTACACGATCGGTCCAATTTTTAAGCACATTATCGATTGTGTGCAGCTGTATTTCCCCAATGGCTTCACGAATATTGCCCTTTAAAGTATCAATTGTCTCTGGCTTGTCGGCGCAACACTTATCTTTGACGGCATCCCACAAATAATAGTCCAACGGTATTAAATTGCAGCTCCGAGGTGGCCAAACGACATCAGCTCTGCGGCTGATAATGCGATCTTCAAAAACAGGGCAACTCCTGAACCAATTGTACTTTGTATGGCGTCATACCAAGGTCTTTATGCAAAATTCGTCTCAGGAATGTCTCCGAAATGTTCAATTCTTGAGAACGGCGGTGAATTGATGTTGATGGCGCTTCACGCACACTTTCTGCCACAGCAGCAATATTCCCGGGTGTACGCACTGTTTTTGGCTTTTCACGCTTTGGTTTATCGATGAGGATGCCAGTTTCTTTCACTTTTTTCACAAGATCACAAACATACGGAGCTGACGGTGCTTCTCTTCTTCCAAAATCCGTACGCAATTTTCGCACACATTCTGCAACATTACCATGATTTTCAAAGTAATGTCGCAATATTTCCCAGCGTTGTTCAAGCTTATACACAACCATATTCGTTCAGCGGAAGGGTAAGACTAATTATCTGTCAAATCAGACATGAGATGAGCGTTACCATTAACGAAATAAGCACTAGTTGAAAAAAAAAACGTTAGATGGCGGACCCTTTATTTCGCTGACAGATGGAATTGGGGTCCAGAATTGCATAAATGAAAAAAAAATCGAACATACAACAGTAGACCAGCACACTGTAATCAATTAAATTCAATTCAATTTATTGAGGAACTAAACAGACATAAAATTTAAAAAATTAGTTTGAGCCTTGTGGACAGGAGCTTTGGCGCTCTTGTTCAAACTTTGACATATCATATCTAAGAAAGTATTGGTTTCTCAGAGTTGGGAATGATATCATTGGATTCTTATGATAGAACTGCATTATAAAATAAATTAAATTAAATAGTACTCCAATGATATCATTCCCGACTCGGAGAAACCAATACTTTCGGAGTTATGATTTGTCAGAGTTTGAACAAGAGCGTCAAAGCTCCACAGGGTTTTCCCACTTTTTCATTTTGGCTTCTATGCGTCAATTTCCAAGAATTTTCGAAATTAAATTCGAAACGTAGGTCTATGACCCATCTGATGTTGGATTTACATACATCAGGAAATTATAATTAGAGTATTCTATGACATCATATAGAATCGAGAGTAATTATTGAAATTTTGAAAAATCATATCTCAGAAAGTATTAGCTTGTTAGAGTTGAGAATGATATCAATGGATTCTTATGATGAAACAGCATCTTAAAAAAATTTGAATTTAAAATTTTTAATGTAAAAAATTTTTTTTTGTTACTCAGAAACCGCCTGGCCGATTTCATCATCTCCCAAACCTACTCTGAAAATTTCAACTATCTAGCTCATTCCGTTCGAGAGTTATCGTGTTAACGGCCGGCCGGACCGGACGGCCGGACAGAATCGATTTCGACCTCGGATTCTTGATCAGTGAGTCGAACCAAATCGTTTAAGACCATTTTCATCGAAAATTACAGACATTTGGGCAAATTGATAAGCACTCTGTTCCGAGGAAAAAGAGCGCCAAAAACCAATGTTTGCGTTGAAATGATGAGGGGCTTATTAACCCATTACTACACCGCTTTTCCGGATTTAGGATTTCAAGATTTTAGAAGTTGATATAGTTTCGCCCCACCCTAGTTGCCACCTCCACGTCACCGAGGACGGTATCATGAAGATCAAAGGAGCCGACACCGAGTGAGCACACCGTTCACTCATCTGTGAACTGCGCCCAAACCGACAAGAACCAAATCGTCACCCTCCCCTCGACGAAACATGCCTTTACACCCGCATAATCTACGAAAATTCGGGCATTAATCTCGGGCGGATGTGCTCGGGGTAGGGACCGACGTCGGCGTCGCGGAGCCTGGGACATCCATCACCTACGGCACGGCGGTAGTCGGTGTCGACGCGATTTTGCCGCGAGGGTGACTCGGAAGAATTAAAAATTGCCAATTTGCATGATTCGAGTTTGATTCGAAGGCGCCATAGGAACAACGGGTCTGCGGTCTTGGAGTTAACAACCCATCGGTTATGACGTCAGGTTGAAAAAAGGGAGGGGGGCTGCGCGTTGGGAGCTAGAGAGCCGGCGGCATTTCATACATTTGGGCACTCGCAAATCCTAACTGCGGGAATTATTGAAGCATTTCTGATAGTTATTGTGGGAAATTAATCCGTATACGGGGTGGCCCAGGTCGGTTTACCCCCTCTTTACAGGGAGGGGGGTACACAAGTCCAACCCACTGCCCATCAGGTTCTCGACGGCGGGAAATTAGTATCCATGATGCCTTGAACCATTCAACATCGTTCGGCATCTCCAAAGAATAATCAGAGTTTTCATGCCATACCTCCGGCTTCTCGCATAATCGAGATTATTATTTTTATAAATCTGGATAATGTGGAGAATTATATTAAAATAGAAAAGTTTAACTGGTAATTACGAAAACGGAGCAGAGCAAAATCATTCTCCTGGTACTTGCCCTCTCAGTGCGATAATCGAGATAAGGTTGGACGACGACCGTATACAGGGGAATTGGGCTCCAAACCGCAAGAGAGAGAGTCGGCCAACCATCTTATCCCACGAAAATTCAGAACGCGTTTATTAAATGAAGCCTCCGACGGTCAACGAGACGTCACGCTGAAGCTACCGTGTAGAGTTCAAGTGATTTTGAAGCAACGTCTTTGTTTGTTGAACGTTATGTTTCGCTCTTGAGAATTCGATGAATGATTAATGTGCAATGAACTCCCACGTTGTGACTGCAAAATTCGATTTATTTCAATCTCTTAGCTCTAATATTAAGACCATGGTATCATTTTAAATGTGGTCAACAGCGCCGCCGCGCCTTTTTATTCGAAATGTATACTGTTTCTCTCAATTTTTACACGGTTTATATCAACTTGGCCTGTCCGTATGGAAGCCTGTAGTCATCTCTATACTCAATATTGACCGACTTACAAATGATTTTTGACAAGAATCATCGATTATGTAATCATTACGGGACATAAGCTGGTACCAGCGCATTCGCCATTTTGCAATATTTCTTCACACTATTGTCTACCTTCAATTCTTCTTTAGGAGAAGTATACATAATTATTCTTGAAAAATACTTCTGGAATTAATGTCATATTCAAATAATCAAATTAAAGAAAATAATAAGTTTAGTTATTAACATATTGAATGAAATTCAATTGAATTCCAGTAATATTCAATTACTTATTCTTAACCAATAAATGTCCATTGATAGATCTAAAGGTGATGAGGTGACATAAAGATATATTCTCATTAGTGATAGAAAAACTGGCCTAAAATTCCTCTCGACACATCACGAGATTTAGTATCCACAAATGAGCCTCTCACCTTACAAGATCAGAAAGTGTGGTTAATTTAAAGTTAAGGTTTGAAGCCTTCAGCAAAATTTCAGCGATATCATATTTAAAATAATACATAACCTTTCAAAAGTCCCCTCTCACAAATATACTCCTCTGAAGGCACATGGATCTCTTGAAGAAGAATCGCCTTCTCTATTTCTCAAAGATATTCACTCTTGTTCATAGAAATCCCTTTAATATTTAGTTGCCTCCTCCTAAGGAGGATCTCTTTCAAAACCAGGTATGACCGCTAATGAAGGGCTATCATCTGCCATAGATTTGTGATGAAATAACACTATTTTCCCAAGAACATACGCGCAAAAATATGTCATCATGACATTCATGTTTTTGAAGGTTCTCGCAAAAATACGACCATAGACAACATATCATACGACGATTCGCAACCAGCTACCGAACTCACAAAAGGTTGCCCGGTTCTCCAACAATATGGATCTGATCGTGTTCAAACTTGGAACTCTGCAGTAGAGTTAGGTTCTGAAGGCTCTTCCAAAATTTCAGCCATGCCGGACGAATAGTTTATGATATATAGAATTTTTTTCAATAATTTTATTGAAATTTTCTAGTTATACCATCCTCACGAAATTCTGCAAGAATTTTCGCGTTGGCATTCTACAACTAATAACCATGTTTGAATTCAATCGGTTTTGTATTTTTCGAGTTAATGAGGAACAAAAAACAACCAAATTTCATATGGCTATAACTCTAAAACCGTTTGGACGATTATGATTATAAATTCAAATGTCGCATTCAGATGCACAACCTAACCTGAAAATTTCAAGCCGCTATCTCCTTCCGTTCTCAGGTCATCGTGTCATAATTATATTTTTTAATAATTTTTTTAAAATTTTCTAGGGACACGATTCTCACAAAAATTCACAAACGTGTTTAGGTTTATATTCTACAACTATTCACCAAGTTAAATTCGATCGGATTTATTTTGGTTGAAAACAAAATTATTATTTGGAAACCATTGGGTCGATTATACCCATTAACGAACTTATCTGTCGTATTGGGATGCGCCACCTACCCTGAAAATTTGAAGTCGCTAGCTCTTTCCGTTCTCAAGTTATCCTGGCAACGGCCGGACCACAGAATTAAATTTCACATTTGGGCAAAATGATAACGCGATGTTCCCCATAACATACGCGCAAAAATAATATGTACATGTACAAATATTTTTGTATAAGAGCGTAATAAATATAGCTTTACAAAATTATTCATTATTGTATACCTTTTCGTTTATATATTATAATATTTATTATCGTCATTCAGAATTAAGCGAGACGAGGCGAGATAACTGATAACGAGACTTAATTTTTTGGGAATTGGCGAGAGCGAGACGAGATTTTTTTATACTCTCGTTTCGTGTGAAGCCCTACTGCACGCCCTAAGGGGTCATTATTGGCCACCTAAATTCCACAATTAGACCCAATCCGATATGGGTTTTCGGAATTTCAAGTAAAATAGTTGAATATTTTTTCTAGTCATGGGATCATCATGATATTTCGTACAAGCCCTTGTGTCGGAATTTTGCAACTAACTACCAAGTTTCAAATCAATCAGCTCAGTATTTTTCGAGGTAGTTCGTAGAACGCCTCCTCCTCCTCTGATCAGAAACTACTATCCCTTCTGACATTTTCCATGACACTTAGTGTAGATCATTCAAGCAGAGCTTCCCCCGACAAATGAGCAAGCGAATATTCAATGGCTTTACAGGGTGATTATTCATTATATGCACCCCATTAATCCAATTCATGTTAACTTCAGAAGTCAGGCCCGCTGGAGCGTCGCGTCGCCCGAAAAGAAAATTTAATTTTTTAACGAGGACGTCAAGGGTAAAATCGCTGCTACCAATGTGGCCATTATAAATGCTAATGACATCAGGCGATTTATTGTGGCTGCCAAGTCGCCCGTCCTCTGGGAAATGTTCGACGTCTTGCGGCCTTTCATAATTCTCGCCCAATTTAAAGTTCCCCGTCCTGTGAAAATGTCTATTGTGGGGGAAGGAGACGTTCATAATCGCATCATATAAACATAGGTACTTTAATTTCTACGCACTCGTGTATGCGTGTTCTCATTTCGACAGTATGTCTGTGATATTCTGTTTCAGTACAAAATATGCGAAATTTCAATTTATTTTCACCAAGATTAGCTAAAGGGTTTTCCAATAAGAGGTGTTATTTTGAATAGCCTGCTATTTCGGTAGATGTCACTTTTGAAGCTGTCTTTTTTGACATTTGACAAGTAGAAACTACGCCATTAATAAAAATGGAACGATACACGCTTCAAGAACGCATTGAAATGATTAAAATTCATTATAAAAATGGTGAAAATTTGGCAGAGACGGTTCGTAAAACTCGAACATTTTTGGGTCGTCGTGAAGCACCTTGTCGGACCTCAATAAAGAAATTGGTGGAAAAATTGGAGCTGTTGGGACAAGTTAGTTATGTGAAGAATAAATCCCTTGCACCTCGCTCAAGAACAGCCGAGAATATTGCTGCTTTAACCGAAAGTGTTGAAGAAAACCCAGGTTTGTCCATTCCTCGTCGTTCTTTGGAATTAGGCATTCCACAAACGTCATTACACCGTATTTTGCATGAAGATTTGGGTCTTAAGGCTTATAAAGTTCAGTTAACACAAGAAATCAAGCCGACCGATCATCAACAACGTCGTGTCTTTGCTGATTGGGTCGTTGAAATGCATGAAAATGATCCGGAATTCCATCGAAAAATCATCTTGAGTGATGAGGCCCATTTCCACCTCGGTGGCTTCGTCAACAAGCAAAATTGTCGCATCTGGGGCTCAGAAAACCCAAGAGTTATTGTTGAAAAGCCTCTCTATCCTCAACGTGTGACTGTTTGGTGCGGTTTATGGTCGCGCTATCGAGAGATGATTAATGATTATTTATGGCCGGAATTGGATGGTATTGATCTGGAAAACGTTTACTTTCAACAGGACGGCGCTACGTGCCACACAAGCAACGAAACCATTGATCTTTTGCGGGAAAAGTTTCCGGACCGTGTTATCTCTCGAAGAGGTGATCACAATTGGCCACCGAGATCTTGTGATTTAACACCTTGCGACTTCTTCCTTTGGGGCCACGTGAAAGAGAAAGTCTACGCCAATAGCCCAGCGTCGATTCAAGACCTCAAAGATGGAATTCGTGAGGCTATCGAGGACATAGGGCAGCCACTTTGCGATTTGGTTATGGAAAATTTCATTAAAAGGATATGGTTCTGTAAGCGTGGTCGTGGGGCTCATTTGCCTGATGTTATTTTCCACTATTAACGGCATAGCTTCTTCTTTATAATGAAATAAACATCCAATCATTTATATTGAAAAATGGCATTTTTCTTTGAATATCAAAATAACACCTAGTATTGGAAAACCCTTTATAAGGCTGATATTTCTGATCCTTCATCATATCGTTGCATTTTATGCTTACTCGTATACTTACGAAATTTTAGCGAATTATGGAGACAACTTCGTGAGATATGGAAGTTTTCTTGAAAAATTGGTTCAAGCCCTGTGGACAGAAGATTTTTGGCGCTCTTGTTCAAACAGACAAATTATATCTCCGAAAGTATTGGTTTCTCAGTGTTGTGAATTATATCAATGGATTCTTATGATAGAACTGCATGAAAGAAATTAAATTTAAAAAAAGTGAAACAAGAGCGCTAAAAATATTATTTATATGACTATAACCTGAGAGCCGAAAGAGATACTTGAAACTACTTGAAACTTTCGTGTTAGGTTGTGCATCTGAATGGGACATTTGAGTTCTTATATAGACAAAATCGGCCAAACGGTTTTGGAAAACCTATTCATCCATAATCGCGCAGCTCCGCGCCTGTGGTGGGCCACCCGGTATATTTGAAGCAACAAAATAGGAATATTTCAAAGCCAACTGCGATGTTATAATAATTTATAAAGACCCTGCATTTCTTATGGATGAAATATCGTATAGTTAGACAGGTAGGAAAATATCAGATGACCCGGAATCTACCCCCGATCATCAGCGCCATCTAGTCGTTGTTTACCTCGTCCGACATATGCACACGAAAATAAGAACTCCAAAGCGTCGAGGACTTTGAAAAAGCGAATCGGTACAATTGAACCGATCGCCGAATTTATTGCTCCGGTATATCGGCGTCATCTCTCATTTTTCCGAATATCTCTCCCCGCGAATAACGGCGAATAAATCTCCCCCTACGTTACCGAACACGGCGGGGGCGACTTTAAAATCTTACATATCGAATACACTTATGACGAATTTCCATAATGCCCGACATCGAGATGCCTGTTTATACCGGCGGAAGTTTATAAAGCTGGAACGTCCCGCGAAGCACTTACAAAGATTAATGTCGATGTATAAAACCCAGAGAAAGACGGATAAATTGATATATAGAGATGCGCGGGAGAAGATTGAGATATATGGGGTGGAAGAAAGGGGACAGGGAAAGACGTCATCGCTCATCTGTTTCGCTCGTCCGGTGGACCTTTTGAATTCGGCATTCGGCGATCAATCTAGCGGGAAATTCTAATTTGTATCCCCGTTTTTCACGTGTGGCTGTCCCGTGGGAGCTACGGTTGTCTCCGGAAAGGGCACGGGGGCCGATATATCAGTCGATGTGTCGAGATTCCAAGATTGGGGATACGCTATCGGCGGATTGGACATTCTTAGCTTCCGGTCATTCTTCGAATGGTTTACGAAAGTTAAATGGACAAAGGCACTTCAAAAGATTTCTTAAAAATGGGTTCAAGCCCTGTGGACAGGAGCTTTCTGGCACTCTAGTTCAAACAGACAAATTATATATATAAATTTAAAAAAAGTGTCGTTTAAAAAAAATGCTTCAAAAATTATCTTATAAAAAGCTAGAACAAGAGGTTTAGGTACCAGAAATAATTTTGACATTTATCTCTCATAGGAAAATAAGATGACATGTAAGAACACAGATCATATAATAATTCATAGATACAATAATTAAGTACAGCATTCTATGAAAACATAAGAAGTACAGAAGTACGATTCATTATTAAAATTTCGAAAAAACATATCTCCGAAAGTATTAGCTTGTTGGAGTTGAAAATGATATCAATGGATTTTTATGGTGAAAATCATCTTAAAAGGTTTTAAATATGAAATTTGTGTTGTAAAAAAAATTTGTTTTTTCGTTTCTCCGAAACCATGAGGCCAATTTTGCTCAGTAACAAACTTAACCGAGATAATTATCGTACTCAGAAAATTTCAACTGCCTAGCTCATTCTGTTCGAGAGTTATTGTAGGAACGGAGATTAAAAAATTAAAATTAAAAATTTTTTTTTTTATACCTTATTGCAACCCGATCAAAACAAAACTGCGCATGCATATTGAACTCATTATTCTACAACTTGATGCTAAATTTCAGATAGATCGAATGATCGGTTTCGGAAATATTCATAAAAAATGTTTTTACTAAAAAGGGCCATAACTCCGAAACCGCGTGGTGGATTTCGCCCGTTAACGAACTTGTCCAAGATATTTACGCTACAAACCTACTCTGCACATTTCAATCCTCTAACTCCTGTCGTTCGAGAGTTATCTTGCCTACGGCCGGCCGGCCGGACCGGCCGGACAGAATTGAGTCGAACCAAATCGTTTAATACCATTTTCATCGAAAAATTCGAAAATTACAGACATTTGGACAAATTGATAAGCACTCAGTTCCGAGGAACTAGAGCGCCAAAAAGTGGCAAAGCCTTGTGGACAGGAGCTTTGGGGCTCTTGTTCAAACTTTGACAATTCATCTCCGAAATTATTGGTTTCTTAGAGTTGGGAATGATATCAATGGATTCTTATAATTGAACTGCATCATGAAAGGAATTAAATTCGAACAAGAGCGCTGAAACCACGAACTTACCCGAGATATTTATTCCTCAAATCCACTCTGAAAATTATATTATTGCGCGTATGTTCTGGGGAACATCGCGTTATCATTCTGCCCAAATGTCTGTAATTTTCGAATTTTTCGCCGAAAATGGTCTCAAAAGATTAGGTTCGACTCCCTGATCAAGAATTTGAGGTCAAATTTGATTATATCCGGCCGGCCGGGCGTTGCCACGATAACTTGAGAACGGAAAGAGATAGCGACTTGAAAATTTCAGGGTAGGTAGCGCGTTCCAATAAGACGGACCAGTTCGTTAATGGGCATAATCGGCCCAATGGTTTCCGAGTAATAATTTTGTATACAACCAATACTAATCAGATCGAATTGAAAGTTGGTGAGTAGCTATAGAATATGAACCTAGGGACGTTTGTGAAATTTTGTGAGAATCCTATCGCTAGAAAATTTTGAAAAAATTATTGAAAAATATTATTTACTGCACGATAACCTAAGACCGGAAAGAGATAGCGACTTGAAATTTTCAGGTTAGGTTGTGCATCTGAATGCGACATTTGAGTTTGTTTATATATTTTTTTTGACACTTTAAGTCTACCCGATCAATACAAAACTGCATGCGTATAAAGGTCATTATTCTACAATCTGATGACAAATTTCAGGTAGATCGAGTGATCGGTTTCGGAAATATTAAAAAAAAATGTTTTTACTTAAAACGGCCATAACTCCGAAACCGGTAGTTGTATTTCGCCCGTTAACGAACTCGTCCGAGAGATTTACGCTCCAAACCTACCCTGAAAATTTCAATCCTCCTTTCGTTCGAGAGTTATCGTGTTAACGGACGGCCGGACCGAATCGATTTCGACCACGGATTCTTGATCAGTGAGTCGAACCAAATCGTTTGAGACCAATTTCAGCCAAAGATTCTAAAATTACAGACATCTGTCAAAATGGCGACTTCAAGGTTTTCGAATTTCATTGAAATCTGACGGCTAATTTATGAAATACAATATTTTTTCTAGGGATTCAATCCTCTCCAAATTACGCAAAAATTTTCGCGGCGACCTTTTACAACTAATTATAAAATTCGATGAATAAATCGCGACCTGAAAGTTCAAGATCGACCGAAAAAGTTGCCTTTGTGCAAATATTTCATTGCTACACATTCAGTCGCAATTCGATGGCGTCCATATACGGATTCGGTCTCTTTCTCCTTTTGAAATCTACAGAAATAATTATTTCTTCGGTCTGAGGTCGCTTTTCCATGAATGGCTTCTACCTTTAGGACTTCCCTCGGATGAAAGTGTGGCTGAGAGAGCAATAATACGCATTTCAGAGATATCTTTCTGGCTCGTTAGATGGTATTTATGGAATTGGAACGATATACATTCTTTTTTTACGAATAGTGGAAGGAGGCTTATTGGGGGTTTATTTGTGGGGAACACTGGTACTCGGAATATTATTCGAATGATTCGATAGTCGATTAATGAATTTTAGGTAACCGATTAGGTATTAGAATATTCGATTACTTATATCGTTTCATATTATAAAACAAAGTCGCTTCCCGCTGTCTGTTCCTATGTATGCTTAGATCTTTAAAACTAAGTGAAGGATTTTGATGCGGTTTTTTTTAGTAGATAGAGTGATTCAATAGGAAGGTTTACATGTATAATACATGCATAATATATTAGAGAAACACTGATAATTTTAGAGGTTTCTAATGTGATGTCGTAACTAAACACATCTTTCTGCGCTTACATTGCAAACGCTGGCTGAACCCTACGAGATAGATCAAAATAATGTAGTACAGTATGGTACACCTCACAAAGGTCTACAAAAAAGTCCGCGATGGTATATGTCTATCTCTTAAGGATCACCCACAATAACCATTTTTTATCCTTTACATTCTCCGAGAAATAATGGCTCGATTACGAAGCTATTTTAAGCAGTACAGCATTGATCCTTATCCAATTAAGTACATTAAATGCATTGTGCATTTAATATTGATCAATATGGCCCTTTACAGCATGTAATTTAAATGAATATTTTCCAAGATATAGCAGATTTAAAATGCCGGGACATAGCGGTTGCGGTGGTACCGACCGGGGGGCCGGCACAGCAAGGATAGGGGTAGAAATCGAATACAGAGAGCCCGAGAATCATCTGTAGAGCGTGAGGCTCGCCTCAGCCAGGATAGATGTATTGATGCCCCAAATTCCTCTGATACCATCGGATTTACTGATCCAATTTAAACGGCTATAATTTCCGGTAAAGATATATTTTGCAATGACCATTAATAAATCGCAGGGTCAAACATTTCAACGCTACAGGCTTATATTTGAGCGTTGAGTGTTTTTAACATGGCCAATTATATGTCGCTCTTTTAAGAGTAACCTCTAAAGAAAACATGTTTCTATTGTCTAACGACAAAAATGCTGTGAACGTTATATATAAAGAAATTCTGTAGTATATTTAGTATCAGCATTTCAACCGTGCGAAGTCGGGGCGGGCAGCTATAGTATCAAATATTTCGAGGTTTAACCTCAAGTATGGATCGCAGTTGTCTCCGGATAATTTGAATAGTCGATGAAATTTAGGTAGGTAACCGATTATCGGAATATTCGAATACTCATATTTTAAATTTTTCGAGGACAACCTCAAGTATGGCTCGGAATTTTCGAATTTTTGGATGAAAATCACCTTAACCGATTTGGTTTGACACACTGACCAAGAATTTGTGTCCAAAATCGATTATATCCGGTCCGGCCGGCCGTTAACACGAAAACTCTCGAATGGAATGAACTATAGACAGTTGAAAATTTCAGAGTTGGTTCGGGAGATAAATATCTCGGTTAACTTCGTAATCGGACTGATGGTTTTTGTTTTCCATTTCAAATCCTAAATTTTATTTTTTTAAGATGCAGATTCATCATAAGAATCCATTGATATCATTTTTAACTCTAACGGGCTAATACTTTCAGAGATATGATTTTTCAAAGCTTCAATAATAAATCGCACTTCTATGTTTTCACAGAATGCTGTAATTATTCTGGCTATGAGTTATTATATGATCTGTGTTCGTACATGTCATCTTATCTACCCATAAGAGAGATGTAAAATTCATTTCTGGTTCGTTACTCACCATAGAAAATTCGAGGATGAGGTATTTTTCAGATTTCACACGAATTTTCTGAGAATAATATATAAGAGACACATTAAAACATTGTAGAATTCAACGGGTAATCTGATTATCAATGATAAAACTGGGTAATATATTTGAAAATTGGTTCAAGCCCTGTGAACAGGAGCTTTGGCGCTCTTGTTCAAACTTTGACAAATCATATCTGAGAAAGCATTGGTTTCTCAGAGTTGGGAATGATATCAATAGATTCTTATGATAGAACTGCATCATAAAATGAACTAAATTGAATAGGAATGCATTGACATAATTCCCGACTTGGACAAAACAATACTTTCGGAGTTATGATTGGTCAAAGTTTGAACAAGAGCGCCAAAGCTTCTATCCACAGGGCTTCCCCACTTTTTGCGCGTATGTTCTGGGGAACATCGCGTTATAGTTTTGCCCAAATGTCTGTAACTTTCGAATTTTTTGACGAAAATGGTCTCAAACGATCAAGTTTGACTCCCCGATGAAAAATCCGAGGTCAAATTTGATTCTGTCCGTCCGGCCGTCCGTTGCCACGATAATTTGAGAACGAAAAGAGCTAGCGACTTGAAATTTTCAGGGTGGGTGGCGCATCGCAATACGACGGACAAGTTCGTTAATGGGCATAATCGGCCCAGTGGTTTCCGAGTAATAATTTTGTTTTCAACCAATATAGATCCGATCGAATTGAAACTTGGTGAGTAGTTGTAGAACATGAACCTAAGCACGTTTGTGAAATTTTGGGCGAATCGTATGGCTAGAAAATTTTAAAAAAATTATTAAAAAATATTTTTTTTGTCACGATAACCTGAGAACGGAAAGAGATAGCGGCTTGAAAATTTCAGGTTATGTTGTGCATATGAATGCCACATTTGAGTTTGTTTATGAGCATAATCGACCAAACGGTTTCAGAGTTATAGCCATCTGAAATTTTCTGAAATTTGGTGGTTTTTTGTTCCTCATTAACTCGAAAAATACTGAACCGATTGAATTCAAACATGCTTATTAGATGTAGAATGCCAACGCGAAAATGTTTGCGAAATTTGGTGAGGATAGCATCTGTAGAAAATTTTTAATAAATCATTGAAAATAAAAAAAAAAATTCTATATATCAGTAATTATACGTTTGAAATTGCTGAAATTTTGCAAGAGCGTTCATTTCCTAACTCTACTGCCAAGTTTCAAGTTTCAATACGATCGGTTGAATATTGTTGGAGATTCGAGCATTCTTGTGTGAGTTCAGTAGATGGGTGACCGTTGCCTCGATAACTTTCGAACCAAAGGAGATAGGGACTTGCAATTTTCAGGGTAGGTTGCGTATCCGAAAGGGAGAGTGGAGTTCGTTTTTGGGCATAATCGGTTTAACGGTTTCCGAGTTATATCCACCTGGAATATTGTTTCCTTGATAACTCAAAAAATAAATATTCGATTGAATTGAAGCTTGGTAACTAGTAGTAGAAAATCAACACAAAGACGTGTTTAAAATTCTGTAAGAACCGTACTCCTAGAAAATTCGAAAAAAATGACGAAAAAAAAAATTTTAAGAACCGCGCCTCCAGAAAATTAAAAAAAAATCACGAAAAAAAAATTGGTTCAAGCACTGACGTGAAGTCAGAAGCTTTTGCGCGTATGTTCTATTGTCCATGCTTCTGTATTGGACACCCTTAATCGAATTTACCATGGTTAATTATGTCGTCCATTCTCCTGTATTGGACACTTAATTCGAATTTACCGTGGTAAATTCGAAGTAAGAGTGTCCAATACAGGAGAATGGACGACATAATTAACCATGGTAAATTCGATTAAGGGTGTCCAATACAGAAGCATGGACAATAGAACATACGCGCAAAAGCTTCTGACTTCACGTCAGTGCTTGAACCAATTTTTAAATTTGGCTTCTATGCGTCAATTTTCAAGAATTTTCGTAATTAAATTCAGAACGTAGGTGTATGACCCTTCTAATGTTAGATTTACGGACATCAGGAAATTATAATTAAAGTATTCTATGAAATCATTTAGAATTGAGAGTAATTATTGAAATTTGGAAAAATCTGTACCGAGGAACAAGAGTGCCAAAAACGGAAGTTGATATCACCGGAAAGTTGGTGAAACCGGAAGTCGAACGAACCTGAAATTTTTTTCATGAATTCAACTCTCGTAACAAAGCTTAACTATGAAATTTCAAGTCTTTCTTTGGATTAATATTCTAACAAACGGTCTTCGTGAATCACCCTGTATATCCGATATATTTTCAGTTGCACCAACTTACCAAGAACAATTTGACGTGATAGTTAAGATAACCGATGTCTCAGCCGAACATTTCACCGCAAAATCTACTCCGGACAAATCGTTCGACGACAACATTTCCCGCAGAAAAACTGCCAAACTTCGTTTGTATATCCGCGGTAATTTCGCCGCTACATTCGCCCGATATAAGGTGGAACAATTTGAACTTTAGCCATTGCAATATACATAAAAACCGACGGCGGGAGACTCCGTCCAGATATTAAAACTTTTTTATCGAAACTACTACCTAAGAACCGGCCATCTACGAAATTTTATCATTTGCTACCTAATTCCCGGCGATAAATCGATCGGGGCCAATTGTTATTAACGGCGGAGTCGCTCTTTAAACGACAGTTTTATTGTGGCTTCTTAAGATAACTGTAGGCAATAATGGCTAGTTTTTCTTCGTTCGCCGAGACCGGGGCGGCGTAGTAAAAAGTAAGGACGCTCCGGACGGACGCTGGCGCCGAACCCTGGCGCCTGAGGCATCGCCGTCGCGATGGATGGGGCGATTCGGCGAGTGAAAGCGAAATGGGGGGGTCGAGACCCTCGGAGGGTGGGTGGGTGGTCGGAGTATGCATCTTACAGGTTTCAGGGTTGACATGTTTCACTCGGTTCGAATTGGGACGGTTACTTTTCGGACGAATCTGGTATATTTCGCGACGTAAGGAATAGGCGCATGCGCCGTTTTGCAGCTCGGATACAAAATCGGCGGCATATTAATAGGGTAAATGTGGGATAGGTGAAATGCCTATTAAAATATAGAAGATAATGATTTAATAAATTTATAATTCACTGTAGTTCTTATACATATCAATGAACAAAATAATCAGATTAATCAGGTATTATTCGTTTTATCTTTCTTTAGTTATGAACAAAATAAAAGAATCCTATAGAAGGGGATAGATGCCTCCTGTGTGGGTTAGATGCCGCGATGTTTTTTTGACTTGTAGGATTGGTTAACCTAAGGAATATTATGATTTTCTTCTTCTTTCAGGGATATGATTTGCCAAAGTCGGAATAATTAATCGCACTTTTTGGCGCTCTAGTTCCTCGGAACTGAGTGCTTATCAATTTGCCCAAATGTCTGTAATTTTCGAATATTTCGATGAAAATGATCTTAAACGATTTGGTTCGACTCACTGATCAAGAATCCGTGGTCGAAATTCATTCTGTCCGGCCGTCCGGCCGGCCGGCCGTAAGCACGATAACTCTCGAACGGAATGAGCTAGAGAGTTGAAATTTTCAGAGTAGGTTTGGGGGATAAATATCTCGGCTAAGTTCGTTATTGGGCAAAATCGGACAGATGGTTTCGGAGTAACAAAAAAAAATTTTTTTTTTACAAAACAAATTCCAAATTAAATTTTTTTTAATAAGCAGTTTTACCATAAGAATCCAATGATGTTATTTTTAACTCTAACAAGCTAATACTTTCGGAGAAATGATTTTTCAAAATTTCAATAATAAATCATATATCTACGTTTTCACAGAATTATATAATTATTCTATGTATGAATTGTCATAATGTCAACTTATTTTCCTGAGACATGACATTGTCTAATTCCTTTCCGCAATCGAAGAATTATGAGAATAAAGTGTTATTCCGAAATGTGAGCGAAGTGAGAAAAATCTCAGTTGTTTGTTCCGAAATTAGTTTTTCTCAGAAAAGTCTTACATTTCGGAACGGAACAGGAAATAAGAGATCTGAGAGAAGTGAGACTGCTATTCATCATGCTCAGTTCTCTCACTTAATGACGGGACTGACGGAAGGGAATATTTTAACTTCAAAAATATTATGTTGGTGTTGAAATACTCGTATTTTGGCGATGCAACGGGGACCATGGATGCTGATACTTTGTCTCTGCTTCTTCAAAACTACTTTCGGCATTCCCAATTTGGAAGCGAAGAGTTCTTTATTATTCGAAGACAATGATCTGTGATAATATCTTGTCTAAGGTGGAACATTATGTTGATTGTTGAGAGTAGAAATTGGCAACGTCTCAGAGAATTCTTTTGACATTGAGGATAATCAGGAGTGCCAACCTGCCTTAATTTCAGTTACAAAAACGTGATAGACCTAAATCATGGCCAAGGAGACTCTATACGAAAGTGAGTGGAAAATACTAATCTCTTTCTGTTCGAAAGTTATCGTGGCAACGGACGAACGGCATTCGGGCAAAATGATAACACGCTTTTCCCTATAGAACTTGCGCTCAATATCGGTGAATCGTATACGAGAACATTTAAGAACCGGAAGTAACAAATATACTATCAGACAATCGCAAAAACTTCCTAGATTCTCATCTCCTTATTGTTCGACCGACCTGCTGCCCACCCAATAAACCAATCTCCGCAAGTATATAAGTTCAATTGACTTCCGACATATCGGCGAGATCAATCCGGTATCAACCGTAAAGAAGCAGTTTTCCCGACTTCGGGCAGAAAGATTAATTTTCAGGGGTAAGACGGGGAGACATATCCATTACATTTCGGTCGGACCCGGCCTTCTATTCCTAGTTTAATGAGGAAAACTTTTGATGGGGTCCATTCGTTAAGCCCTAGAATGGTTTTTGATCAAGGCCCGCATTCGTCATCGGCCTTCGGATACTATAAGGGGAATGTTTTAACGATATTTCATCTCTTTCTTTGTCCCGCTCGTAGAATTTGAGGTGACGTAGCAGATTAATGACAGTTGTTTTTCCGCGCATGTTCTTGGGGACAGAGTGCTAACATTTTGCCCGAATGTCTGAAATTTTCGAATTTTTTGGTCAAACGATTAGGTTCGACTCACTGATGAAGAATTTGAGGTTAAATGTAATCGGATCACTAGAAAATTGAAATTATATCTCCGAAAGTATTGGTTTCTCAGAGTTGGGAATTATATCAATGTATTCATATAATAGAACTGCATCCTAAAGGAAATTCAATTCAAATAATAGTTTATTTATCAAGATTAAATGAGCAAACATGAGAATGAGAAAAGCACCATGGAAGAAATCAAATTAAATCTGGCCAATTTTGCCCAATAACGAACTTAACCGAGATATTCATCTCCATAAACTACTCTGAAAATTTCAACTACCTACCTCATTCCGTTCGAGAGTTATATCTATGTCTATGGATGAAAAGCAGTCTCACTACTCTCAAATCTCTTACTTCATGTTCAGTTCCGAAATGTAAGAATTTTCTGAGAAAAACTAATTTGGGAGCAAACAACTGAGATTTTTCTCACTTCGCTCACAATTCTTCGACTGATTAGATAATGTCTCAGGAACATCATTTGACATTATGACAATTCATATTCATACATAGAATAATATCATTCTGTGACAACGTTGAAATACGATTTATTATTGAAATTTTGAAAAATCATATCTCCGAAAGTATTAGCTTGTTAGAGTTGAAAATGATATGAATGGATTCTTATGATAAAACTACTTATTAAAAAAAATTTGATTTGGAATTTGTTTCGTAAAAAAAAATTTTTTTTTTTGTTACTCCGAAACCATCTGTCCGATTTTGCCCAATAACGAACTTAGCCGAGATATTCATCCCCCAAACTTACTCTGAAAATTTCTACTCTCTAGCTCATTCCGTTCGAGAGTTATCGTGCTTACGGCCGGCCGGACAGAATGAATTCCGACCACGGATTCTTGATCAGTGAGTCGAACCAAATCGTTTAAGACCATTTTCATCGAAATATTTCAAAATTACAGACATTTGGGCAAATTGATAAGCACTCAGTTCCGAGGAACTAGAGCGCCAAAAAGAATATTAAAAAATTTTGAAAAATCAAATCTCCGAAAGTATGTGTTCGTTAGAATTTAAAATGATATCAATGAATTATTATGATGAAATTGCATCCTAAAACAAAAAGGGGGAAAGCCCTGTGGCAGGAGCTTCGGCGCTCTTGTTCAATGTTTGACAAACCATATATCAAGTATTGGTTTCTCAGAGTTGGGAATGATATCAATGGATTCTTATAATATAACTGCATTATGAAAGAAATTTAATTCAAATAATAGTTTATTTATCAAGATTAAATGAGCAATCTGCAATGATTCAACCTCGCGGAATGGGTTGTTGCAACTTACACTCGGTGCTTGTTTTTCACAACTCGAAATACCTAAGGAAAGTATCCTCGAAATGTCTAGAGTAAGGCTGGAGACAATCATTGCAGATTGTCCATTTATTCCTTATATTTGAATAGGTAGAGACTGACGAACAAATTATTTTAATACACTGCTCAACAATTGATAGGGATCACTTACTTTTTCTAAATTTATTTCTGAATTATTCACTCCAAGATTATAAATTTAGTCAGATATCAGAGTATTTTCAGTTGATAATATGGTTCACTTGAGAAAAGAATGAAAAAATGGAAAGTTGGAGAGAAAAAAAGACTTTATTAGGAACACTCAAAATTCTGTGTTTGAATAACATAAAAATTTTATGATGACACCACAAGAAGGCTGAAGTTTCGGTTAAGCTAGTACCTAGTTGGCCCCCCACGAGCTCGTCACAAGCATTCTACCCTTCGAGGCATACTTTCAATCAAACGATTTATAAAATTTTGGGGCAAATTCGTCCAAATATCCCGTAAAGCGTTAGAAAGGTCCTCCAGGTTATTGATCGGTTGTTCTAGGTTGACAATTGTCTACACATCTCAGACCAGACATGTTCGATGCAATTCATGTCTGGAGAGCGAGCTAGCCAGTCCATCCTATCAATAGCATGAGTTTCTAGCGCTTCATTAACCAGACGACTACGGTGTGGACGGGCATTATCGTCAATTAAAATGAAATTCTCGCCCAAGGCATCCGCAAACGGAGCAATTATGGGTTCAATAATCATATCGTGATATCTCTGGCTGGTCATTGTGGTGTTCTGCAGAACAACCAACTCTGTGCGTTGGTTCAAACAAATGCCTCCCCATACACATATAGAACCTCCGCCAAAAGCTGTTGTGGGTACCATAAACTGTTCTGCATACCTTCGACCTCTTTCCCTCCAAGCAAGAATACGTCCATCGGAGTTGACCAAACGAAATCTAGACTCATCCGTAAATAAACATCGGCTCCAATCTTCAACTGTCCAATTGCGGTGCTCCTCAGCCCATTGCCGTCGATGAACCCGGTGTTCCCTATTCAAACGGGGATGTTGTACCCTCCTACGTGCTCTCAAACCACGAACATGTAGTCGTCGTCTTACAGTCTGGTTCGAAATTAGAACTCCTGTTGCAACTCTCAGTGATCTATTGAGCCGCGACGCCGGGTAAGTGGGATTTCTCCTAGCATTGAGGACCAAAAGACGATCTTGGGCAGCTGTTGTACTACGCTGCCGACCTCCCCCATGAACATAAGCTACTGAGTCGTTTTGGATGAACCTATTCCAAGCCCGACTCACGACACTTTGCGAAACATTCAACCGCCGGGACACTTCTCGCTGGGACAAACCTTCCTGTATCCACCGTATGATTTGGTCCAGTTGCACAGGAGCCAAACGTCTTCTCGGCATGGCTGATAAGCTAATATTGTTCTCATTTCTTCAATTATTGTCACCTTATGTGTTTGAACGAGAGAAAAAAACAGATTTAATAACAAATACCACATTGCTTTTCACTCCACATGTAACAGCCTACAGATAATAATCGATTTTGTGAACAAGAGCCGATGAAGTGAGGAAAAATTTGATATAATCAACTCAAAACATCTTAATTTTTCCTTAGAGAATATAATGTACAGATATTCACGAGATAACTTGAAAAAAATACAAATGAAGAGAAGTTCATAAGTGATCCCTAGCAATTGTTGATCAGTGTAGTTCAAAATATATTAATGAAATATAATCCTCTTTTCATAATTTAATAGTTAGCACTAAACATTCATTCTGTATTATGAACCTTAACTCAAGAAAGCATATCTGACACACAAACGTAGATCAATATTTCTGATTTCAGCCTTTTTTGCTAACAACATTATGAAAATACTGTATATAGGAACATGTCTCACTACTTAAGGAAGTAAAATGTAATATTGACCTCGATGGTCAACGAACAGTAATTTCTTTTGATGATTCCATTATGTTGTTCTTTCCTATTGCCTTCATAAACTGCATCATTAAAATGATCCAATTCTAAATCTTCTGAAACTTTATCCCCAGAATAGTGTCAAATTCAACGACTTTTATTTTCGGACATTTCATTGTTTTTTTTGTCTTTTTATGCCTTCAATACAAGATATGGCCACCACGGGCATCAATGACCGCCTGACATCTTCGTTGCATACTGTCAACGAGGGTGTTGAGCATATCTTGAGGAATGTTATTCCATAAACGAGGCAGTAAAGCTTTGAGGTCATTCAATCTTTCTGGTGGAGGTTGGTGATCATCTAGTCTTCTTTGTAGCATATCCCATGCATTTTCTATGCAGTTTAAGTCTGGCGAATGCGGAGGTATTGGTAAATGTGGAATACCATGCTCGTCTCGCGTATTTTCTACTATTGCTGCACGATGTGGTCTTGCGTTATCGTCAAGAAATTGGAAAGCTTCACCAATGGCAGCATGGAAATTTGGCACTACGTTGCCAATGACATGTTCCCTATAATGTAAAGCAGTCATATTGCCAGGACAAATGTGAAGGTCTGTGCGCCCGTTGTAACATATCCCAGCCCATACCATAACAGAGCCTCCTCGAAATGGATGAACCTCTTGCACATGACGGCGATTTCGGGGTATACGTGGCATAGTCCATACCCTTATTCTTCGAGAATCTGAAAATCGACCGTACCTGGATTCATCTGTGAAAAGTACACTACGCCATTGGACGTTAAGATTAACATGCTGCCTGGCCCAGTCTTATCTTTGTCGTTTATGCTCACATGTTAACACCCCTCAATGGACGTCTAGAAGCCAGGTTAATCTCCCCCAAACGACGTTGGATGGTTTCATTGGAAATTTCAGGACCATTGGCAGTTAAAAGTCGATTTCTCAGCATCCTACATGAAGAGAGAGGATATCTCCTCGCCGAAATGGTGACAAAACGGTCTTTTGCGGGTGTTGTTTTCCTTGGTCCACCAACCCTATGTCTTTCCAGCACCGAACCTGTCTCATTGAACCTATTCCAGAGTCGCGATATTACACTTTGCGATACTTGAAATGTTTCTGCCACAGCGACTTGAGTGAGGCCACCCTGTAGCATACCGATAGCCCTATTAGCCTCGGCGTTTGTTAATTTACGTCTTGGCATCTTAAGAAGCTCGTGAAATTTACTAAGTTCGATATCGCTAAGAGACTGACAATAAATGAACTGCATATTGAAATGCTAAATCTTACGAATAATGTGAAAAACTGCCAAACTCAAGAAAAAAGACGACCAGATGGTGAAAATATGCATTCATATCGAATTAATAAGTTTTTGTTGGCAGTTGATCATGTTTTTGATATTGTCTTTAAAATTTTACGCCCCTCAGAACAACTTAATATGATATCCCTAACTCTTGTGGAGCAGTTTATTATCTTTCGAATAACCAGGTCGCTCTAAGAAATAACGTAGCTTCATGCTGGAAAATGCCAAACTTCCGGCCTGAACGAACGCAACAAGTTGTATCCGGTTCATTTCGGACCGGGTTGCACGCGGGGCAGAAATTATTTTGTTTTGTCTGCCGCCCCATTGTTTGTAGTGAAGCAGGCGGGGCATACAGAAGGCCCGAGTCATGAATGGAGCGCTTACAACTGAGCACTTGTTACGTCGTCGGTGTCGCCTTTGAATAAAGTATAAACAACGGGCTACGCGGTCTGGCGTGCATGTTTACTCCGGTTTCTTCGGCCGGGGAGGTCGGGCGATTTATGGGCAACGTGTGGAATAGACATATTCTCTGGTTGAAAGGGAAAATACTGACCTAAACTGAAACTCTGGATCTTTGTACGAGTTAGAAATATCTTCTAGCTAAACCCTCGGTTGCAATATCGTATGTATTCTATATTGAAATTGTATATTGTAGGGGGCAACGTTGCACTGCGACCTTAAGGTCTATCGTGCCCCCCTTCAGAGCTGTCGATGTCGTTACCATCTACAGCTCGCCTTCCAGTTCTAGAGTTCTGATGAACTGGGATGGCTTCAAGGAGGCTACATCTTTGCTCCTGCAGATTTCTTGCCCAAAGGATTCCTTCCGTTGGTTTGAGAGGGCGTGGCATTCCGTTATTAGGTGATCAGGAGTTTCATCCTCCTCCCAACAGAATCTGCACTCGTTAGTTTCTGCTAGCCCTAATCTCATCATATGCTTCCTAAGGCAGCAGTGCCCTGTGAGGAAACCAGTGAGGAGGTGCAGCGTGTTCTTACTGAGGTCCAAGTATTTCTTGGATCTGACAGTATCAAAGTTCCGGAGGAATTTCTTGGATTTATACATTCCGAGTGAGAGATTTCCAGAAAATACCTCTTTCAGTTTCTTCTTTCATCCGGAATTCACTTTTGTAGGTGTATCTACCGACCCCACAGTAGGGTTCCGTGGCTATAAAAGGTATTTGTGCTCCTTTCTTGGCAAGTGTGTTGGCCTCCTCATTTCCTATGATTCCCGCGTGACTAGGAACCCAGACCAAGGAGACCCTGTTGTTCTTGCCTATTATATTGACTTTTCTTCGGCACTACCATATTAGCTTGGACTCGATAACATGGGAGCTCAGAGCTTTAATAGCAGTTTGACTCTCAGAGTGGATTGCTATATCACATCTCTGATAATTTCTTACTAGGTTTATTTCCACGCATCTTTCTATTGCAAGTACTTCTGCTTGAAAGATTCTCGGATAGGAGCCTAGCGATAGTGAGCATTTGGTACCTGGCCTATACACTCTAGCGCCAGCTCATCTAGTGGTTTTTGAACATTGAGATAGAAAAGATATTGAGTACTTCCCAGCATGGATTCAGAAAAAAGAGATCTACTATAACAGCTATGTTGTAGGTCCGATAGTTCCTCATCAAAGTTATTGATGTAAAAGAGGAAGGGAAAATATGTGGCTTAGACCTGAACAGAGCTTTCGATTGTATGGATCGGAAGTTTTAGTTGGGCGAACTTATGGACTAAGAGGAAAATCATATAATATTCTGGAATACTACATAGAAAATAGAACGCAAATAGTGGCGTAGAATAGATGAGAGCCTAAAAGGGTAACCAAGAGTGATGGTGTACCGCAGGGGATCACTTCAGGACCGATTTTTTTCATTTTGTATATAAATGATCTCCCTGTGAACGTAGGATGTGTTTGCTACGGGAGAGACCTTACACACAGATTTCTGCATATGGCTCGCAATGAGCCAGATGCGATTGGCTACGTACCTGGTTCGCTGCAGGCTGAATTGGAGGCCAACGCGGTAATGAGCATGCAGTCGGACATATCTGAAAGCAGAATCGTTTTTCCCAGCAGGAACGACTGGACCATCTCTGATACTCCAGTGCTTGAGGTTCCCTGTTGGTTCACAGATGGCTCCGCTACCACCCAAGGGGTGGAAGTGGGTGTCAGCGGTTGCAGAATTGCTAAGGGTGAATCCACCTGCCTGGGTAGTTTCGCGATTGTCTTTCAAGCAGAAATTTTCGCAATTGATCACTGCGTGAAGCTCATACTTGAGAAAGGTTGGGCTCACTGATCAATCAAGATCCTATCGGATAGCCAAGCTGCCTTGGAGGCCTTGACTTCATACAACTGCAAATCCCTGCTTGTGCAGGACTGCCGGACCATACTTGCTTAACTTGTAGAGCCCTGCAGGCTGCAGGTCATATTGTTCTCGGGACACTCGGGCATAAAGGGTAATGAGATGGCAGACGGCACGAGGGGCTTCCATGGGGCTCATTGGACCTGAACCGAACTGTGGTATCTCTCTTAGGGCAGCGAGGAGGGAGAACAGCAGATGGTTGGAGCAAAAGGTCCCGAAAATCTGGAGTAGCATACCTGGACACAGACACGTCGCTCGACAATTACTGGCCCATCAGGTGAAAGAGCCAGACAGTGGCTCAGATTTACTAGGGTACCCTTGAGAATCCTAACAGCTGCATGCACGGTGGCCTCAGGAAACACCTTAGAACGCTAGGGTTGACGGAGAACTCAGAATGCAGACTATACCGGAAGACGTCGAGTCTATCGAACACATCATGTATGACTGCCCCGCTGGGGACAGGATACGGTTTGAGGAACTAGGAGTCCACAAACTAAGACTGAGGGAGCTGGACAAGTTCTGTCTCACCAGACTCATCCCCCTGATAAAAAGGATTGATCTTGTGGGTGAAGTATAGATTTAGGTGTTCCATAATAGATCGAATAACTCATATATAATATAATATAGTAATAGCCGGGAATCCCTAATGTCATGGGAATGCCGTAACATCATAATGCTGGCATTGTGGTATTGAACTAAACGAAAGGGGTGATGACCTCGAGTATAGTGATGAAAGGTTACACCTTCTGAAGCTCCTTCCAGTAATAGGAGTTGGAAAATCAAACACACCAGGACACGTCCTACATCAAAAGCTTCTGCAACTGCCTTGGTTGAGTACGCTTATTGTGCCCTTGCGTTACCCAAGCCACATTATCTAAGTAGACGTTGATGATCAAATTCAAATCAGCAGTTTTCGGTGCGACCATTAAAACACAATTTCCGCTACAAATGAACCCACTCATGCAATTAATTCCGCTCGTAGCAATAACGGACGACGAGAGACAGGATAATATCGATTCCACCGGCTAAGCGCGCATGTAATTCACCCTCTCGAAAATTCCATACAGATAATCGCGAATTTCCACGCTGCACCAGCGGAAAACCGAGATACGCGAAAAATTACCGCCTCGGCGACCTGAGCGCATACAAATCGAGCGTCAGGCGTAATGCCGTCTGTAATGGGGACAATCGAGGGACAGTCGCGATAAATGACAAACGGTTTCGGATTCTAACGACATCATCCGGGAATTCGACGATGGCTCCCCCTGCCAGACGTCGATCGTAATTGATTGCCTCGCATTGTGATAGCGCGGGCGGACGACGCCCGCGGCGCTTTCAATCGGATGTTCTTTCCACGTCTGAGGGACGCCGAGAGGGCGGGCTTGTTAGCGTGGTCGAAATGGGTCTCATATACACTGACGAGCAAAAAAATTGAGGTCGCATACAGCTAGAATGGTTAGCCAATATGTGTGGACAGTATATTTCCGGCTATGCTTCATTAAGTTGCTGACTATATTGTACCTCCATTCACTGAGCTCTTTAGAGCTAGTTGTGCATGGGAATACATTTCTAAATCATGGAGAGAAGGAAGGGTAGTTTTCATACCCAAAATGGGGGGAAAGGCTCCACAAAACCTACATCATATCAACCCATATGTCTTAACACTTTTCTCCTAAAAACCATGGAGAAAATAACGACAATCAGGTGAGAAGATGTATAAAGATTGCCTACATATCAGGCAAATCCACGATAGATGCACTCCACCATCTTATTCTAAAGGTGGAGAGAACCTTCTCTGCAAAAGAGATCCTACTTGTTAGGTGATATTAGGTGTGCTTTTGAGAACACCCTGCACATCTGCATATGCAATGCTGCCAGGCGCAAAGGAGTAGAACCTTACAATTTTAAGTGGATATCGGCAATGCAGAGCTGAGCCGTCATGAGGTCTTTAGAGCTAGTTGTGCATAGGAATAATTTCTAAATCATGGAGAGAAGGAAGGGTAGTTTTCATACCCAAAATGGGAAGGAAAGGCTCCACAAAACCTACATCATATCAACCCATATGTCTTAACTATTTTCTCCTAAAAACCATGGAGAAAATAACGACAATCAGGTGAGAAGAAGCATAAAGATTAACCAAAATATTTTGCCTACATATCAGGCAAATCCACGATAGATGCACTCCACCATCTTATTCTAAAGGTGGAGAGAACCTTCTCTGCAAAAGAGATCCTACTTGTTAGGTGATATTAGGTGTGCTTTTGAGAACACACTGCACACCTCCATATCGAATGCTGCCAGGCGCAAAGGAGTAGAACCTTCCACTTTTAAGTGGATATCAGCAATGCAAGGTTGATGAGCATTTCAGAAGAAAATCTACACATAAGATCGGAAAATTTCGCTGTTGTGATGCAGGGTGATTAATTGCGCAAGCTATTTAATTTGTTTTCAACCGAATGAACAGTGATTTCGTCGCATTCGCTAATTCGATTTTAGACAATATATATTGAAATATAATGAACCGGGAAATACAAGTCCAAGCAATCATAAAATCAATACTGACAAACACTATGAGAATCGATATGATTATACTTACCAGTAGAAACTATTTTTGAGTATTTTGAGCGACTTATTTCGCTGAGATTAGAGATGAACTGCTCAGGTCGTAAAAGAGAGGTCGTCACCCCTTGGGATCTGTGGTTCCGTAGGGGTGGGCGGCCTTCGACTTCTTCGTCTTCTAGTCTGGCATAATCGATCTCTATCGCAGAGCCAGCGAGATATTGGTAGAATATACAGGCTTATTTTTTTATGTTTTATCTGAATCCGAGAGATTTCCCACATTTTCCCGGACACCCTGTATACAAAATGGGAACAGAACATCATTATACTCGAACGTCTGAAATTAAATCAGTAAATTTGTGTTAATATTTTTTTTTCTTTTTCAGGATTGACGAAAACTAGAGCTTGTTGAAGCGTAGCAGAGTTTTAAAGATACCCAGTAGTCCATCAGCCATATATACGTTGAATGAAACGTAAAAGGATGTATAATGTTGTTATGATCTCGTGTTATGCTCATCAATAAATAATTAATTGTTTGTACAGAAATATTCTATATTTGCTTACTTTTTTATGTTCCGTGAAGGGAGACTTGTTGAAACTAAATGTAAAGTTATGTTCACATCTTGTAATTCTCATTTCTTAGGTGCCATTGTCAGACTTAGATGTGTTTAATTGTAATCAGTTTTAGGTATTTCATGTAATAGAAATTTTTTTTGTTTACGACTTCTGCATATATTTTTGAGTGTTAAGATTCGCATTCTAGGAGAGCCTTGGTAGGCAGCTGTGGCGAACATTTCTGTTTTTATTGATAGGCAAATTTTTTAAATTTATAATGTATATTGTAAGGCCAGATTATTATATATAGTGTAATATACAAATTAATATAACGAATTATATTTAGAGAGCCGCCAAGTGGTAAAAATTAAACGTTGTACATAGTGTTTAGGTTCTAGGTGCTTTGCGTACCTTTGTTGATTTAGTTTTAAACAATAGGCAGGTTTCGAAAGAAGAAAATTGGGAAAAAACATCCTGAAATTTATCAAAGAAATATCTGCTCTACAATATTTTAATGAAGTCCTCAAAATAACTTTTTGTCCTTCATTTCAAGTGACCGTCTAAGTTGAGAAGGAAAACTTGCTAATTGCTATAGGTTTAATGGTATTCCGGAATTAAACCAAATTTGAATTCTTTCATTGTCTACTTTGGCCTGTAAATTATGTAAATAGAATTAATAGACACATGAACATCCTAACCCATATAACAAGTTCTAAATTTTTATAAGTTCCTGATTGTTGACCTTTACCTAAAATATTAAGATCCATAAGTTTATTGGTCGAGAAAAGTTTGTCTGTATGGTTAAAACCGAAAGATTCTTGAATTGAATAGTACCTTACAACGCAGACAAAAAGAAGGACAAAATGTTATGTGCAGGTTTCAAATTTGATCCCATCTTATGGCTCCCGGATTAACTGTATACTAGATATGACATATACGCGTATATAGCATAAAATAAACTATTATGATGCAATATCATCATAATTGTATATAAACCGAATGTTTCAGGATATTACCAAATACAGAACGAAAGTTTTTTCATAACCTTCCAAAATTCACCACTTGAAGTTTTTTCGAAACCTGTCTCTTTCCATCGTTTTCATTTTAGCCATATCGGTACTGGAAATTTTTTTTCAATGGTTGCACGTCATTTTTCATTAAATTTAATTTTTTACTCGTAGATGTAGCAAATTAATCAATGTATTAAGCGGGAATGAATCGCTATTTTTATAGTGATGTCTATAGTGACTGAGAATGCCTAAAAATTGCTGAGGGTTAAAATCCCCATAATTTCGAGTTCAATCATTATTGATATGCCTATTATTTTTGTTGTGAAGAAATTTTTCGTTCTCTTGTGGAATGTATATTATTTTTACAACTTTAAGTCATGTTATGAAGTTTTTATTTTACGTTTATTTTATAAATGATATGGGTCTATTCTGAAATATAACCGGTACTTTTCAATCTGAAAATTAAGAAAACTACGAATAATCACAGAATTTACAGTATAAATGAAAGATATGATATGTGAAAATTTTAGCGCATGTTTAATTAAACTATTTTTGAATAGACCTTATAATGTATATATTTAATTTGAGAATTTCATGGAATTGTGGATTTGTTTTAATTCGAACATCTCCATCTTAGTCAATTAAATGAGCCCAAAAACGATGAGTCAATTTATACAAACTATTTTTTCAAAGACGACGTACATTAAGAATCAAATCAACAAAATAAATGGAAAATTGCGACAAGTTCTTATTATAGACGATTTTCCGAAATAATGCACCGTTGAGATTGGAAAGACAACGAAGTAATGTTGAGTTATTGAAAATATTCGATTTTTTTTTTGGGTGTTTTAAATATATTGAAACTGAGTGTAGATCAAACGCTGTACTTACGAAGCACTAGCACTACTTACAGTGCACAACTACAGTGAGAGCTATGTCAGGTGCCTCCATTTGTTTTCCTTTTTTGAAATCTGTAACACATGAATATTAATTTTAAGAAAATTATATATAAATATTATAAATTCACATATTGCTGTTCACAAAAATAAAGACTAAAGCCATATCGAGTGTTTCTTTGTATTCATATCTAAAGGGTTTTCCAATAAGAGGTGTTATTTTGATATTCAAAGAAAAATGCCATTTTTCAATATAAATGATCGGATGTTTATTTCATTATAAAGAAGAAGCTATGACGTTAATAGTGGAAAATAACATCAGGCAAATGACCACCACGACCACGCTTACAGGACCATATCCTTTTGATGAAATTTTCCATAACCAAATCGCAAAGTGGCTGCCCTATGTCCTCGATAGCCTCACGAATTCCATCTTTGAGGTCTTGAATCGACGCTGGGCTATTGGCGTAGACCTTCACTTTCACGTCGCCCCAAAGGAAGAAGTCGCAAGGTGTTAAATCACAATATCTCGGTGGCCAATTGTGATCACCTGTTCGAGAGATAACACGGTCCGGAAACTTTTCCCGCAAAAGATCAATGGTTTCGTTGCTTGTGTGGCACGTAGCGCCGTCTTGTTGAAAGTAAACGTTGTCCAGATCAATACCATCCAATTCAGGACATAAAAAATCAATCAGAGATTTCATCAATATGTACTACACTTAAAAACGTAGGTGTTGAATTATGACGAGCTGACGTTTATTTCAAAAATTTTAGAAAACTTCTTAAAAGCACTCTGAAGGTAAGCTTATGCGCGCATGTTATTTCATACTGATACATTATGAAGAAATAAACCCTTAGTTACCGTAACTACAAATATGGTTATAACTCCCTTGGGATTATACTAAGAAGTTATAGATCTTTAACTCCCTCTAATGTATTAACAAAAATAAAACAACAATTGTAAATTTTCAAACTATCGAATAATCGCGTTATCATTTTGCCCAAATGTCTGTAATTTTCGATTTTTTGCCGAAAATGGTCTTAAACGATTGAGTTCGACTCCCTGATCAAGAATTCGAGGTCAAATTTCATTCTGTCCGGCCCGCCGGCCGTCCGTTGCCACGATAACTTGAGAAGGGAAAGAGATAGCTACTTGAAACTTTCAGGGTAGGTGGCGCATCCCATTACGATGGACAAGTTTGTTAATGGGCATAATCGGCCCAATGGTTTCCGAGTAATAATTAGGTTTTCAACCAATACAAGTCCGATCGAATTGAAACATGGTGAGTCGTTGTAGAATGCTAAACTGAGGACGTTTGTGAAATTTTGTGAGAATCGAATCACTAGAAAATTTATAAAAAATTAACAAAAAATATTATTTGTGTCACGATAAATGAGAACGGAAATAGATAGCGATTTGAAATTTATGCAATCTGAATGGGACATTTGAGTTTGTTTATAGGCATAATCCGCCAAACGGTTTTGGATTTATACCCATCTGAAATTTGGTTCTTATTTCCTCAATAACTCAAAAAATACAGAACCTATCCAATTTAAACATGCACTGAGAAAAATTTTTATTAATATTTAATTTTCTGATTTCTCAACACTATATTTCTAAACAATTAACAACGAAACTTTTTATATAACAAATTTTACTGATTATTAATTTTACTGTGAATTATATACAGTGTGTTTCAAAAAGTACGCACCAAGAGGAAATTGTCTCACCTGTATAATTCTTTGAAATTTTGGTTTTCGGGAAAGTTGGTGCTGAAACAACGATGATTTTTTGACAAATATGTTATTGATCGTGTTAAAAGTAAAAAGTAAAGTAAAGTAAAAATTGAAGTAAAGTGGAAAGTAAAGTAAAAAGTGAAGTAAAGTAAAAAGAAGTAAAGTAAAAAGTGAAGTAAAGTAAAGTAAAAAAAAAGTAAAGTAAAAAGTGAAGTAAAGTAAAGTAAAGTAAAAAGGAAAGTAAAAGTAAAGTAAAAAGAAGTAAAGTTAAAAGTAAAGTGAATTAAAAAGTAAAGTAAAAATAGAAGTAAAGTGAAAATAAAGTAACAAGTGAAGTAAAAAGTAAAGAGTAAAGTAAAGTAGAAAGAAGTAAAGTTAAAAGTGGAGTAAAGTAAAAAGTAAAGTAAAGTAAAAAGAAGTAAAGTAAAAAGTAAAGTAAAGTAAAGTGAAAAGTAAAGTGAAGTAAAGTAATGTAGAAAGTAATGTATTGTAAAAAGTAAAGATATGTAAAAAGTAAAGTAAAGTAAAAAGTAAAATAAAGTGCGATGACGGACGAATAGTTTATGATAAATAGTATTTTTTACAATTATTTTCAATGATTTTTTTGAAATTTAGTTATACCATCCTCACGAAATTCCGCAAGAATTTTCGCGTTGTCATTCTACAACTAATAACCATGTTTGAATTATATCGGTTTTGAATTTTTCGAGTTATTGAGGAAATAACAACCAAATTTCAGATGGGGATAACTCGAAAACCGTTTGGCTGATTATACCTAGAGACAAATTCAAATGTTGCATTCAGATGCATAACCTAACCTGAAAATTTCAAGCCACCATCTCTTTCCGTTCTCAGGTTATCGTATCATAAATAATATTTTTTAATTTTCTAGTGATACGATTCTCACAAAATTTCACAAACGTGCATAAGTTTATATTCTACAACTATTCACCAAGTTTCAATTCGATCGGACTTGTATTGGTTGAAAACAAAATTATTACTTGGAAACCATTGGGCTGATTATGCTCATTAACGAACTCGTCCATCGTATTGGGATGCGCCACCTACCCTGAAAATTTCAAGTCGCTAGCTCTTTCCGTTCTCAAGTTATCGTGGAAACGGCTGGACGGACAGAATCAAATTTGACCTCGAATTCTTCATCAGGGAGTCGAACCCAGTCGTTTGAGACCATTTTCGGCGAAAAATTAGAAAATTAGAGACATTTGGCCAAAATGATAACGCGATGTTCCCCTGAACATACGCGCAAAAAGCACTTGTTGATTATACCATACCATCGCACAAAGATTTACCAGAAAGGTGTCAACGACAAGATACCTAATTGATCCACCTCACATCTTTTCATTTCGTTCAGCGTCGCAAGTGACAACCACACGACCGTTCACCAATGGTAATAAATCACCCACTTCCTTGCTAAAAATTCCGCAAGTTTTCAATTAGCCGATTAATTAAGGGATGCGACCGCGCCGGGTCTTACGTCGCTGCTGCGTCACAAAGGGACGGAAACGGGGGCGCCATTGTAGCGGAAGTGACGCTGACTGATGATCCAAGTAGACTTTGAAAGGAACGGAAGAAAAATGAGTGAGCCCCAATGATGCAGTTTTGTTGGTGCAAGTGGGGCTGCTTTTATCTGTTGGCATTTTTTTCTTCTGGTGGGTGGGCGGTGTGAACTGAGGTGGAGATGTTCTCATTGTTATTTTTGGGGCGGTTATTGATCTGGCATGTAGGCTTGATCATTTAAAAGTGAGCGAAATTCATGGAATAAGGGTTGATTTTAAATATAAGTAGTCAGCGGAGATTCTTAAAATTATTTTATTTGTTTCCCTCAGAACCACTCAATAGAATACTGTTAGCTGACGTCTCACCATGGCTTACAAAGTAAGTGGAAGAGGGGGAACATACCGCCCTACTATAGGATTTAGTACAGGTGGACCAAATTGGACAATTCGTAATGTTTCGGAGTCTATATCAGACTCCTTCGTCTGACGCTTAACGAAAATCTTTAGAATTAGTTTGTTGATAATTATTCGAAAATTAGTGTGAAAAGAGGTGTTATTAAAACACTTTATAATAGAGCTAACTTAATTTGCACTAGTCTTGAAATTCGAAATAATGAAATCGATTTCATCAAAAAATTTTTTGAAGATAATGATTTAGATAGAAGAGCAAATAATCAAGAACAATATAATAATCAACAAGTACAACAGAATAATCAACAAGCGAAAATCTTCGGAATTATTTCATGATAGTAATTATTCTGATAATTGTCAGGGTATCATTTCGAAATTTAGTACTATTAAGGAAAATAATCCTGTATTTTGGCACTGTATGTCTGATCGGGGATTTATTCACCGATGAAAAAATATGAAATTCTTATGTTACTTTTGGCAACCACATAATTTCTATCACAGAAGTTTTTGGCGCTCTTGTTCCTCAGAACAAAGTGCTTATCAATTTGCCCAAATGTCTGGAATTTTGGAATTTTTGGCTGAAAATGGTCTCAATCGATTTGGTTCGACTCACTGATCAAGAATCCGTGGTCGAAATCGATTCTGTCCGGCCGTCCTCCCGTTAACACGATAACTCTCGAACGAAAGAAGTTAGAGGATTGAAATTTGTAGAGTAGGTTTGGAGCGTAACTATCTCGGACGAGTTCGTTAACGGGCGAAATCCATCGAACGGTTTCGGAGTTATGGCCGTTTTTAGTAAAAACATTTTTTATGAATATTTCTGAAACCGATCACTCGATCTATCTGAAATTTAGCATCAAATTGTAGAATCATGACCTTTATACGCATGTGAAGTTTTGTTTTGATCGAGTTACCATAAAGTGTAAAAAAAAATTAGAAATTTTTTAAATTTTGTTTCTACAATAACTCTCGAACGGAATGAGCTAGGCAGTTACAATTTTTGTCATGTTTTGTACATGTTATCCTGTTCTATAAGAGAGATTCAAATTCATTTCCGCTATTTTAATTTGATTACTTCCATTCTCAGATTGCTCATTTAATCTGGATAAATAAACTATTATTTGAATGGAATTTCCTTTATGATGCAGTTCTATCATAAGAATACATTGATATAATTCCCAACTCTGAGAAACCAATACTTTCGGAGATATAATTTGTCTGTTTGAACAAGAGCGCCAGAAAGATCCTGTCCACAGGGCTTGAACCAATTTTTAAGTTCTCCAACTGCCATCTTGGGGCGCGCTGTATAACTTCTTCACCCCCATTTCACCGGAGGTCATTCAAGTTCAATCTTTTTCACAGTGGCTAATTTAGTTCCATCCCTTGGTCCGATTTATCGTCGCCCGAAACTTCCGAAAGGAATCTCATATTCCACTTACAGCTTTTATGGAAATTGAATTTAGTCGAATTTTTAATTAAATTCACCTCACCGTGTCCCGCTTCCGAGTCCAACGTTCTCGGAACTTGAGGAAAAGTTTGGTGTTGAACTAGGAGTAGAGAGAGAAGGCTAAGAAGGTAATTGTATTAGAGACTTGGGTGAGAACAGTTAAAGGAGATATCACATAAGCTGATAAGTTGCCGAACTAGTGAAGGAAACACAACTTCTTTGATTAAATTCGATTATACAAGGTGTCCCAAGTTCGAGTGCCTTTTAGACGTAGGGATTTACGAGAGAGCGAGATTTTTCTCGACTCGCCTCGTTCTCGTATCGTAAAAGCGAGACGAGACGAGACGAGAAGTTTCCAAAAGTATTATAGGCGATACTGAGACCACATACAAAAAGTCAATACAAAGTTTCTCATTGCATAACCATACGATTCGACTGATTTGTGTCATAGGAATTATTCTCAGAATAAACTCAGGAGAATGAACAACTATTTTAAAGTTGTTTTTATCTCATGGCACTGTTTTTTTTAGATCCAACAGTAAATGTATGTATTCGAATGGGTCCTTACGTCACCACAAACACGGCACAGTTTATTTTCGACCCAACATTGAAAGTATGTATTGGAACAGAGCCACCACAAACATAGCGCTGTTCATTTTCGAACCAACAGTGAATGCATGTATTCGAATTGGCCCTTAAGCCACCGCAGACACAGAACTGTTTATTTGCGACCCAAAAGTTAATGTTTGTATTTGAGTCGACACTTATCGTTTGAGGCCATTCTCGGCCAAAAAGTGGGCAATTTTTTTTTGGGCGCTAGTTTTTACAGTCGGATTTATATTTTTGGAAATATTGGGAGTATATTTTTTTTTCCACGAGCTAAGCAGCTTTGGGCGTGGATGGGTGGCCACTCTAGCTATAAATTTGAACAAGCACGCCAGAGCTCCTGACCACAGTGCTTTCCAACTTGTTTAAAGAAGAAGTTTCGATATAATCGAAACTAGTGAATCCCACAAAGCGTATTCATACCAACAAGACTTTAACAATAAATCTCAATGTATTGCCATCTATCGTCGAAGCTTCAAAGTCGATCATTTCAGGACCATTGAAGATTCTGTCGAGAATGGAAACTGTAATACAACTCGTATGAAGTTGATATTTTATAGGTACAAGAAATACAGAAAACCCCTCTAGAATATATTAAACAATACAGTGTACTTTTTCCGTGCTTGTACCAGGACGCTAATCTCTATGTGCGACTTTATGAATTTTCTGCCGTAATCATTCCACAATATTTTCGGTTGAAAAAATAAAATTTGGGAGAAATGATATCAACCTGATCAAAACGGAAAAAATCTTTAAAAGCACTGGCGTGAAGTCGAGAGCTTTTGTGCGCTTATTCTATTATCTATCCATCTATTGAAAAATCACTAAATATATATATAAATCTTAATAAATTCTTGTGAAAGTTTTCTTGGGTATTGTAGCACGTTGTGTTTGACTAGTAAAAGAAAACTTTCACAAGAATTTATACAAGAAAGAAGCACAAGAAATCTCAAGATTTAATAATAAATCTTAATATATATATTTCTTGTGTGCGTGTGTATGTGACTGAACTCCTCCTAAACGACTGGACCGATTTTGATGAAATTTTTTGTGTGTGTTCGTGGAGATTCGAGAATGGTTTAGATTTACTAAAAATGACGGGGAGAACCAAAGTGTTCATTGCTCACCATAATTATCCTTTCTTTGATGGTATACCTGGCACCTCCGCCAATTTGCAACGCGATGTGTAACTTCGACTAGACCGATTTTGATGAAATTTTTTGTGTGTGTTCGTGGAGATTCGAGAATGGTTTAGATTTACAATTTGGTCTACTGGAAAATGTTTTTTCAATTAATTTCTTATTTATAAGGAGTTGTTGATTTTGGAATGTTTTACATTAGATCCGGCAAGCGGCGCTATCAACGCATTCAATTTTAGTTTGTCCCGACAGATGGTGCTACGATTAATTTGTTATTCAATTCATGTGCTGATTAAAATATTAAATGTAATTATTTTTTAAAGAGTTTTGAAGTGTGTATAAATAATTTTGTGAATTCAGATGTTTTTTTTTTGTAAGGAGTTTTTGATTTTGGAATGTTTTACATCAGATTCGACGGATGGCGCTATCATCGCATTCAATATTATTCTATTTTAATTTTAGTTTGTCCCGACAGATAGTGCTACGATCAATTTGAATTGGAGTTGGCGTTAGGGTTGGAGTTGTCGTTGGCGTTGAGGTTTGCATTGACGTTGGAGTTGGAGTTCACGTTGGAGTTGGAGTTCGAGTTGGAGTTGGAGTTGGAGTTGGAGTTGGAGTTGGAGTTGGAGTTGGAGTTGGAGTTGGAGTTGGAGTTGGAGTTGGAGTTGGAGTTGGAGTTGGAGTTGGAGTTGGAGTTGGAGTTGGAGTTGGAGTTGGAGTTGGAGTTGGAGTTGGAGTTGGAGTTGGAGTTGGAGTTGGAGTTGGAGTTGGAGTTGGAGTTGGAGTTGGAGTTGGAGTTGGAGTTGGAGTTGGAGTTGGAGTTGGAGTTGGAGTTGGAGTTGGAGTTGGAGTTGGAGTTGCAGTTGGAGTTGGAGTTGGAGTTGGAGTTGGAGTTGGAGGGCAGTACGAAGTCTGCTGGGCCAGCTAGTATACATATAAAAATGAATTGCTGTTTGTTAGTCTCGCTAAAACTCGAGAACGGCTGAACCGATTCGGCTAATTTTGGTCTCGAATTATTTGTGGAAGTCCAGGAAAGGTTTAAAAGGTGAATAAGTATAAAAATGTCTACAGGGTGTTTTTCTTTTAACGTCAATAGCAACTTGCTCTTTTTCACGCCATAGACGTACAATTTATTTCAATTGTGTTAAGAAATATACTTTCGAGGCATACATCATTGAAAATAAACCATTACTATACAGAGTGTTCTTTTTCTCACGTCACAATTGTACGCGATTGAAGTGATTTGTGCCACAAACAAAGCATTAACTAAATAGGTATGAATTCTCATTATGTATTTGTCCGAAATTTTCATACAGGGTGTTTTTCTTTTAACTTCCATTGCAACTTGCTGTTTTTCGCGCCAATCATACAATTTTATTCAATTGTGTTAAAAATATACTTTCAAGGCATACATTATGGAAAATAAAACATTACTATACAGGGTGTTCTGCTATACTATACAGGGGGCATTACTATACACAGAGGTCTGCTAACAAACGCATCTGAATAAAGGTACTTATCGAAGTTCACAGATACTTAATTATTTTTGTTTCCTGTCCATTCCCCCTAGTAGATCCACCCCTGCATCGTCCCTTTTCCCGAAAATTCCTCACAGAACCCTTCATCGAACAACCTGCCCTCTATAGAAGAACACCAAACCACCCCTAGTCTCTCGTCGAACCCTGTATCACTTTCCAACCTCTTTATTTTCCCCCCGTAAGATGTCGCCACTTCCACCAATTCAAACTGAATGAATCTGCGCAACAGTCTCTACTGATTGGTGTTATCTTCGTCCTTATTTTCGGGTTCCTCGGGACTTCTCTTTAGTCCTGTCGGGATTATTTCACTTGACGGTCCGGACTCTCCCGAATTTTTGAACGTACATGGTTTGTTAACGTTTTTGTTGTGCTTACATAACTTTTTTTTTGAAGAATCAGTGGTAAGTTGTTGATTGTTGCGCTGCTTGGTGTTTTGCGGTCGTAAAAGTTTTATGATTTGTTGTTAGAAGAATGATACGTCTTAGTTCATAAGGGAATTAATTTATTTTGTATTCAGATGTGAGTTAGAATGGTCTGAGATCATGGAAACTAGGGGCTTGTTTAGGAGGAACATAATTTACATAAAAAATTCATTTGCCATTATTAGAAAATTCGAATTCATCAAATATTCTTTTGGCGAGGCGAAGAAATATTGTTAGGATTGCTTTTATTTTGTCTGCAAATTATAACTGAAACGATCATAAAATAATTTAGTCGAGAAATGTATGAGTTTCAATATCTCTGCTAAATGTCAAAACTTGTTACGTCAAAAATTAAGATATTTCTTGGAAGATATCCTTGTCCGCTTCACGATTTAATTGCTTGTAAATTGGTTTTACGTAGACACCCAATTTTAAGTGATTAAAACTATTGAAATATATATACAGGGTGTCCCACTATTGCCGCAGCGGACGACATAGGTGTAATGGTCAACTTGAACAACCTAAAAATATTTTCGAATATATCGGGTGTCCCACAAAAGAGGAATAGAGGAATAGAGTGTCCCACAAAAGAGGAATAGACTTTGATTTTTTGAATGAGACACACTCTATATTCAGTAGTGTTTTTCAATTCTCTGGAACTTCCTGCATACTCTTTTATACTTTTCACATATCTTTGTTCAACATTTTTCGAAATATTTGTCATTTTGACAGAAAAATGATACTTGTAGAGGCTATGTTATCTAATTATATTTCATGAACCCTTTCACTTACCAATGACAGCATTATATGAATTAGAGACAAGATTTCAAAGTTTCATAGGCAGCTATAATAAAGTATCTCCAGCATATGAAGTGTCCACAAAAAGACTATCAACATGACGAATTTCAATCTTTTTTTCGAATTTAATGCATATAATTTTTTTCATCATTTTAATCACTTTTCACTTTACTTTCCTTTTTGTAATTACTATGATGAAAAAAAATTATATGCATTACTTTTAAAAAAATTTAGATAAATCGATTTGAAATTCGTCATGTTGATAGTCTTTTTGTGGACACTTCATATGCTGGAGATGCTTTATTCTAGCATACTATGATACTTTGAAGTATTGTCTTTCAAACCATATAAAGCTGTTATTGGTATGTGCAAGGGTTCGTGAAAGATAATTAGATAAGCTGAGAGCTCCTTCGAAGATAAGTCAAGGTCAAATTCAATTCTGTGTAGTAAGCACGATACCGGAATAAAAAAAAAATATGATACTTGAAATTTTCAGTGAGATCGAAGTCTCAAATTGAATTAAAGGGCCCATTAGGTCTGGGGTTTTTTCGTTGAAACACCATATATTATACTTAATTTCGATAAACTCAATTCTACCTAATATTCCCACAGTTTATCCATAATAGAGTTTAAAACAAATTAAGTAATAATCCATAAAATCTATCAGAAAGTACAGGTGATTTCGCCATTTTGCAACTTGTATTTGTGCGATTCCCGAGGTTACCAAGAAAGCGCGCAAAAACAGATCCAGAATGTTAAAAAGAATTTTCTCCCAGTTTCTTTGCACACATTTCATCATGATATCTGTATATTTTTGATGTGGAGATCAATTTCGTTTATTGATTTAAAATGCAGGAAAAATTAGGGAATTATGATTCGTGAATCTATGATCGACATAATATAATATTTGAAGGAGGAATTCTTTAACTCATACATTAACTTTGATCATTAATGTTTCCTCTCATCAAATAAAATACTTTCTTCATTTACCATTTCCACATTTGGCTCAGGTAAAGAGATATAGGCTGTTGAAATTTCTAGAAAAAATCAGTTTTTGGCGCTCTAGTTCCTCGGAACTGAGTGCTTATCAATTTGCCCAAATGTCTGTAATTTTCGAATTTTTCGATGAAAATGGTCTTAAACGATTTGGTTCGACTCACTGATCAAGAATCCGTGGTCGAAATTCATTCTGTCCGGCCGGCTGGCCGTAGGCCTGATAACTCTCGAACGGAATGAGCTAGAGAGTTGAAATTTTCAGAGTAGGTTTGGCAGATAAATATCTCGGCTAAGTTCGTTATTGAGCAAAATCGGACGGATGGTTTTGGAGTAAAAAAAAAAATTTTTTTTTTTTACATAACAAATTCCAAATTAAATTTTTTTCAATAAGCAGTTTTACCATAAGAATCCAATGATATCAATTTTAATACTAAGAAGCTAAGACTTTCGGAGATATGATTTTTCAAAATATCAATAATAAATCGTATATCAACGTTTTCACAGAATTATATAATTATTCTATGTCTGAATTGTCATAATGTCAACTTATTTTCCTGAGACATGACATTGTCTAATTCCTTGCTAATAGTTGGCTCGAGAAACGTCAAAATCGACTTAGAGAGACAAGGGTAAAAAACCGTCAAATAAACCCCCATGTGGCGATTTTATGTCGAAAAGTGAAAATTAGGAATATATATCCCAGGTAAGTACCGACGTTTTATTCTAATACCGGAGATTGACAAGATCGTACGAGGAGCCCGATAGCCGGTTCGTCTAGTCAGACGGTTTTCGGTTTCGGAACGAGGAAAAGCGGGCTCAGATCCCGGAAAGTGAATTACACTTTTTGGCGCTCTAGTTCCTTGGAACTGAGTGCTTATCAATTTGCCCAAATGTCTGTAATTTTTATTCAAGATGCAGTTTCACCATTAAATTCCATCGACATCATTTTCAACTCCAACAAGCTAATACTTTCGGAGATATGATTTTTCTAAATTTCAATAATGAATCGTACGTACTTCTATGTTTTCACAAAATGCTATAATTATTCTATCTAAGCTGTGTTCATACTCGTACATTTCATCCTGTTTTATAAGAAAGAGTCAAATTTATTTCAGCTATTTTAATTTGATTTCTTCCATATGGTGTAGTTCTCATTCTCAGATTGCTCATTTAATCTTGATAAATAAACTATTATTTGAATTTAATATCCTTTGGGATGCAGTTCTATCATAAGAATACATTGATATAATTCCCAACTCTGAGAAACCAATACTTTCGGAGATATAATTTGTCTGTTTGAACTAGAGCGCCAGAAAGCTCCTGTCCACAGGGCTTGAACCCATTTTTTGGCGCTCTAGTTCCTCGGAACTGAGTGCTTATCAATTTGCCCAAATGTCTGCAATTTTCGAATATTTCGATGAAAATGGTCTTAAACGATTTGGTTCGACTCACTGATCAAGAATCCGTGGTCGAAATTCATTCTGTCCGGCCGGTCCGGCCGGTCCGGCCGGCCGTAGGCACGATGACTCTCGAACGGAATGAGCTAGAGAGTTGAAATTTTCAGAGTAGGTTTGGGGGATAAATATCTCGGCTAAGTTCGTTATTGGGCGAAATCGGACAAATGGTTTCGGAGTAACAAAAAAAAAATTTTTTCTTTACGAAACAAATTCCAAATTAAATTTTTTTTAATAAAAAGTTTTATCATGAGAATCCAATCATATCATTTTTAACTCCAACAAGCTAATACTTTCGGAGATATGATTTTTCAAAATTTCAATAATAAATCGTATTTCAACGTTGTCACAGAATAATATTATTCTATGTATGAATATGAATTGTCATAATGTCAAATGATGTTCCTGAGAATAATCAATTGAAGAATTGTGAGCGAAGTGAGAAAAATCTCAGATATGATTTTTCAAAATTTCAATAATAAATCGTATTTCAACGTTGTCACAGAATGATATTATTCTATGTATGAATATGAATTGTCATAATGTCAAATGATGTTCCTGAGAATTGTGAGCGAAGTGAGTTAAATCTCAGTTGTTTGCTCCGATATTAGTTTTTCTCAGAAAATTCTTACATTTCGGAACTGAACATGAAGTAAGAGATCTGAGAGTAGTGAGACTGCTTTTCATCCATAGACATAGATATAACTCTCGAACGGAATGAGGTAGGTAGTTGAAATTTTCAGAGTAGTTTAGGGAGATGAATATCTCGGTTGAGTTCGTTATTGGGCAAAATTGACCAGATTTAATTTGATTTCTTCCATGGTGCTTTTCTCATTCTCATGATTGCTCATTTAATCTTGATAAATAAACTATTATTTGAATTGAATTTCTTTTAGGATGCAGTTCTATTATATGAATACATTGATATAATTCCCAACTCTGAGAAACCAATACTTTCGGAGATATAATTTGTCTGTTTTCCTTTGTAGGTTTAGCATGGTTATTCCGAATTAAATGAATTTTGGGGTGAACTTTTCTATAACCATGATATTATCCAATTAACAGATTTTTCCTACGTCCAATAGTTTCCTAGTTATAGATTCGCCAGTTCAAAAAACAATGAGAAATTAGCATAAAGAAAGCACCCCGTTTAAATATCCGAACATACAAAATTATACTGTAAATGTGTATGACGTTGAACTCCATCTAAATGACGTGACCGATTTTGATGAAAATTTGTGTGAGGTTTTGAGTGAGTCTCTGGATAGTTTATAATCGCAAACGGTGTTTCTCAGATCTAAGAGATCTAGAGATATCACTTTGACATTCATCCTTAATTTCAAGTTCAGTGAGTACCTTAAGCTGCCTATAAAAATGAAGTTTAAGACATTATATTAAAGTGTAATTAATGTGTGAAGGATTTTGAATGATTGATGGATTTTCGCATAATGATAATGTCGAAACGAAAATATTGAAATGTCATTAGAGGGCACTGACAATCGTCCATATCAATAAGTTCCCGAAAAATGTGATATTATCAAAATGTGCAATTTTATGCTTATAGCAACAGCGCCTCTGCATGAGCCGTAACATCTTTATCGTCCCCACCTAATAATAAAGTAAAATGATGTCTTTCTGCCTTTATATTCCTCGCAAAAAATAATGTTTGCAGCATAATAAAACCCTGATGGTTCCAGCTTATGAGGGAACAATATAAATAGCAGTTTTACGTACATTCGGAGTAAAACAGTCGTTTCATGCGAAGCATGCCATCTTTTGAAGCACCAGATGTTCACGAGTTATCCTTCCTATTTATTAAGGCACATTTGAGGTTATGTTAAGTATCGTTCATACTTTAATATAAAATTCTACTTTGTGTATTACGTTGAACTTCTTCTAAACGGCATGACCGATTTTCATGAAATTTTGTGGGTGTATTTGAGGGGGTTCCTCAATGGTTTAGAGTCGCAATTGGATTCAGCAGAAGGCGGCGCAATCAGGTTATAAATATTTATTATGTTTTTATATTGTAAAATGGCGGATGCGCAGACCCAGTTATTACAACGTCGAGTCTTCTTCTCAGATCTCAGAGAACTGGATATGCCATTTTGACATTAGTTTGAATTTCGAGTTCAGTCGCTGTTATGTTAAAGTGTAATTAATGAGCAACGGGTTTTGAAATGAAATTTAAAACTATACATTATAGGATTTTTGGCGCTCTAGTTCCTCGGAACTGAGTGCTTATCAATTTGCCCAAATGTCTGTAATTTTCGAATATTTCGATGAAAATGGTCTTAAACGATTTGGTTCGGCTCACTGATCAAGAATCCGTGGTGGAAATTCATTCTGTCCGGCCGTCCGGCCGGCCGGTCCGGCCGTAGGCACGATAACTCTCGAACGGAATGAGCTAGAGAGTTGAAATTTTCAGAGTAGGTTTGGGGGATAAATTTCTCGGCTAAGTTCGTTATTGGGCAAAATCGGACAGATGGTTTCGGAGTAACGGAAAAAAATTTTTTTTTTACGAAACAAATTCCAAATTAAATTTTTTTTGATAAGAAGTTTTATCATAAGAATCCACTCATATTATTTTTAACTCTAACAAGCTCATACTTTCGGAGATATGATTTTTCAAAATTTCAATAATAAATCGTATTTCAACGTTGTCACAGAATGATATTATTCTATGTATGAATATGAATTGTCATAATGTCAAATGATGTTCCTACATTATCGAAGTATTGTGAGCGAAGTGAGAGAAATCTCAGTTGTTTGCTCCGAAATTAGTTTTTCTCAGAAAATTCTTACATTTCGGAACTGAACATGAAGTAAGAGATCTGAGAGTAGTGAGACTGCTTTTCATCCATAGACATAGATATAACTCTCGAACGGAATGAGGTAGGTAGTTGAAATTTTCAGAGTAGTTTAGGGAGATGAATATCTCGGTTAAGTTCGTTATTGGGCAAAATTGGCCAGATTTAATTTGATTTCTTCCATGGTGCTTTTCTCATTCTCATGATTGCTCATTTAATCTTGATAAATAAACTATTATTTGAATTGAATTTCCTTTAGGATGCAGTTCTATTATATGAATACATTGATATAATTCCCAACTCTGAGAAACCAATACTTTCGGAGATATAATTTGTCTGTTTGAACTAGAGCGCCAGAAAGCTCCTGTCCACAGGGCTTGAACCCATTTTTTAGCTTCAGTATTGAAATGAGTATTTCACATGGTTATTAACTTGAAGAAGTTACTTATATTTATGTGTTCTGCAACTCATTGTTATACCACCAATCACATGAGAAATACCGGCTCTTCTGCCAAATTAGCCAATTTCAAGAAAATTATCAACAACATATGGATAGAAATCTCTTCAATAAAATAACCTTAACGAAATACATAAAAACGGAAAAATGGTTCTTAAGCTTTCACGTTCAATCCCGAAACAAACAACAAACATCAAGATATTTTTGGAAAGGTTAATAATATATAACTGGCTTTCAAAACTTCGACAAAAATTCGACAACTTCTAGAAAAAAAATTTGACATTATGAATTGGGAATATTTATGTGAAGTTGAATGTTTAGATTGCAACAAGTGCTACGTCGGACAAACAACCAGAAACATTGTCTCACGACATGAAGAGCAACAACATCGATAAATCTGTTATTGCAATTCAGATATTGACAACCGCCTACTCAATTTCCATCAAATTGTTGAAAAATTTTAATGATCCAATCGTATCGCTACAAAATTATTAAAAAATTATTAAAAAATATTTTTGTTGTCACGATAACCTGAGAACGGAAAGAGATAGCGGCTTGAAAATTTCAGTTTAGGTTGTGCATCTGAATGCGACATTTGAGTTTGCTTATGAGCATAATCAGCCAAACTGCTTTAGAGTTATAGCCATCTGAAATTTTCTGAAATTTGGTTGTTTTTTGTTCCTCATTAACTCGAAAAATACTAAACCGATTGAATTCAAACATGGTTATTAGTTGTAGAATGCCAACGCGAGAATTCTTGCGAAATTTGGTGAGGATAGCATTTGTAGAAAATTTTTAATAAATCATTGAAAATAAAAAAAAGAAATTCTATATATAGGTAACTATTCGTCTGAAATTGCTGAAATTTTGCAAGAGCCTTTAGAACCTAACTCTTCTGCAAGTTTCAAGTTTTAACATGATCGGTTAAATATTGTTGGAGATTCGGGCAGCCTTGTGTGACTTCAGTAGATGGGTGACCGTTGCCTCGATAACTTTCGAACTAAAGGAGATAGGGACTTGAAATTTTCAGGGTAGGTTGTGTATCCGAATGGGAGAGTTGAGTTCGTTTTTGGGCATAATCGGTCCAACAGTTTCCGAGTTATACCCACCAGGAATATTATTTCCTTGATAAATATTCGATCGAATTGAAGCTTGGTAACTAGTAGTAGAAAATCAATATAAAGACGTGTTTAAAATTTTGTAAGAACCGTACCCCTAGAAAATTTGAAAAAAATGAAGAAAAAGAAATCTTAAGAACAGTACCCCTAGAAAATTTTAAAAAAATCACAAAAAAAATTGGTTCAAGCACTGACGTGAAGTCAGAAGCTTTTGCGCGTATGTTCTATTGTCCATTCTTCTGTATTGGACACCCTTAATCGAATTTACCATGGTAAATTATGTTGTCCATTCTCCTGTATTGGAAACTTCATTAGAATTTACCATGGTAAATTCGAATTAAGTGTCCAATACAGGAGAATGGACAACATAATCTACCATGGTAAATTATGTATTGGGCACTTCATTCGAATTTACCATGGTAAATTCGAATTACGTGTCCAATACAGGAGAATGGTCAACATAATTTACCATGGTAAATTCGATTAAGGGTGTCCAATACAGAAGAATGGACAATAGAACATACGCGCAAAAGCTTCTGACTTCTCGTCAGTGCTTGAACCAATTTTTTTATGATAATTTCCGGAACCGAACTCTCGATCTATCTGAAATTTTGCATCAAAAAAATAGTATTACAAATTTCAAATGCAAATTTTTTTGAGATGTCGTTTCAACATAAAAATACATTGATATCATTTTCAACTCTAACAAGCTAATACTTTCGGAGATATGAATGCAGAATACTATAATTATTATTATATGATCTGTGTTCATACTCGTACATGTCATCTTGTTTTCCTATAAGAGAGAGTCAAATTCATTTCAGCCCTCATAGAATTATGAGGATTATAATATGATATTATACTTTTGGTGATATTTTGATGCCCGTGGATAATCCATTTGATGATGGAAATATATACTTTGGTTTATCAGTTTATCAGAATTGGTTCAGAATAGCTCCAGTAAAAACAAAACTCAAATATTGGCTAAGTTTCAATTGATATAATATAATTTTCAGAGTGGATTTTAGGAACTAATATCTTGGGTAAGTTCATGGTTTTTGGCGCTCTTGATTGAATTTAATTTATTATGATGCAGTTCTATCATACGAATCCATTGATATCATTCCCAACTCTGAGAAACCAATACTTTCGGTGATATGATTTGTCAAAGATTGAACAAGGACGCCAAAGCTTCTGATGATTGGTCAGTGCTCCTTTTGTATATTCCGCTGTTCATTATGCAATATAACCCCCTTCTTTTCGAGGCCCCATACGCTCTCACAAAATCCCGGAAACGCCCCCAAGAGGGCAGCACCGTCCAAGTGGAAAACCGCACTGTTAAACGGACGTGAAAAACCAGGATACGGCATATTTTCGAATCTCTTTCATCTCGAACTAGTTGCTCCTATTGAAGACAGAAGGCAAGCGATGAAATTTTGATAAACATGAAAGGCCCCCCGAAGGCATGCAATGAAATTACATCTGCTCGAATATTTGATGTGGGTACGATTCTACGCGCCTGCAACGAACCAAACGTTGCCAACATTTATTAATGCTACACAGCTCGTGAATATTCCGTTTGAGGATTTGGAGGCTGCTTTTTCTGGATAACTAAATGCTGAATTTAAGAGGCGAGGTGCTAAACCACTTGTAGAGCACTTTGAAGATACATATCGAACTTTACACCGCACAAATTTAGTCTAGTCAACAAGTGGTTTTTAGGTCAAAATTTTTGAGTATTCTCCGAAAATTATGATTGAGGTGTCATTCGATTCAGAATGGCATGTAGATAGTTGTTGAGAAAATGCTAAGGCCACTCGCGAAAATTGCAATAGTTATAAACAATTAAGTGAAAAAATGGGTTCAAGCCCTGTGGACAGGAGCTTTCTGGCACTCTAGTTCAAACAGAAAAATTATATCTCCGAATGTATTGGTTTCTCAGAGTTGGGAATTATATCAATGTATTCTTATGATAGAACTGCATCATAAAGGAAATTCAATTCAAATAATAGTTTATTTATCAAGATTAAATGAGCAATCTGAGAATAAGAACTGCGCCATGGAAGAAATCAAATTAAATCTGGCCAATTTTGCCCAATAACGAACTCAACCGAGATATTGATCTCCTTAACCTACTCTGAAAATTTCAACTACCTAGCTCATTCCGTTCGAGAGTTATTGTAGAAAAACTTTTTTTAAATTTTCAAATTTTTTTTGACGCTTTGCGGTAGCTTGGTCAATACAAAACTTCACAGGCGTATAAAGGTCATGATTCTACAAACTGATGCTAAATTTCAGATAGATCGAGTGACCGGTTTCGGAAATATTCATAATAAATGTTTTTATTAAAATCGGCCATAACTCCGAAACTGCTTGATGGATTTCGCCCATTACCGAACTCGTCCGAGATATTTACGCTCCAAATTTCAATCCTCTAACTCCTTTTGTTCGAGAGTTAACGTGCCTACGGCCGGCCGGCTGACCGGACCGGCCGGACAGAATCGATTTCGACCTCGGATTCTTGATCAGTGAGTCGAACCAAATCGTTTGAGACCATTTTCAGCCAAAAATTCGAAAATTATAGACATTTGGGGAAATTGATAAGCACTCTGTTCCGAGGAACTAGAGCGCCAAAAACACAAGTTTCGTATGACAATTACCCAAAACAGGTTTAAAGTACCTACAAATAGTAGATATTCCATAAAACATGTATGAAAGAAGAGAAGTAATATTGAAAAATTACCTTGTAATCGATCAAAAATTTCCTGATCTACGTTCACCAAATTTTCTCCTCTCTCGAACTGCAGAATTATTCTTTCAATATTTACGTAATATTTTCAAACATTTTTGGGTGAGGTCCCCATTGCATCGCCAAAATACGACTTTTGTGAGAAAAACTAATTTTGGAGCAAACAACTGTGATTTTTCTCACTTCACTCACATTTCGGAATACACTATATTCTCATAATTCTCAGGAATGTCTCAGGAAAATAAGTTGACATTATGACAATTCATACATAGAATAATTATATCATTCTGTGAAAACGTAGAAATAAGATTTATTATTGAAATTTAGAAAAATCATATCTCCGAAAGTATTAGCTTGTTAGAGTTAAAAATGATATCATTGGATTCTTATGGTAAAACTGCTTATTGAAAAAAATTTAATTTGGAATTTGTTGCGTAAAAAAAAACTTTTTTTTGTTACTCCGAAACCATCTGTCTGATTTTGCCCAATAACGAACTTAGCCGAGATATTTATCTCCCAAACCTACTCTCAAAAGTTCAACTGTCTAGCTCATTCCGTTCGAGAGTTATCGTGCCTACGGCCGGCCGGACAGAATGGATTTCGACCACGGATTCTTGATCAGTGAGTCGAACCAAATCGTTTAAGACCATTTTCATCGAAAAATTCGAAAATTACAGACATTTGGGCAAATTGATAAGCACTCAGTTCCGAGGAACTAGAGCGCCAAAAATATATTAAAGACCCCCATTAATTTTTGTTGAAGAACGACCTCTATTTAGAAACACCCCGTATTAAAAATAATTAAAATAATCCAATTGTTACCGGTTGTACTCATTTAAATTTCACTCATATATTTTCCTCAGACATCGAAAGAAAAGCTTGGACGTCCTGCATAATAATACGACTCAAAAGATCCCTATATCAGATAAGCGCAAGGATTCTACATAAAAATTCATGAGTTGTGCGTGTCGGACATTTTTTCTAGCCATCGCGACGTCCCTCAACAGGTTGCCTCTCCCTAGGGATAGCCCGATGGAGAGCACTCTCCTACACCGCCGGTTTGTGAAACTTTGATATATTCCTTCTCCAATTGCGCCATTTTTCAAGAAGCTCGTCCTTCGGGAACCGTATTTCTCGGGTTCCCGCGCCTCGAAGATGAATTACGTACCTACTGAGGAAATTAATTCGTTCGGGGGGTCTCGCTGTTGTTTTGCAACCGGTTTCGTCTTTTTTGCGCGTATGTTCTGGGGAACATACGCGTTATAGTTTTGCCCAAATGTCTGTAACTTTCGAATTTTTTGAAAAAAATGGTCTCAAACGATTAAGTTCGACTCCCCAATGAAGAATTCGAGGTCAAATTTGATTCTGTCCGGCCGGCCGTCCGGCCGTCCGGCCGTCCGGCCGTCCGGCCGTCCGGCCGTTGCCACGATAACTTGAGAACGAAAAAAGCCAGCGACTTGAAATTTTCAGGGTGGGTTGCGCATCCCAATACGACGGACAAGTTCGTTAATGGGCATAATCGGCCCAGTGGTTTCCGAGTAATAATTTTGTTTTCAACCAATATAAATCCGATCGAATTGAAACTTGGTGGGTAGTTGTAGAATATCAACCTGAGCACGTTTGTGAAATTTTGTGCGAATCGTATGGCTAGAAAATTTTTAAAAAATTATTAAAAAATATTTTTGTTGTCACGATAACTTGAGAACGGAATGAGATAGCGGCTTGAAATTTTCAGGTTAGGATGTGCACCAGAACGCGACATTCCAGTTCGTTTATGAGCATAATCGGTCGAACGGTTTTAGAGTTATAGCCATCTGAAATTTTCTGAAATTTGGTGGTTTTTTGTTCCTCATTAACTCGAAAAATACTGATCCGATTGAATTCAAACATGGTTATTAGTTGTAGAATGCCAACGCGAAAATGTTTGCAAAATTTGGTGAGGATAGCATTTGTAGAAAATTTTTAATAAATCATAGAAAATAAAAAAAAAAAATTCTATATATCAGTAACTATTCGTTCGAAATTGCTGAAATTTTGCAAGAGCCTTCATAACCTAACTCTACTACCAAGTTTCAAATTTTAATACGATCGGTTAAATATTGTTGGAGATTCGAGCATTCTTGTGTGAGTTCAGTAGATGGGTGACCGTTGCCTCGATAACTTTCGAACGAAAGGAGATAGGGACTTGCAATTTTCAGGGTAGGTTGCGTATCCGAAAGGGAGAGTTGAGTTCGTTTTTGGGCATAATCGGTCTAACGGTTTCCGAGTTATACCCACCTGGAATATTATTTCCTTAATAACTCAAAAAATAAATATTCGATCGAAATGGTGCTTTGTAACTAGTAGTAGAAAATCAACATAAAGACGTGTTTAAAATTTTGTAAGAACCGTACCCTAGAAAATTTGAAAAAAATTACGAAAAAAAAAATTTTAAGAATCGTACCCCAAGAAAATTTTAAAAAAATCGCGAAAAAAAAATTGGTTCAAGCACTGACGTGAAGTCAGAAGCTTTTGCGCGTATGTTCTATTGTCCATTCTTCTGTATTGGACACCCTTAATCGAATTTACCATGGTAAATTATGTTGTCCATTATCCTGTATTGGACACTCAATTCGAATTTACCATAGTAAATTCGAATTGAGAGTGTCCAATACAGGAGAATGGACAACATAATTTACCATGGTAAATTCGATTAAGGGTGTCCAATACAGAAGAATGGACAATAGAACATACGCGCAAAAGCTTCTGACTTCACGTCAGTGCTTGAACCAATTTTTTTTTCGTGTCGACGCGCTTTGAGATGCTCGGCAAATGGAAATGTTTCCGGGTAAATCCGATGGGGCTTTATCTCCGCTATGGTCTATGCTCTATAGAGCGCTGTCAGCAATCTATGGTCCACGAAGGAATCAGATGATTTGATGATCGATGAGATCGATTATTAATTAAAATATAAGTGGGTAAGCCCTGTGGACAGGAGCTTTGGCGCTCTTGTTCAATCGTTGACAAATCATATCTCTGAAAGTATTGGTTTCCCAGAGTTGGGAATGATATCAATGGATTCTTATGATCATAAATGAAATTAAATTCAAACATCATAAAAGAATTTACATTCAACAAGAGTGCCAAAAATTATTAATCCAAAACCAACAGAGCAACTCTACCCAATAAGGAACTTATCAGAGATATTCATTCCTCAAATCTTCTATACTATATATGAAAATGAATCCCTATATCCCTTGGTCACGCCATCACGCGTGAACGGCTGGACCGGTTTCACTATTTTTTTTTTGTTGTGTTTGTTATTGTCAGGAGAAGGTCCTTATGATAGAAAAAAATTTTAAAAATTGCGCACACAGGGTGTCTTTCTTTTAACGTCAATTGTAACTTGCTGTTTTTCACCCAAATCGTACAATTTCATTCAATTGTGTTAAAAAATATACTTTCGAGGCATAAATCAATGAAAATAAACCATTACTATACAGGATGTTCTTTTTCTCCGCCACAATTGTACGCGATTGAAGTAATTTGTGCCACAAACAAAGCATTAACTAAATAGGTACCTTGGGTGGATTCTCATAATGAATTGTCCGAAATTTTCATACAGGGTGTTTTTCTTTAACATCAATTGCAACTTGCTGTATTTCACGCTAATCGTACAATTTCATTCAATTGAGTTAAAAAATATACTTTCGAGGCATACATCATTGAAAATAAACCATTACTATACAAGATGTTCTTTTTCTCACGGCACATTTGTACGCGATTGAAGTGGTTTGTGCCACAAACAAATCATTAACTAAATAGGCACCTCGGATGGATTCGCATAATGTATTTGTCTTAGCTATTTATCTCTCAAACCTACTCTGCAAATTTAAACTGCCTAGCTCATTATGTTCGAGAGTTATTGTGGAAACAAAATTTACAAATTTTTAAAATTTTTTTGACACTTTACGGCAGCCCAATCAAAACAAAACTTCGCATGCATATAAAGGTCATTATTCTACAATTTGATGCTAAATTTCAGATAAATCGAGTGATCGGTTTCGGAAATATTCATAAAAAATGTTTTTACTAAAAACGGCCATTACTCCGAAACCGCTTGGTGGATTTTGTCCGTTATCGAACTTGTCCGAGAGATTTATGCTCCAAACTCACCCTGAAAATTTCAATGCTCTAACTCCTTCCGTTCGAAAATTATCGTGTTAACGGCCGGACGGACGGCCGGCCGGACAGAATAGATTTTACCACGGATTCTTGATCAGTGAGTCGAACCGAATCGTTTAAGACCATTTTCAGCCAAATATTCCAAAATTACAGACATTTGGGCAAATTGATAAGCACTCTGTTTCGAGGAACAAGAGCGCCAGAAACGAAAGTTGGTATCATTTCCGGTGAAATCGAAACTACCTAAGAAATTTTAACTATATAATTTCAAGTGTTTATCTCAAGTCTTTCTTTGGAATATTCTAACGAACGGTCTTCGTGAATCACCCTGTATATTCCATTGTCTCCAAATGGGAGCATGCAGTATGCAGCGAGTCAGTCAATCAACAGTTCTAACTTTTACGCTCGAAAGCAATTCGAGTTATAAATATTACGTTATTGTTATTAAAACCCATCTCTACCGAGAGTAACTATTTGAATTCTTCACCTTTCCCACAAGAGACTATACCGAACTAACCATCAGGAGATTTTTTCACGAAACAGTAGCGCCCTGGACTGTACGTGTAAGATGATAACAGTGTAGGGATCTACTTCATACATAGACACTTCGCCTTACCACCGGTAGATGGCGCAATCGTCTACGCACCTCTCAAGAGGATCGTACCGGTCGTAATATGCGTTGTATCTCTACGCATGCCACTTCCAGTGTTCCAGTAGATCATAGATTATAGATACTAGTGTTCCAGTACATCTACGGATCGAACGAAGCCAGGCGTTAAACGTACACGTCTACAACAGGCTCCTATCGAAAAGTTCGAAGGTATGAACAGTCTGGGTTCATTTTCAGCTATTAAAACCTCTCATTGAATCAACAAATCCTCCATCATCGTCGAATTACTTTCTGCATTGCCGGAAAATCACCCCAAAATTAACCGACCGTCCATTCCTTTCATGTATCAGGTGTGGAAGTTTAATTTCTATCAACGCATCGTACTTGGATCCAACGTGGCGAGTGATGAATTGGTGGTTGACCCAATTTCGAAGCTTATCTTGCGGGATACTTTTTCATCGGCTGTTCCTTGATTGAAATTCCTGACGTGCTAATGGTCCCTCCGCCTCGGAAATTGCCGCGCTCTGGATACAAGGCTGGATGAGGGAGGGTTGGGAGGTGTCGATTGAGATATCTCGTAGGTTTTGAGGTGTTTTGGAGGGCGCTGGAGTGTGGGATTCATCTCGATGAAAGATTTATTAGTTGGGTTCGATAGGTCTCTTATATGAAGAGTTATCGAGATGGAAGTCAAGGTCGAAGTGGCGCTGTGTGAGGTACTGTTATGATATGAATTTTGAAAACTTATAAATAATAATGATGAAAAATTGGTTCAAGCCCTGTGGACAGGAGCTTTCTGGCGCTCTAGTTCAAACAGACAAATTATATCTCCGAAAGTATTGGTTTCTCAGAGTTGGGAATTATATCAATGTATTCTTATGAAAGAATTGCATCATAAAGGAAATTAAATTCAAATAATAGTTTATTTATCAAGATTAAATGAGCCATCTGATAATGAGAACTGCACCATGGAAGAAATCAAATTAAAATAGCTGAAATGAATTTGACTCTATCTTATAGAACAGGATGACATGTACGAATATGAACACAGATCATATAATAAAGCTTAGATAGAATAATTATAGCATTCTGTGAAAACAAAGAAGTACGTACGATTTATATTATTGAAATTTAGAAAAATCATATCTCCGAAAGTATTAGCTTGTTGGAGTTGAAAATGATATCGATGGATTTTGATGGTGAAACTGCATTTTAAATAAAAATTGAATTTGAAATTTGTTTTTTAAAAAAAAATTTTTTTTTTCGTTACTCCAAAACCATCTGGCCTATTTTGCCCAATAACGAACTTAACCGAGATATTCATCTTCCTAACCTACTCTGAAAATTTCAACTGCCTAGCTCATACCGTTCGAGAGTTATTGTAAAAAAAAATTTCAAATTTTCAAACATTTTTTTTGACACTTTGCGGTAACCTGGTCAATACAAAACTTCACATACGTATTAAGGTCATGATTCTACAATTTGATGCTAAATTTCAGATAGATCGAGTGATCGGTTTCGGAAATATTCATTAAAAAGTTTTTACCAAAATTGGCCATAACTCCGAAACCGCTCGATGGATTCTGCCCATTAACGAACTTAACCGAGATATTTAAGCTACGAACCCACCTTGCCAATTTCAATCCTCTAACTCCTTTCGTTCGAGAGTAATCGTGCCTTCGACCTCGGATTCTTGATCAGTGAGTCGAACCAAATCGTTTGAGACCATTTTCAGCCAAAAAATCGAAAATTACATACATTTGGCAAATTGATAAGCACTCAGTTCCGAGGAACTAGAGCGCCAAAAAGAGTAATCTACAATGCTTTAAGGCTTCAAAATTAAATTTTAAAAAAGTGTCGTTTAAAAAAATGCTTCAATAATTATCTTTTAAAAAGAGAGCAATCTAGAATGCTTAAAGGCTTCAAAAATTGTCATTCAATTTATTTATCAAGATTAAATGAGCAATCTGCAATGATTCAACCTCGTGGAATGGGTTGTTGCAACTTAGACTCGGTGCATAGTTTTCACAACTCGAAATACCTAAGGAAAGTATCATCGAAATGTCTAGAGCAAGGCTGGAGACAATCATAGCAGATTGTCCATTTATTCCTGATATTTGAGTAGGTAGTGGATTACGAACAAGTTATTTTAATAGTTCAAAATATATTTATAAAAAACTATACTCTTTTCCTAATTTAAAATTTAATAGTTCATACCACTAAAACATTCTTTTCTGTATTATGAACCTTAACTCAAGAAAAAATTATTGATACACAAATGTAGATCCATATTTCAGTATTTTTTTGTAAGCAACATTATGAAAATACTGTATATAGGAACATGTCTCACTACTTAAGGAAGTAAAAGGTAATATCAACCTCAGTGGTCAACGAACAGTAATTTCTTTTGATGATTCCATTATGTTCTTCTTTCCTATTGCCTCCATAGACTACATCAAAACAGTCTTGTATATATTCACAAATTCAAGAATTGAATACTTGCTTTCCAAGAGAAAATAACAACTTTGAATTGACAAATTCTAAAAGCTAGAAAAGATGACATTTATAAATAGTGATCACAGACAGATTCTGTGTTCACATTCTGTGAATACATAGAACTTACGATGTACTATTAAAACATCATATCTCCAAAAGTATTAGCTTGTAGGAGTTGAAGATGATTACATTGGATTATTATGATGAAACTACATCTTAAAAAAAAATTGAATTCAAAAGTTGTAATGAAAAAAAATATTTTTTTTCTTTACTCCGAAACTATTAGACCGATTATGCCCAATAACGAACTCAACCGAGATATTCATCCCTCAATCCTACTCTGAAAAATTCAACTGTCTAGCTCATTCCATTCGAGAATTATCGTGTTAACGGCCGGACGGACGGCCGAATCAAATTTGACCTCGAATTCTTCATCGGGGAGTCGAACCAAATCATTTGAGACCATTTTCGTTAAAAAAATCGAAAATTACAGACATTCGAGCAAAATGATAACGCGACGTTCCCAGAACATACGCGCAAAACACAGTGAAATCTTATCCCACAAATCATCGAATTGTATTCAAATCTAAGATAAAATTTACTGTTCTTCAGAGACGTCGTACAGCTTCGCGTATAATTATCCGCAAATTCCGCGATCGACAACAGACCGACTGGCAGAAAAACAGCACGAAACAGATACCCAAACCGAACAGAAACTTCCCTCCAAACTCTCGAACAGAGTCACGTTTGTTCCGGATATAAAGAAAGCTAATGCTTTGTGATTCAGTAGTTATATCCTTCGGCTATGACAAAGGTATGAATTAATTTAACCGAGCGGTATAGTAAGCGGACTGTTTGATCCTGTGGATCTGGCTCGCAGAGGGCGCTCGCTTCTGTTCCATTTGTACACGCAGTTCCGATGGAATTTGCAGAAGGTACACATTTGCATTTATATTTTAACGATTCGCGTCTGGAAACTTGGAGTATTTGCAGGCTACGGCAACGTTCTAGAGTGCTGGGAACGAATGAAACTGCTTGAACTTCGTTTATTCCAGGGAACATTGGGGCACGTGAGGGAGCATTATCATTATTGGAGATTTATGTTGGGTTTCACGAAGCCTCGATTAGCTTAATTCTGGATTTAATTAGGTGGTTGTATAATAAATTAACTAGAAATTGACATAGAATCGCACTAATTCGGCAATTAAGAGCTGTCAAAGCTTTGTGAAACCCAGCGATAATGAACTAGAATTTGCCAGTGGCTGCACTTACTTATAGTTATAATTCCACAGGGTTTTCTAATAAGAGGTGATATTTTGATATTCCAAGAACAATGCCATTTCTCAATATAAATGATCGGATGTTTATTTCATTATAAAGAAGAAGCTATGCCGTTAATAGTGGAAAATAACATCAGGCAAATGACCACCACGACCACGCTTACAGGACCATATTCTTTTAATGAAATTTTCCATAACCAAATCGCAAAAGGGCTGCCCTATGGCCTCCATAGCCTCACGAATTCCATCTTTGAGGTCTTGAATCGACGCTGGGCTGTTGGCGTAGACCTTCTCTTTCACGTGGCCCCAAAGGAAGAAGTCGCAAGGTGTTAAATCACAAGATCTCGGTGGCCAATTGTGATCACCTCTTCGAGAGATAACACGGTCCGGAAACTTTCCCCGCAAAAGATCAATGGTTTCGTTGCTTGTGTGGCACGTTAAGCCGTCTTGTTGAGAGTAAACGTTGTCCAGATCAATACCATCCAATTCCGGCCATAAAAAAATCATTAATCATCTCTCGATAGCGCAATCCATTCACAGTAACTGTTGCTCCAGCCTCATTATCGAAAAAGTAAGGTGCAATGACTCCACCGGACCATAAACCGCACCAAACAGTCACACGTTGAGGATAGAGAGGCTTTTCAATAATAACTCTTGGGTTTTCCGAGCCCCAGATGCCACAATTTTGCTTGTTGACGAAGCCACCGAGGTGGAAATGGGCCTCATCACTCAAGATGATTTTTCGATGGAATTCCGGATCATTTTCATGCATTTCAACGACCCAATCAGCAAAGACACGACGTTGTTGATGATCGGCCGGCTTGAGTTCTTGTGTTAACTGAACTCTATAAGCCTTAAGACCCAAATCTTTATGCAAAATACGGTGTAATGACGTTTGTGGAATGCCTAATTCCAAAGAACGACGAGGAATGGACAAACCTGGGTTTTCTTCAACACTTTCGGCTACAGTAGCAATATTCTCGGCTGTTCTTGAGCGACGTGCACGGGTTTTATTCTTCACATAACTAACTTGTTCCAACAGCTAGAATTTTTCCACCAATTTCTTTATTGCGGTCCGACAAGGTGCTTCACGACGACCCAAAAATGTTGGAGTTTTACGAACCGTCTCTGCCAAATTTTCACCATTTTTATAGTGAATTTAAATAATTTCAATGCATTCCTGAAGCGTGTATCGTTCCATTTTTGCGCGTATGTTCTGGGGAACATCGCGTTATAGTTTTGCCCAAATGTCTGTAGCTTTCTAATTTTTTGACGAATTTACCATGGTAAATTCAAATTAAGAGTGTCCAATACAGGAGAATGGTTAACATAATTTACCATGGTAAATTCGATTAAGGGTGTCCAATACAGGAGAACAGACATACGCGCAAAAGCTTCTGACTTCACCAATTTTTTCATTTGCCATTTTTTCAGATTCGGCTAAGGTAAAAAGTTACAAGCGTTCAAAGATTTCACAATGTGCTAATAAAATGCTTCACTACACCTTCTATACATACAGTATTTTTCCGAGTAGAATTATTGGCTACACCTGAACAGAAAAATGAACTCTGGAATATACAGAGTGATCCTCATGAAACCTTATGAAGATAGTTTCGAAATTAATTTTTACGTTCAACGAGATATAGAAATACCGGGTGTGCAATTTGAAATAAGAAAGTTTTTGACATTATTTGTAATTGATGTTTGAAAATTAATTATGATCACTCTATATATTCCAGAGTTAATTTTAAATTCTGTAAAGGGGTAGCCAATATGTCTACTCGAAAAAATACTATCTGTATTGCTGGCGTAACTGGTACCTACATTAATTGCTACTAAAAAAAATCAATTCAATTTTATATTCATTTTCCAGGTAGTCCCTTACATATAATGGGTAGAGGGGATAAAAGAGGAAGTGGACATAGATCGGATAGTGGTGAGTAAAATAAAATAGTGATTCATCTTCCAAAAAGTCCTTTAAAATTATCCCAATTTAGTATGTCTTATAACAAACAGAATTGCAAGAAATTCAATGATGCATATGTGGGTTTTCTACTCGTTGTTGGTGAGGTAGCACCTGAGACCATGCTGGTTAGCTCTGAGAGGGAGCCTCGTGATTTTATCTTTATTTTATCTTTTCTTTAAAATACCCTGTATAACAGGTATTAAATTCCATAACAACTCCGAATTTACCATGACATAGGACATCACAATTGTCAAATTTAATTCATAAGTCTGTATGCAAGTTTAAACAAGACAAAAAAAATACAAGACAAAAGAAAAACCGAAAAGAATGTCAAATTCTAATAAGGCTTAATACTTCAAAACAATTTTTTGCGATACATTGCATCTCATCGCTCTTATGTTGCAGTCAATGCCTCTGTTTCTAGGCTCTATCTAGTTACATACTAGTTAGATAATTGCTGTCAGATAATACAACGGATTTCTTCTTTACCATCATCATACAAAATCAGAGATCTTGGGTTGTGTTCGAATATTAACTCCGTAGAGTAATATTAACTCCATTGCGTTCGAAAACTGAAAGGTTGAGTAAATTTTACTCTGTGACTGTCGTCCGAAAAGTCTGAGTATTCGAGTCGGAGTTCATTTTACTCCTGTCAAAATTGACATAACTCATGGGACGGAAAATCTAGTATCTTTATCTCACTGTTTTATGAATGTTTTGTGAGGTCATTTAATAGTTTTAATACTGCTCACACCTCACAATATATATTTATGATTAGAGTTACATACATGTGAAGAAAACAATAATAATAAGATCTTTCTTAAACCAACATAACTTATTTTCCGATATTGGCACCTTCTGTCAGTGTCAGTGTCAGTGTCAGAGTTAACTCTAAAGTAAATCTGTCAAACCTTCAAAAACTCTACTCCGTGGAGTTAATTTTCGAACGCAACTTTGATATATTCCATGTAATAATGAATGTTTGTTTAATAATCGTGATATAATAATAATATTTTCATCCATGTTTGTATTACTCATAGAATAAGGTGAACTGTAGCTCTATTTTACTATGGTTAATGCAATCAGCTACAGTTCATCTTATTCTATGTTCACTGGTTTGTGGATTTCTCTAACCACACTAAACCGCGCGTTTTCATGTCGCAGTGGGGTCATATAGGTAGTCTGCCTTGCAGTTCCCGACTCCCTCTTGCGGCAATAGAAAGAAGTTCACTGAATATCGCTCAAGATTTCCATATCCCAGAGGTTCGGAGTTCGTAAGGACTTCCCTAGGTGGCGCTGAGATTTTTCTCCCCAACAGTTCGCAACAATAGAGTTTAAGTTTCCTAGTTCCTTCGTTTGTCATTCAGTGAGGTAAATTAAGCTGATGATTGGTAATAACCAAGAAACCGGTGCGTGTCGGCCTTGAATAACGTTTTCCTCTTTGGGGGAACACTGAACGATGGAGGTGACCAGCCTGGAACATGAATGAATAATTGTTGATGGTTAAAATCAATGAATATTTTACTTTGTGTCTACTAGTTGGTAATACTCGTTCTCAGAAAACATAACTGGATGACTTGACAACATGAGGACCATATATGAAAAGTATTAATAGACGACTGGTAGAAATTATACTGAGCTGCAAATCTTAAAACCATAAATCGATCACTACTATTATTATTGAATCTTCATGAAATGTTTCTTCGTTACTTTATTTACAGTGTTCTTTCATGACGTAACGTCATTATCGAACTGAAAAACTCTTCCTTTACAGCTCTTGGGGTAGGGTAAAGGGGTCCGAGGCAGATAATTCCCCATTATAAAGAACGACAAAGGCTTCTGTACAATCGAATTGTACACAGATCCGTGGCTGTCCCTCCAATTAGATAAATGAGGATTGGAAATTCTCATGGCAGTCATTCGGCCGTTTCAGCTTCAAAGTAGGACAGATTGTTAATTTCTGGAAAACTCGGAACGAAGATTCGAGTTTAATCCTTTCTATTTTCCCAGGATATCGAATCGAGTCTGTTGTATACAGGCTGGCTCATAAGTTATTGCGTATCGAGATCAATATATACATAAGAATACAATTCGATGAGGGAAAACCTCAGCAAAAAACCCTGTCTCCCCGGGGGTGTTGTGCTTTGGAAAAATTGAATTTGTTTACAGAAGTACCTGAAATTTAGAATATTGATAGGCATTTCTTTCTTCGATATGGATTTCTTGGTCAAAAAACGGATAGGTTTCAACAAGGTACCTGAAAGTCAACCTGAAAAATTAATAGATAAGAGGAAAAAAACGAACAAATTAAAAATAATACATAACCTTTCAAAAGTCCCATCTCACAAATATACTCCTCTGTAGCCGCATGGATCTCTTGAAGGAGAATCGCCTCCGCTAATTTTCAAAGATATTCACTCTTGTTCTCAGACATACCTTCAATATTTGAATTTCAAAAGGAAAATTTCTATTGTATAAAAGAACGAAAGAACGAAAAAATGAGTTATAATACAATATAATAATATCAATCAATGAAATGGTTATGAATTATTGGTTGTTGAAGAATAGTGCAAAACATAAAAATGCCCTGAAATTCAATGCTTTCCACGGTTTTTATTGCTTGTTGGAACGGACCTATATCATTTTACACATTTAACGCTACTTCACCGAGTATAATTCGTGCTATATTAAGACCATAATGAAAAAAGGAAAAACAAGAAGAGGAGCATAGAAATATTCAGTTTATTCTTCAATTTCAAGTCGTTCTAATTGTAATTTTCTAGAGTATTCGAAGCGAGAAGGTCAAGAGCTAATTTCGTTTATTGTTCTGAGAAATTATCAACGACCTAAATTGAAAATCTCATTCCGAAGAGAAATGAGTCGATTTTAATTGGATTCCGTTCTCTGCATTTTCTCTTTATCGAATCTCATCATCATTTGTTTGTTTCGTCATGTTTTTTATGTTGATAAATAGTTTTAAATCGGATGAATTGAGGCAAATTTTATTAAAACTTTTGTCTATTTGGGAAGTATAAAACGATCCGATTAATTTCCAAGCTACAATGGAATCTGAAATCGATATGAAAACAGAAAAAACGTTTATTGAAAAATTTCTGTTCCCGAAAAAAAAATCTACAGGAAGCTATTTTCAAAAATTTTTTTTGCCAATACGACGAAAGATAATAGAAATTGTCCCTGAAAACAACATTAGAAAACTTTTTTATGCAATGGACCTGAGAAAACTATCAAAATTCTTTCGAGGAAAATTTTTATGAAAATTCATGGTGCGCACGATTTTGAAAAAAGTGGGTAAGCCCTGTGGGTAGGAGCGTTGGCGCTCTTGTTCAAACTTTGACAAATCATCTCGGAAATTATTGGTTTCTCAGAGTTAGGAATGATGTCAATGGATTCTTATAAAAGAAACTAAATTAAAATTAAATAAAGAACTTATCCGAGATATTCATTTCTAAAATCTGCTCCGAAAATTATATTATATCAATTGAAACTTAGCCAATACTCCAGGTTTGTTTCCACTGAAGATATTCTGAACCCAATTTGATAAACTTACCAAATTATTATTATATATTTCCATCATCATATGGATTATTCAAGGGCATATAGGGTAGGGGTAATTATGTATAAACAGTGGACACATATAGAACACAGACAGATAGAATTCGCATTCTGTGAAAACATAGAAGTAAGATGTATTATTGAAATTTTGATAAATCATATCTCCGAAAGTATTAGCTTGTTAGAGTTGAAAATTACATCAACGGATTCTTATGATGAAACTGCATTTAAAAAAATTGAAGTTGAAATTTGTAATTAAAAAAAACGTTTTTTCGTTACTTCGAAACCAACAGCCTGATTTTGCCCAATAATGAACTTAACCGAGATATTTATCACTCAAACCTACCCTGAAAATGTCAACTGTCTAGCTCATTTCATTCGGGAGTTATCGTGTTAACGAATGGCCAGACAGAATCGATTTTGACCACAGGTTCTTGATCAGTTTGTCGAACCAGAACGTTTGAGACCATTTTCAGCCAAAAATTCGAAAATTACAGACATTTGGGCAAATCGATAAGCACTCTGTTCCAAGGGGCGCCAAAAAAACAGTGTGAGTTATGAAAATGGAATAATTGATGCAAGGCTGATTGCCTTCATTGATTTGATTATTAAAATTGGACATCAACAAAATTTCCAATAATTCTTTGTTTCAATATCTCAAATACTTTTCTATACTTTGATATTTATTCAGACGAAATCATAAGAATTTTGTAATATTTAATTTTTATTTAATTGAGATTTATTTACATTTATCATTGTGTGAATACAGTAATATATACAATGTATCTTTGAAATATGACGAATTACATGACAAATAAATCAATAAAAATATCTAAATATAATTGATAGCGATCCTATAAATTTTGTGAAGTTACGATTTTCATTATATCCTAATTTAAATATATAATTAAATATTATAATATTAATTATGAAATACAAATGAAGAAATATTTGCAACTCAACAAACTACATACAAATAATGTCAAAACTTGGAATTATAAAAATACAGAGCATTTTGTATTGCAGCTTTGGCAAAATCTGTACTGCAAGGATTCACATCCCAAAAAGGTCCTGCACATCCAAGTTCCTTGAAACATCTGTGATTTATTTCTTCTGTCGTTGTTGCGCAGCAAGAAACAATAGCCCAAGCACACTTGCTGGGACCTCTTAGACCCGCAATAGTTAGAGGACCTGTTCGGATATCATTATCTCCCGTGTCCTCGTTTGAAAGATGACTTGGTTTTGTAGATTCCACGGATTCGTCGAAAAATAGAAGTTCCCTTTTCGACGCTCTGGATTGTCTTGAAGATTTTGCCGTGTTCGGATGGTAAGCTGTTACGTCCCATATGGGTTTCTCGTGGTTTTCGTGGGTTTCTCCTCCCAGATGATCAGATGCCATGAGAGGATGCGCGGAGAGAGTTCGAGAGGCTCTAGCAGTTTTTGAGGGGACTCTTTTCGTTGAAATTCCTTTATCCTTTAGCGAAGGATCTACGTTGTCGTAATAGGTATACTGATTTTGATTGGTGATGGGAATCAAGAAGGGACTTTGCACGGAATAGATGTTTCTGTTCCAGGTGTTGGAGCCTTCGAACTGCGACCACTGAACTTGGTACTCAGAGGCGTAAGGGTAATAGCTTCTTTTATGTCGATTGTCTGAAGGAGAATTCTGAGTGTCTTCATCCTGTGAGACAGCAGTTTCATCTGTATTTTTATGTGTTAGGATGCTGAAAAAAATAAATAATGATAAAATTATTGATTTTGTCAATTCGGACCATCAATCCATCAGTCAACGCGTATAGAATCTGTTTCCCGTTAATCTGACATCAATCAATTAATATTGAAATTTTGAAAAATCATATCTCCGAAAGTATCAGTTTGAGAATGATATCAATGGATCCTTATGAAGAAAGTGCATCTTGAAAAATTGAATTATGAATTTTTAATGTTAAAAAAAAAGTATTGAATGTTCAATTGATTTGCATATTCCTGTAAATCATATTTTGGGAATTTTCCTGATCCAAAAATGTATTTTCCAAATGACACAATTCGGAAGTGAAATTTACCAAAATAGAACCTCACCAAAGTGAGGTTCTATTTTGGTAAATTTTTAATTAGTCGTGATTTGATTAAAGTTGGGTGGTCGAAATTTTGGCAATTTTTGGAAATTTTTTTGACCAAAAAATTAATTTTCTTGGAATTATATGAAAATTTTACTGTTCATAGAATCGAACCCATAGAATAAGAAAATGTGAACAGATATTGTCTAAGAAAATTATTCTTCAAATGACATAACTCCGAATAGACTTTTTTCGTCTAAATACGAAACAAATGTTCAAGAAGTTGTAATTTCGAAAATATCATTAGTACAGACTGATTATTTTTAGTCAAGACAGATCAATTCATAATGAAAACATTCTGAAAATCTCGAATTGATACATGCAATAATTTTGAAATGACGCTTATTCAACTAAATTGACTTATTTATGACCGATTTACGAAGATCAAATTCCGAGCTTCATAACTCCCAGACAAATTATAGCAGGTCAATAAAAATTACGGTTTCTCAAACGTGCATCCTCTATCTAAAAAATACCGGAAGTTTTTTGATCTAGGACGAAAACAAAATTTTTTCACGAAATATCCGTATGAGCCGACCTATACACAATGGGACTAGGAGGGAAAAAGGCTACTGGATCGATTTTGCTAAACGATACCTTTTTCTGGCATGAGACTCAGAATTCAGAAATAATATTAGTAACACGATGGCTATTACGTCAAATGTTTTTCAATTCTCAGATTTAAAAATAATAAAATAAAATAAAATGAAATAAATTTACCTCATCATTTTGCTAGTCGATTCAATTTGCTGTGTTCTCTCGGTTGCATCTCTGTTTTGGAGGAACTCTGCTTCAACTCTAGGTTGTTTCAGAATCCCTGTCCCTTCAAGCTTCTGATATTGATCTCCTCCTGATCCAGAACTTGAATAGCTAATGACTCTGCCGTTTATAAAACCGACCAGAGTTAGCCTAACAAGTACTTTGAACGGGAACATTCTGTAATTGAAATTTATATTAAATTCTGGATGAAAAAAAAATTGGAAAATAAATTTTATGCTCTAGATTTTGCTATGATAGTTAATAAGATAGCCAGATAGCTGAAAGAACAATAGAAGAGACAATTTGAATTCCATACTATATACAATTTCAAAGAATCAGCAATAACTTCAATCATTCTTTAATATTTTTCAAAAATAAATTGGAATGTCGGTAAAATGTAACATATTTGTTGATACTCAATTGAGTAAATATTGAAAGTAAAAACTTACCTTTTTTTTTCTCCAAATGTGAAACGTGTTCGAAAGAAAATGTGAAAAAGTTGAAGATGTAGATTTTTACAAAAACCTAAGTTTTCCAAAAATCGCAACTTCAAAGCATTCACTTCACTATCGTAGATGCTCACGTCCGAAGTTCCATCGAGACTGTGGTGAATTAGTCGAAATCCTTATTTATAAGGGTAGAAACATAATGACATATTGTTTGACACATTATCTAATGTACCGGTGGATCAAAGAAAATAGCTATTATTTAATGGGTCCTAATTATGTGGTACCATGTTGGTCATTTAATAATGACCGATATTACGTGGTCTGTTGAGGGTGGAGGGATGATGATAATTGATGAATTAATATAGAAGTTCAGGTGGGTCACTGGATGACACTCGAATAATTTGTTGATTTTATTTTCATTAAAAGCTTAACAAATACCCAGTAAATTTCATAGAATGGTTCGATATTTCCTATCAAAAAAAATATGCAAAAATCAGTTTGCAATATAGAACAATAAGAATAATATCCAGGAAATACTTCGTTGAAAAAATAAATGATGTTGGTTTGGAAAAATCCAAATATATTTAGAAGGGAAAATGGCTTTGCGATTGTTTTTTATGAAATTCAAATTAATTTTTAATTCCTCAGTCAATTTATGTAAAGTAGTATTTTAACACAATGATTGAGTAAAAAGAAAAAACTGAAAAATATTTAATAATAATTAATTCAACTGTAGTATCAGCTGCAATAAATTTATTAATTGGACTATTAATTTATATTGAGGTGGCTGGACTATATTTTGAGAAATATCTTCGATACTTGGTTGATTTTCTATTGAATTTTTGGTGCACTAGTTCCTCGGAACAGAGTGCTTATCAATTTGCCAAAATGTCTGTAGTTTTCGAATTTTTGGCTGAAAATGGTCTCAAACGAGGTCGAAATCGATTCTGTCCGGCCGGTGCCAGCCGTATGCACGATAACTCTCGAACGAAAGGAGTTAGAGGATTGAAATTTGCAAGGTGGGTTTGGAGCGTAAATATCTCGGCCAAGTTTGTTAATGGGCGAAATCCATCGAGCGGTTTCAGAGTTATGGCCAATTTTAGTAAAAACATTTTTTATGAATATTTCCGAAGCCGATCACTCGATCTATCTGAAATTTAGCATCAAATTGTAGAATCATGACTTTAATACGCATGTGAAGTTTTGTATTGACCAGCAAAGTGTCAAAAAAAAATTTTGAAAATTTTAAAATTTTTTTTCTACAATAACTTTCGAACGGAATGAGCTAGGTGGTTGAAATTTTCAGAGTAGGTTAGGGAGATGAATATCTCGGTTGAGTTCGTTATTGGGCAAAATAAGCCAGATGGTTTCGGAGTAACGAAAATCAAATTTCAAATTCAATTGTTATTTGAGATGCAGTTTCACCATAAAAATCCATTGATATCATTTTCAATTCCAACAAGCAAATACTTTCGGAGATATGATTTATCGAAATTTCAATAATGAATCGTTCTTCTATGTTTTCACAGAATGTTATAATTATTCTATCTAAGCTTTATTATATGATCTGTGTTCATACTCGTACATGTCATCATGTTCTATAAGAGAGAGTCAAATTCATTTCAATTTGATTTCTTCCATGGTGCAGTTCTCATTCTCAGATTGCTCATTTAATCTAGATAAATGAACTATTATTTGAATTGAATTTCCTTTATGATGCAGTTCTATCATAAGAATACATCGATATAATTCCCAACTCTGAGAAACCAATACTTTCGGAGATATAATTTGTCTGTTTGCACTCTAGTGCCAGAAAGCTCGTGTCCACAGGGTTTGAACCCATTTTTATTCTAGATTCATCAAATTATTTCTAAATTTCTCTCAAAATAAGTCATTTTTCACACATTTCAAGAATAAGCATTGGCATAATAATTTGTAAAATATCCACTAACGTACTAGTATTTTCAATCCAAAACGTACTTCTTCGATGGCATACATAGTGTACAGAATTTCAACCTTCATTATTCAATGTTTCAATATTGGAAAAATTTAATTTCGATTAACAAATAATTCTTAATATTCATTTTAAATATTTCATTAAATTTTTCGAAAGAAAATATTCAGAATTGCCATTTGATTCATAATCAATAAAGTTGATTTCTTTCTCTATTCAGAATTGACTGAAAAATTCCTTAATTGTCAATAATTATTTCATTCCGCATGTATTGGTATCCAAAAATCTAAATATAAATAAATATATCATACAAAATCAACAGGAAGCGTGGGTAATATTGATAGAAAACATAGTTATAGTTTTTTCAAGAAATCTTTCATCAGTTTATTAATTATAAGATACAAAATTAAAGTAAATTAACGTAGCATTAATTTTTGCACAATTGGACTGAATTATAATTGTAGTTACAGGCCATGGACAAGAATAGAAAAATATAAATATGTAATAGAATATGGAGGAATCAAATTACTATACTATTTATATCCAATATAAAATAATTACACCTTAAATCTAAGTAGTTTTATCACATTTTCGTACTGTAGAAAATAAATACTGTTTAATATTAAGAGTTCACAGTTACTCACTACTAGTGATGAATCATCCTATTCGATAGCGAAACAAATATTTTATACAAAATAAATATTTGAAAATTTGAATAATTCATTATAATGATATATCAATATAATGGATATCCATCATGTAAGGACTCAATAGATCACATATTTGTTGGAATACATTTCAATAATACTTCCAAACATAATTATAGTCATTAATTCAGTGCAAAACTTCCCATGTGTACTTATTGAATTATAGGTATAATGTGGTCAAAAAAATTTAACTTTATTGAATCTACCAGACTGAAAAAAAAAATATTTGTTCACCTCTTCGATATCGGAAAATAAAATATAGTTAATATGAATTCACACAAATCCTAGATCAATCTTCTGTAATATCTAGTCAGTTTTTGATCAGACTAAGGCAGGGAATATTCTTTGAATTCATATTTATATTTACATATTTTATTCGTCAACGCGGAATATAAATATCTTAAAAATGTATCTCCATATGTAACAGGAATTATAAAAATTAGGAAGAAAGATCACAATATTATGATATGATCAAATAAATGATCATTCATTGGTTGAGGTGAACCTCAAAATGTTTCACTCATGTGATGTAAATTTCAGTGAACTGCGATGAAAATCAAGATATATGCATATCAATATAACAATTTCTGCTAAAAGTTATTTATATGAATTATAAATAAGAATAGGAATATATATGAATGATCTTAAATGCGAATGTGCACGCTTCATTTCGAAATTACCGAAAATAGGGAATATACACAGTTATTCTTTGATTAGTGTGAATATTTTGCATGTATATTTTCAACATTTAATTAAACATGATTTTTTTCATGTGTCGAGTATTGAAGAATTCGAATGCGCCACTAGGTATATTAACGGGCGCAAAAATTCATCTAACCTCAATTTGAAGGGCCATCAGACAAGATATAATCTTAATGAATAATATAAAAGATAAAAATAAATTATTAAAATCTACACATACCTACTTTTTTCTTTAAAAATAGAACGATTTTGCCGCTAAGAAACTAGCTTCCTCAGATACATTACATTATGAATATCTAAATATGTCTTGAAAAAAATTTCCCTAATACAGGTTGTTTCAAAAGTAAGGTGAAATTTTCAAGGAAGCTATTCTTGGAATAATTTCAAGTAAAATAATTCTTATGAACATATATGTCGTAAATTTCAAGAAACGGGGTGGTATAAAGTTTTCAACAAATATTTTTTTCAATAATATCTCTGATAGAAATCCCAATAGTTTAATGCAAATTGGTACACAACTACTATGCATGCAGTTTTCTGGGGTACCATTTTTTTTATTCCTTCCAGTGGCGTTCGAGTGGGATGTTAAAATTTCGAGCTTTCTCTCAACAAAAATTATTTCTATACTGAGAATTATAGTAATAATTTGTCACTTCAGAACTAATTTCCGAAGCATGGTTTTGGACTCCATGCATATACAGGGTGTTTGTGAATAAGTGCGACAAACTTTAAGGGGTGATTCTGTGATGAAAATTAAGGTGGGTATTTGGTATACAATATTTTTAGAAACCTCCCCCCCCGGAAAAGTTACATCCCTCCACAGATTAACAAAAAAAATTATTTCTCTTTTTTATTTTCCCTGTATATTAAAAGTCAATATACAGACAAAATAATAAGAGAAAAAATGTTTTTCTTAATCTTCGAAGGGGTGTATCTTTTCTGGAGGGATAGTTTTTAAAAAACTTCATAACAGATACCCACCTTAATCACAGATTCACCCCTTGAACTTTGTCGCACTTATTCACAAACACCCTTAATTGTCAACAACTTAATCTCCGCTAATTGTTACATAAAATTGAAGGAATTTGGAACATACGTTCATATAAAGATTTCTTCTTGAAATGAACAAAATCGCCCCCTTAAATATTTCACCCACCATGTACACTGGCCGAGTTAAAATTTGAATCAAACAAAAATATTGAATCAATGATCAGAATGGTCTTGAATATAAAATGAATGATTCAATTAAATACAATTTATACGAAACCGAACTTTTCTTACCGCAACGCCATACGATCAGTAGTTCCTGAGATAGAAAATGATGAAATACAGTGGTACTGAGGACTTATAGTTGCAAAAGCTGCCAAAGTTTTACTGAAGCAAATTATTACAGGTTAAGTATGAGTTGTAATTTGTTCTATCATGGTGTTTATTTGAGCTTTCATCTCGAAATTATTGAGTACGGAATATAATTTCTCTATTTCAGTATCGTTATGAGTTCATTACAACACTAAGAACAGTGCTGTAATGAACTCCTTCCCGCATTGTTTCTAGTTATATTTTTCGTTTTGTGGTAGACAGCATTGACATTCGATCCTATGAACTTTCAACATACGTCAATTGTCAATATTATATAATCTGGATATAGTGAAAAGCTGAGAGGAAAAGTTTTATTTTCATTAAAATATAAGGTACTAGAGATTTCCTTCTTGCTAATTTTGAATCATTCATGCTATCAGGAAATTGTTTAAAACCAGATATTCATGCCCTGCGTTCAAATTTCAAATTCCGTAATCTGTCAACTTTGGTAACAGTCACACCAACTGCCAAGATACAATACAAAAGTCACTAGTATGTATAATCCGAATTTTTCATTAAATTTCAACAGCATTTCACAAAATTCGCCTGAAATAGAGAAATAATCGTCTAAATACTCGTTGCTGAAGGCAATTCCAACACTCATGCGTTCGTGTTTGAATAGGAGCCCATTCTGCAACTTGTTTTAGAATATACTATAACCGAAAAAACACCCGAACTTGCCAAAAAACCACCCTGCATATTTATTATGAGCCTCTACACCACACGATTCTTCCTAAACGACATCACGACCTATCTGAACCTATTTGAATATCCTACGGCAGTGTATTCTTTGGAAAAACCTATCCAAACCTAACTCGACTCTCTCGAAATCGCTCGTGCTCCATCCCGCTGGAACCGTTTGCCGCCTAACCTCAAAACCTAGAGTTATAATAATTCAAGGCCGTCTGGATGGCAGCCTTTGCGTACTCGGTATCGCAGGGGTTCACGTCCCAAAATGGCCCTCCGCAGCCCAGCTGATCGAAGCATTCGTAACTTACATCTTTCGAGCCTGTCGAACAACACGACACTATCGCCCAGACGCATTTGCTGGGTCCTTGGGGTCTTGGTATGGACGGAGGAATTGTTGCCCTTTCGCTTTCTTCCGTTTTGTCGTTCGATATTTGGTTCACGCTCTTCGGGGTGTCGTTATTGTGGACCAATGGAGGGAACGTCGATGTAGAAGACATGGGTTTTCTGGTTGGGATTGCAGCAGATTTTGGGGTCGCTGGATAGTAAGCTCCGTTGCCGTTGTCCCATATGGGCCTATCGTCGTCGTCGTCGCCACCGAAACGATCGTCTATGGGCATCATTGTGGTCTCATTGGTCTGCGGTGGTGGAGATGCAGTGGGCACCGGAGGAAGATACGTGGCTACGCCGGGAGGCAGATATGTGGGTCCCACGTAGGGAGGTTGCCCTGCGTTGTGCAAGTAGGTGATTTGGGGGTAATATAAGGGTATCCTGCCCTCGTATCCGTAGATGGGAACGAAGTACGGCCTCTGAATGGGGTAGAAATTGGACTTCCAAGTGTTCAATCCGTCGAATTGTGCCCATTGGATGTTGTAGTTGGATTGGTAAGGGCTGTAGCTTCGTTTCAATCGATGGTCGTTGCTGCCCGTCCGTGGATTTAAGCTGTATCTGTTTTGGGAGTCGAGTGCTCTTCTCGAGTTGTGGCTAGCGAGCGTCCTGAAATAGAAATTCGATGATACTATGATTATTGGCTACAATTGACTGCATTCAAGGTTTATCATTATCACAAAAATGTGGGAAAGCCCTGTGGACAGGAGCTTTGGCGCTCTTGTTCAAACTTTGATGAAGTATTTCTACGGAAGTATTGTTTTCTCAGAGTTGGGAATGATTTCAATAAAATCTTGTAATATAACTGCATAATAAAATAGAATGAATGAAATAAGAATCCATTGATATAATTCCCAACTAGGAGAAACCAATACTTTCGGAGTTATGTTTCGTCGAAGTTTGAACAAGAGCGCCAAAGCTCCTGTCCGCAGGGCTTTTCTACTTCTTCAATTTGGGTTCTGTGCGTCAAATCTCAAGAATTTTCGTAATTAAATTCAAAACGTAGGTCTATGACTCACCTCATGTTGGATTAATATTCATCAGGAAATTATAATTAGAGAATTCTATGAAATCATATAGAATTGAGAATAATTATTGAAAGTTTGAAAAATGATATCTCCAAAAGTATTAGTTTTTAAGAGTTCAGAATGACATCAACGGATTCTTATGATGAGACTGCATCTTCAAAAAAATTGAGTTCAAAATTTGTAATGTCAAAATAAGTAATTTTTTTTACTCCGAAACCACTAGACCGATTTTGCCCAATAATGAACTTAACTGAGACATTTATCTCCTAAACACACTCTGAAAGTTTCAACTGTCTAGTTCATTCCGTTCGAGAGTTATCGTGTTAACGGCCGGCCGGACGGCCGGACAGAATCGATTTCGACCACGTATTCTTGATCAGTGATTCGAACCTAAAATCGTGTAAGACCATTTTCAGCCAAAAATTTGAAAACTACAGCTCCAAAAAGTGGAAAAGCCCTGTGGACAAGAGCTTTGGCGCACTTGTCTAATCTTTGACAAATCATATCTCCGAAAGTATTGATTTCTCCGAGTTGGGAATGATATCAATGGATTATTATTAATTATTATTATTATTATTATTATTATTATTATTATTATTATACTGATCCTCCTGGGTCTTCCACAAGGAGACCCCTCATAAGCTCTAAGAGCTTGCCCTGAGTTAGGAGAACCAGTTGTGTTCTGTGTAGGCTTTGTTACTGTGTCCTTACGCCACCTTAGGCACAGCACTGTTAATTTTTGACCCAACAGCGAATGGTGGCGATTACCGTGACCAGAAAATTTCTTTCCTAGCCTCGGAATTGAACTTGGGGCTTCCGCTCCCAAGTCAATTACTCTACCACTGAGCCAATCGCACGACATCATGAAAGAAATTGAAATTCCTTTGCATCTTATCTGTATATGACAGTCCAATTTTGGCTACAAGTGTTCAAAAACTATAAGGGGTCATTCTGAAAAATTGAGTAAATGAAATAGCCCGTTTTATTTATGAAACAAATCTAATGTAATCAGTCCAGAGAGAACTCAAACCAAAATACTTATGTAGGAAATCTTGAATAGTGTTACTGAGGAATAACTACCTATACATTAGTTGGAAATCCCGTTCTAAATCTTCCATAATTAGCGAATGATTCGTAAATTATGCTCGACTTCCTTGCATCCTTCATTTTCGACTCACTAATCAAAAATCTGAACTTATCGAATCCAAATTTCAAATTGTATACATGCTTGCATCAACCAAACTCTCCTGAAATACACTTTCAGTTTCGTTTGGGATTAATAACGTTTATCTTTCAAACTGGACCAAACGACAGCTACTGTAAATAGATAGAACACAGACAGATAGAATTCACATTGTGTGAAAACATAGAAGTACGATGTATTATTGAAAATTTGAAAAATCATATCTCCGAAAGTATAAGCTTGTTGTTCACTATTCATTCATGTCATCTTATCTACCTATAAGGGGACGTCATATTAATTTATGTTCTAGTTTATTTCTATATTTCGTACTTTGAAAAAGATTTCAGTCGGTAAACAAGGTTCCGCATCATTTGTGAATATATACGATACTACCAAAAATGATATTGACTTGTTGCATATTGAATAATTTATGTGCAAATATTGGGGATGATGTTTCAGAAGATTTAGAATTGGATCATTTCAATTATGTAGTTTATGAAGGCAATAGGAAAGAACAACATAATGGAATCATCAAAAGAAATTACTGTTCGTTGACCACCGAGGTTAATATTACCTTTTACTTCCTCAAGTAGTGAGACATGTTCCTATTTAAAGTATTATTATAATGGTGCTAGCAAAATCATGCTGAAATATTGATCTACATTTGTGTATCTAATATTCTTTCTTGAGTTAACGCTCATAATACTGAATGAATGTGTTAGTGGTATAAACTATTGAATTATGAAACGAGGGTTGTATTTCATTAATGTATTTTGATCTATTAAAATGATTTGTTCGTAAGCTTATACCTATTCAAATATCAGGAATAAATGGACAATCTGCTATGATTGTCTCCAGCCTTGCTCTAGACATTTCGATGACACTTTCCTTAGGTATTTCGAGTTGTAAAAACTATGCACCAAGTGTAAGTTGCAACAACCCGTTCCACGAGCTTAAATAATTGCAGGTTGCTCATTTAATCTTGAAAATTAAATTATTATTTGAATTTAATTTCTTTTATCGTTTAGTTCTATCATAAGAATCCATTGATATCATTCCCAGCTCTGAGAAACCAATACTTTCGGAGATATGGTTTGTTAAAAATTTAACAAGAGCGCCAAAGCTCCTGCCACAGATTTTTCCCCCTTATTGGCACTCTTGTTCCTCGGAACAGAGTGCTTATCAATTTGCCCAAATGTCTGTAATTTTCGAATTTTTGGCTGAAAATGGTCTTAGAAGATTTGGTTCGACTCACTGATCAAGAATACATAGTCGAAATCGATTCTATCCGGCCGGCTGTTAACACGATAACTCTCAAACGGAATGAGCTAGACAGTTGAAATTTTCAGAATAGGTTTGGGACATAAATATCTCGGTGAAGTTCGTTGTTGGGCAAAAGCGGTCAGATGGTTTCGGAGTAACAAAAACAAATTTTTATTTACATTACAAATTTCAAAATAAGTTTTTCTCAAGATGCAGTTTCACCATAGGAATCCATTGATATAATTTTTAACTCTAACAAGCTAATTTTCACAGAATGCGATAATTATTCTATCTATGAATGATCGTAATATGATCTGTGTTGATACATGTCAACTTATTTTCCTGAGACATGAAATGTCGAATTTCGATATTTAATGCCCACGGTTAATCCATATGATGATGGGAATGGTAATGGTAAGTTAATAACATTGAGTTCAGAATAAGTCCAGTAAAAACAAAACAGAAATATTGGCTAAAGTTTCAATTGATATAATATAATTTTCTGAGTGGATTTGAGGAAAAAATATATCGTTCATCATAGAATTGAGGAACGAATATCTCGGATGAGTTCGTTGTTGGGTAGAAGTGGTCTATTGGTTTTGGATTAATAATTTTTGGCACTCTTATTGAATTTGAATTCTTTTATGATGTTTGAATTTAATTTCTGCTATAATGGAGTTCTATCATAAGAATCCATTGATATAATTCTCAAGTCTGAGAAACCAATAGGTACTTTCGGAGATATGATGTCAAAGTTTGAACAGGAGCGCCAAAGCTCCTGTCCACAGGGCTTGAACCAATTTTTTTATTTAATAATTGAACTTGAATTCACGGTTTATTTTGTCATTTATTGTAATTATTTACCTCTTCGGATTCAGATTTGCTTACTCAGCTTGTTCGACCCTGAAAAATTTTGCTTTTTGTTTCTCTTTCTTGATTTAGGAAGATCATAAATGGTATGTATTCCAGTTTATTATGGCTCATTCATGTTGTTGAATTTATTCTGTAACTGTGGTTTACTGTGTGACAAACAAGCTTGTAGCTTAGGTTACACAGTTTCCAATGATTGGTTAAATAGTGTGAATCTTTTTAGTTTTAAATGAATAAACTTATTATTATTATTATTATTATTATTATTATTATTATTATAATAGGCTTGGTTGAGTTCAACACTGTGGCTATAAATATGAATACGCGCGCCAAAGAAGACTGACGTCGGTGCTTTCCCAAATCAACCCCCGTGCTGTAAAATGTAACGTTCTACCATTCTCATCCGCGATAAATAAAGGTAGAAAAACGATACGAAAACATTGTATTTAATTTACCTCAAGAGAATGCCATTGGGTCCCATTTTCTGTGTTCTATCTGTTGCATCTACGCTTCCAGAGGACGTCGTAATGACTGGGAATTGCCTCAGTAGGCCTTTCCTTTCACGCTCCTGGTATTGATCTCCTTCTGATCCAGAATTCGGCGAGGTAATGCCATTCCCGTTAGTGGAAGCGACGAAAGCGAGCGTAGCGATGAGGAATACGTTGAACAGGAACATCCTGGAAGATTCACGTTCATTAGAACAAGAAAAAAGATTCGAAAATATGGCGTTTTTGTTGGGATATAATCACTCAAAATATATTGCGACTTGAAAACATTCTGCATATTAACACTTCATCTTCAGAATGTAACGTTTACCTCTACTCGAAGAATATCGTTAGAGTAGCAAAATAGCCTTGACACAAAATTGAAATGTCAAAAAAATAGGTTCACAAGTTTTTAATTTTATATCTTTACTAGACCTTTAATTTTCAAGCCATGTACTGATGAAAATCACAGGTTAATACTTGATTTTTCCAGTATTACGAGAATCATACTTTCTCCCTATTAAAAGGTTTTTTTCTTGGTTTTCTCTCCCAAAATTTATTATTTTTGTATTTGCTTCTGCGTAAGAAACACAAGATATTTGTCAGAAGCAATCATCAACGAAGAAACCACTATATCGTAACGTTTCGGAGTCTATATCAGACTCCTTCGTCAGACGCTTAACGAAAATCTTTAGAATTATTTTGTTCATAATTATTCTGAAATTCGAGAATTGTCACATTGACACTATTTGAAAATCATAGCTAACATAGTTTCACTTTGCATAGAAATTTCCAAGTTCCAACTCCTTTTTCAATAAATTCAGCCAAATATGGTTAATACCAATTGAGCAATTTTCAAAATTGCATTCTCTGTTCAATAAAATACGAGTTGACTCCTTAAGTTTCCTTTTAATATAATCAGGTTCTGTCATTCGAATCTTTGTATTACTCCAATCAATCATGTGGTCTCCTTGGATTGTACATACATGTTCTGCTAATTTTGATTTCTGTATGTCTGTTTGTCTCAAGTTGTTCTTATGTTCCGACTTTGTTACTTCTAGTGGTCTTGATGTTTTTCCTGTGTATGATTTACCACAAATAGAAGGAATATTATATACACAGTTTTTTGATTTTTGACAAAGATTTTTCGAACATATGTTTATAAGACATTTTTTTAAATTTCATACACGTTGGTAGAAACCACTCTGTATTTATACAGTAACATAATGATGAAACAAAGGATATAAATTTAAAAATATAGTAGCTACATTTTTCATTGAAATAATGAATAAAAATTGGTTCAAGCACTGACGTGAAGTCAGAAGCTTTTGCGCGTATGTTCTATTGTACATTCTTCTGTATTGGACACCTTTAATCGAATTTAACATGGTAAATTATGTTAATTATATTGTCCATTCTCCTGTATTGGACACTCTTAATTCGAATTTACCACGGTAAATTCGAATTAAGTGTCCAATACAGGAGAATGGACAACATAATTTACCATGGTAAATTCGATTAAGGGTGTCCAATACAGAAGAATGTACAATAGAACATACGCGCAAAAGCTTCTGACTTCACATCAGTGCTTGAACCAATTTTTTTTTCTTGTTTTTTTTAAAATTTTCCAGGGGTACAGTTCTTAAATTTTTTTTTTGCGTCATTTTTTTCAAATTTTCTAGGGGTACGGTTCTTACAAAATTTTAAACACGTCTTTATGTTGATTTTCTACTACTAGTTACCAAGCACCAATTCGATCGAATATTTATATTTTGAGTTATTAAGGAAATAATATTCCAGGTGGGTATAACTCGTAAACCGTTAGACCGATTATGCCCAAAAACGAACTCAACTCTCCCTTTCGGATACGCAACCTACCCTGAACATTGCAAGTCCCTATCTCCTTTCGTTCGAAAGTTATCGAGGCAACGGTCACCCATCTACTGAACTCACACATGAATGCTCGAATCTCCTACAATATTTAACCGATCGTATTAAAACTAGAAACTTGGCAGTAGAGTTAGGTTATGAAGGCTCTTGCAAAATTTCAGCAATTTCAAAAGAATAGTTACTGATATATAGAATTTTTTTTTTTTATTTTCAATGATTTATTAAAAATTTTCTACAAACGCTATCCTCACCAAATTTTGCAAACATTTTTGCGTTGGCATTCTACATCTAGTAACCATGTTTGAATTCAATCGGTTCAGTATTTTTCGAGTTAATGAGGAACAAAAACCACCAAATATCAGAAAATTTCAGATGGCTATAACTCCAAAATCGTTTGGCCGATTATGCTCATAAACAAACAGAAATGTCGCGTTCTGGTGCACATCCTAACCTGAAAACTTGAAGCTGCTATCTCATTCCGTTCTCAAGTTATCGTGACAACAAAAATATTTTTTAATAATTTTTAAAAAATTTTCTAGCCAAACGATTCGCAAAAAATTTCACAAACGTGCTTAGGTTCATATTCTTCAACTAAGCACAAAGTTTCAATTCGATCGGAGTTATATTGGTTGAAAACAAAATTATTACTCGGAAATCACTGGGCCGATTATGCCCATTAACGAACTCGTCCGTCGTATTGGGATGCGCCACCTACCCTGAAAATTTCAAGTCGCTAGCTCTTTTCGTTCTCAAGTTATCGTGGCAACGGCCGGCTGGCCGGACGGCCGGACGGACAGAATCAAATTTGACCTCGAATTCTTCATTGGGGAGTCGAACTTAATCATTTGAGACCATTTTCGTCAAAAAATTCGAAAGTTACAGACATTTGGGCAAAACTATAACGCGATGTTCCCCAGAACATACGCGCAAAAAATCCAGAAACCTAATATCAATTTCTAATTGAAAAGCTATATTATACTAGGAATAATTAATGTAAACAATATATTAATCTCTTAATAATTGACATTCAATTAGAGAACATCCTGTATATCAATCCCGTTACGTTAAATTCCCTTCTTTTTGCGCGATGATATACGATCAGTTGTTTGAAAAAATTAAAAAAATCTATACGTTTAAGGAAGAAACACTAAACCTGTATTTAAACTTTTCAAAATTTTTTCTGAGTTGAATGAAACAACAATCAGCCTCTTGCTCTCTGAAATAAAAATGCTGAGGAAAAGATTACCTTCATTAAAAATCCGCAGCAGTGTCCACAATATCCACTTCATTCGGTTATATTTCTTTTTTAGAGCTTTTGCTGTCTCGTTTCTCTTATATATATATGAAGAATTATTGCACCTACTATTATCCAACAAATGGTTACGTATAATTGAAGAATACATTACTGCAAGATAAGCGGACATTTGCTTAATCACAGTATAATATTGTTCGAGTAGATGTCTCTAGTAAGGAAGACAAGTAGTAGTAAATATAGAAGGTTCACTTATTTTATTGAGTTTTTAAGTGTGACTAATGAGTAGGTACGTAAAAGTATCACCGACCCTACAATATACATACTGTTTGTTTGGGAGAGATTTTCCGCCGTATTCACAAAGCATCCTCAGTTAACGTATGTAACGGGGCTGAAACAGCTCTGTTTCACGTTAATTTTCATTTAAACTGAGGGTGCGATTCTTATTTATCCTTAACTGGGGTTACGACTTAACGGAGATTGAATGCTTTGTGAATACGGCGGTATATTTTGTTTGATTAAATTTTTATATATTTTTATCTTGAAATATCAAATATTCAATAATTCGTTCTTTGAGATAGGAATAAAATCTTCAGCTCTGACAATGAATAAATAGTGACAGGTGTCATCAAAAATTAATTCATCTATATATTAATGAATGAGCAGTTTAACCCCTCATTTGTACTATCAACGGATTATACTTAAGGCTCGTGTTGAAAATAGTAATTATGTAATGGGCTTATTAAGTGCTATCTCCATTATCTATTTTGAAGGACTGATGAATAATAAATGAGATCCACAGTGATTCGAGAAGATGCCGAAAAATTACACGCATTCGCTTACGAAATTTTCGGCAAAAATTATAATATCCAATCGTTTTTAAAAATGATTGAATGAAATATTAACAAAGACTTTTTACAGTTTCGTCAAAATTTTTTTCACAGTATTGTTTTAGGTTGAGTGTTTCGCTGCTATGTTATGAAAACTCAGTGAAGGGGATAATTTTTTTGGAGAAGAGTAGGTAATGCTGCTAATTTTCGACTAGGGTTTATTACTTTATATTCTAACTATTTGTATAGGTAGGAAATAATTTTCGTAAGCCTTCTTTTCGTTCTTCATCATTCAAGAATGCCCGATGGAAGATAATTGCGGTATTACTTTCTGTGCGTACATATTCTGGGGAACATCACGTTATCATTTTGCCCAAATGTTTGTAATTTTCGAATTTTTTTACCAAAAATTGTCTCAAACGTTCGACTCCCTGATGAAGAATTCGAGGTCAAATTTAATTCTGTCCGGCCGTTCGGTCAGCCGTTGTCACGATAACTTGAGAACGGAAAGAGATAGCGACTTGAAACTTTCAGGGTAGGTGGCGCATCGCAATACGACGGATAAGTTCGTTAATGGGCATAATCGGCCCAATAGTTTCCGAGTCAGAATTTTGTTTTCAACAAATACGATTCCGTTCGAAATGAAACTTGGTGAGTAGTTACTTATGTAAGTAAGGACTTACATATGTGAAAATTTGTGAGAATCGTATCACTAGAAAATTTTCAAAAAATTATTAAACAATAATATTTATGTCTCGATACCCTGAAAACGGAGAGAGATAGCGACTCGAAATTTTCAGGTTAGGTTTGAGTTTGTTTATAGGCATTGTCGGCCAAAAGGTTTTGGAGTTATACCCATCTGAAATTTGGTTGTTATTTCCTCAATAACTCGAAAAATACTAAACCGATCCAATTCGAACGTGGTTATTAGTTGTAGAATGCCAACCGGAAAATTCTCGCAAGGATCGTATTACCAAAAAATTCTTAAAAAATCATTGAAAACAATTCTAAATATCAGAAACAATTCGTCCAACATCGCTGGAATTTTGCGATAACCTTCAGAACCTAACTATACTACCCAGTTTCAAGTTTGAACACGATCGGATCTATATTGTTGGAGATCCGAGCAGCCTTGTGTAAGTTCAGTAGCTGAATAGGCGACCGTTGCCTCGATAACTTTCGAACGAAAGGAGATAAGGACTTGGAATTTTCAGGGTAGGTTCCGCATCCAAATGGCAGAGTTAAGTTCCTTGTTGGCTATAATCGGCCCAACGGTTTCAGAGTTATTCCCACCTGGAGTATTATTGACTCCATAATTCAAAGGTTTTTTCTGGGTTTTCTCTCCCAAACTCTGAAAAATATCTATAAAATAAAAATTAATTATTTCGTGATTTGCTTCTGCGTAAGTAACACAAGATATTTGTCAGAAGCAATCAATCGAACAATGTTGCCTAAGAAATAACAACGAAACAACATCAACGAAGAAACAACTATATCGTAACGTTTCGGAGTCTATATCAGCCTCCTTCGTCAGACGCTTAACGAAAATCTTTAGAATTATTTTGTTGATAGTTATTGTGAAATTCGAGAATTGCGACAATTATCGACCTACCCTCTTACTATTTCCTAGATCGTAATGCTATCATATTCTTAACTTGTACACTTTGTATACCGATCACCTACGAAGTACAAAGTTTTATAGCAAACACTTTCAACAACAGAACAACCGGAAACAATCAAACGTAGGGAACGATATGCGATTATATAGAACTTCACAGTTCTACAGCCAAAAAGATCCCGACCCGTTGTGGGATCGATTCTATCCATCCATGCCTATATACGCCTATTAAACTCACATGTTCGTACGAATGTTATGTTTGGGAAATGTGCAAAAATGATCTCATTGTGTCACATTCGCTACGTTTAATGTCGAAGTCATGCGTTTCGTTTACCGACCATAATGGTAAAGTTATCGCTTCAGTTTGGATGATTCGTTACATTTTAACTGCGTCGGTCTGCCTTTTATTGTTGGGAAAACCAACAAGATAAGACATGTAGTATTTTGCATGATCGAATCGTTTTCCCGAAGATTTCCGCGATGATTCAATCGATTGGAACTGCAGAGATTCTGAACAATAATACACAATAACAAGCGGCACTTCAGACTTGCTCTTATGTTCGTATAGATTGTGAAATAGCGGTACGAAGGTGCGTGCGGAATTTCAGAGGATTCTGACGGAGAGTTTTTGAAATATAACATTTTTAAAGAAAAAAAAATTGATTTTTGACGCTCCTGTTCCTCGGAAGAGAGTCCTTATCAATTTGCCCAAATGTCTGTAATTTTTTAATTTTTGGCTGAAAATGGTCTTACGATTTGGTTCGACTCACTGATCAAGAAATCGGAGTCGAGATCGATTCTGTCTGGCCGGCCGTCCGTTAACACGATAACTCTCGAACGAAAGAAGTTAGAGGATTGAAATTAATAGGGTAGGTTTGGAGCCTAAATATCTCGGACGAGTTCGTTAACGGGCGAAATCCACCAAGCGGTTTCGGAGTTATGGACGTTTTTAGTAAAAAAAAATTATGAATATTTCCGAAACCTATCATTCGATTTGTCCGAAATTTGGCATCAAATTGTAGAATAGTGACCTTTATATGCATGCGAAGTTTTGTATTGTATTTTTTGTATTTGTATTGCATGTAACTCCACCGTTACATATGTAAGACAAACATATGTAACGGTGGAGGGGGAGTACATTTGACTAAGACGGTATTGAGATCAAGAAGGACAAAACACTAAGCGGGCTAAAAACATAAGTTTAAAAGTAAAAGTTTATTGATGAAAGTATATCCCTACACAAATAAATAACTTATGATTAAGAAACCAAATTTTTTGTACTATTGGAGTTCCTTAAATACATTAAAAATGAATTTATGTAGGTAACTAATCGTTAAAAAGCAAAATAATACATTCATAAATTATGATTTTACAAAAAAAAAGTTTAGTGGTCGAGAGAAAAGAGTAGAGTATTAAATCTCCTTTAAAATAAGTATTTTGTACCACAAAAATATTGATATTTCTGGTAGTTACAAAAATGCAAAATCAAAACGCAAAATTGAAAATAAAGTCAATGTTTCACGCACGATAACAAGCAAACGGCTTGTTTTACATTAATTTACAAAGAGAGCATTTTTGTAGGGAATTTAATTTCCTTTAAGAATACGTATTGCTCAAATTTCAAATTAATAATTGACTAGTTTTCAGTGAAAAAATGCGATTACTGTTAAAAATCCGATAGTCGTAACGATACACCCCTTAATACTATTATTAAGGGCTCAAACTTTCACGATAATTTTTTTTATCATCATGAATGATATTTTCATAGTATCATTAAGAAAAAAAAATAGTCGTTTTTTTTGGCCCAGTCTTCGACGCTGTCCGATATCTAGACTCTATAATGCCCGTGGATAATCCATGATAATCCATGATGATGGAAATATATTCTTTGGTAAGATAGATAATCAAATTTGCTTAAGAATATCTCCAGTAAAATCAAACTGCAATATTGTTTTAGTTGATATAAGTCCGTTTTTGGGGAGAATCGGTCTGTTTGAATTCAATTTCTTACATGATGCAGTCCTATCGTAAGAATCCATTTATATAATTCCTATAGACCAATAATTTCGGAGAAATAATTTGTCAAAGTTTGAACAAGAGCTCCAAAACGTCTGTCCATGGGCTTGAACCAATTTTTTTCTAGTGATACGTCCCTTACAAAAATTAGTTCGTCAGCATTTTACAATTATTTAAAAAGTTGGGGATATTGGGGAATTATGAAAAAAGTTTAACCAATTCAGTGGACCTATTCTTTCCAATCGCCCAGCAAAATGTTCATAGAATTTGGATTTTTTGTTTATTCTGACCAAAGGAAAATCTTAAAGAAACGTTATGTATATTATTAAATGGTTTCTTTCTGGGTTTTCTCTCCCAAACTCTGAAAAATATCTATAAAATAAGAAATGTATTGCCAATGTTGCCAAATAAACAATAACGAAACAACATAAACGATGAAAGAACTATATATCGTAACGTATCAGACTCCTTGAGCAGACACTAATCGAGAATTTCCAGAACTATTTTTTGTCGATTGACAGTATTTGAAAATCATAGTAACATAGTTATACTTTGCATAGAAATTCCTTTTTCAATAAATTCAGCCAAATATGGTCAATACCAATTGAGCGCAATTTTTGCAAAATTGCATTCTCTGTTCAATAAAATACAAGTTGACTCCTTAAGTTTCCTTTTTAATATAATCAAGTTCTGTCATTAGAATCTTTGTATTACTCCAATCCATCATCTCCTTGGATTGTTCATACATGTTTTCCTATTTTTGATTTCTGTATATCTCTATTTCTCCAGTTGTTCTTATGTTCCAACTTTCTTACTTCAAGTGGTCTTGATGTCTCTCCTGTGTACGATTTACCATAAATACAAGGAATATTATATACACAGTTTTTGGCGCTCTAGTTCCTCGGAACTGAGTGCTTATCAATTTGCCCAAATGTCTGTAATTTTCGAATTTTTCGATGAAAATGGTCTTAAACGATTTGGTTCGACTCACTGATCAAGAATCCGTGGTCGAAATTCATTCTGTCCGGCCGTCCGGCCGGACGGTCCGGCCGTAGGCACGATAACTCTCGAACGGAATGAGCTAGACAGTTGAAATTTTCAGAGTATGTTCGGGGGATAAATATCTCGGCTAAGTTCGTTATTGGGCAAAATCGGACAGATGGTTTCGGAGTAACAAAAAAAATTTTTTTTTTTACAGAACAAATTCCAAATTAAATTTTTTTCAATATGCAGTTTTACCATAAGAATCCATTCATATCATTTTTAACTCTAACAAACTAATACTTTCGGAGATATGATTGTTCAAAATTTCAATGATAGAATTATTCTGTGGCTATTCTATGAATTGTTATAATGTCAACTTTGACGGTGTCTCATTGTAATTCATTCCAGTAATGGTATCAATATGAGAATTAGAATATTATCATACTTTTGTTGGTTGATATTTTCATGCCGATGGTCAATCCATATGATGATGGGAATGGTAATGGTAAGTTAATAATATTGAGTTCAGAATATCTCCACTAAAAACAAAACTGGAATTGAGGAATGAATATCTCGGATGAGTTCGTTGTTGGGTAGAATTCGTCTATTGGTTTTGGATTGATAATTTTTGGCACTCTTGTTGAATTTAAATTCTTCTATGATGTTTGAATTCAATTTCTGCTAAGATGAAGTTCTAAATTTCAATAATGAATCGTACTTCTGTTTTCACAGAATGCTATAATTATTCTATCTAAGCTTTATTATATGATCTGTGTTCATACTCGTACATTTCATCCTGTTCTATAAGAGAGAGTCAAATTCATTTCAGCTATTTCAATTTGGTTTCTTCCATGGTGCAGTTCTCAGATTGCTCATTTAATCTTGATAAATAAACTATTATTTGAATTGAATTTCCTTTATGATGCAGTTCTATCATAAGAATACATTGATATAATTCTCAACTCTGAGAAACCAATACTTTCGGAGATATAATTGGTCTGTTTGAACTAGAGCGCCAGAAAGCTCCTGTCCACAGGGCTTGAACCCATTTTTTTTATTTTTGTTTTTCATCAATGGGTTTTGTCCTTGTTAATAAAGACCTAAGATCGTTTGGAGTTTGAAGAAGACTCATATATTGAACTTAGAACCGATTCTTCGATTTTTTTCGGAAAAGCCACGAACATAAGGGATCACATTCAACAGATTGAGTTGCGGTTCTTGTTGATTAGTCGGTTGTATTTGATTATTTGTTATTTAATTAGATGCTCTTCTATCTAAATTCATGATTGATGTATTTATGAATTGCCTCGGATATCCATTATCTTCAAGAATGATCAATTTCATTATTTCGAATTTCATGACTTGAACAAATCAGGTTAGCTATATCTTAAAGTATTTCAATAAGACCTCTATACACATTAAGTTGACGGGTCGAAAGAAATCTAATTATCTATTTGTATGTGTCTGCTTCCTGAAGACACTCGTTTCAAAATGGTTCGGATACTTAATTATCGAAACATCTAGAAACGAAAGCTGATTTTTTTTTCTCTATTTCCTATATGTCCTCCTCGAACAGATCAGATCAGATTTTTGAAGTAGCCTCGATCAATTTCTCTCCAGAGTTGCGGTTAAAGCAGTCTGATTTCTTGAAGTGTAGGAGGAGGTTGTAGATGAGAATCCAAGTTGTTTGAAGATGATCCCAAGCGTGTTCAATGGGATTGAGGTCTGGCTACCGAGGGTGCAAGACCAAATGTGGAATACCATGGGTTTCCATAGCTTCCTTAACTGTTGTGGAGCAGTATATTCGCAGCCTCAAGTGAGTTCAGTACCTTAATGGGTGACCGCTGTGGCAAAACATCAGCACAAGCATGCAAAAGCAGACTAGTGGATACTATTCACGAATCTCGTTTTCGTCTTGAAATAATTCCGTTTCCGGATTTTCCGCGTACGTAAAAATCTGCCTACCTAGATCCCCACCCTCATTCTTAGCCAGGCTAACCGGAAAACTTCGATCTAAAGATGGAAAAGCGTATCCTAAGGGACCCGCATCCTAATCCCTGAATAACTCGGTATGGCCCGAATGGATTTTTCAGGAAAAGCGGTCGCACAAAGGATTTTCCCGTTGGGTCAGAGCTCTTTCCCTCCCGTTCCGGAAAAGGGTAATTGTATATCACTTCTTCGCCGGGAAGAAGATGTTTGATTTTGCGACATCAGGAGATGTAAACCGAACATGTCAAGGGCGGATTTAGCGGGGATTGAATTTCCCGGACTGGATGTCGCGATAGCCGGAGGAAGGGCGGGGGTTCCTTATGACTTTATATCGTACGGGGGTTTTATGGGACTAGAGGAGATGTTCCTGCGTAAGGTTATTTATGAGAGTCTTCGGGAAAGCTCTTGTTTAGGTTTTTATGTCGGAGAACCTACGATTTAGTATTATTAATATTTTTACGAATCTCTCAGTTCCATACTTGGTTGTAGATTGTCAGAGTCACTAGAAGGGTTATTATTATTATTATTACAACGGGGTCGTATAGCTTGGTTCAGCCTTTCAGATCTGCAATCGATACCTTCTTTCGTTCTATAATTCTACTTATTTCATCGTAAAGACATTGTCAATAGTGTTAACATGTATATTGTTGTAGGGGTTAACGTTGCACTGCGACCTTAAGGTCTATTGTGCTCCCCCCCTTCAGAGTTGTTGGTGTCATTACCATTTACAGCTCGCCTTCCAGTTCCAGAGTTCTGATGAACTCCAGTATCTGGGATGGCTTCAAGGAGGCTTAGTCATCGCTCCTGCAGAATTCTTGCCCAAAGCATTGGTTTGAGATGGCGAGGCATTCCGTTATCAGGTGATCAGGAGTTCCATCCTCCTCCCAACAGAATCTGCACTCGTCAGTTTCTGCTAGCCCTAATCTCATCATATGCTTCCTAATGCCGAAGTGCACTGTGAGGAAGCCAGTGAGGAGGTGCAACGTCTTCTCAATGAGGTCCAAGTATTTCTCGGACCTGACAGTATCAAAGTTATGGAGGAATTTCTTGGACTGATACATTCCGGAGAGAGATCTGCAGAAAATATCTCTTTCAGTTTCTTCTTTCATCCAGAATTCACTTTCGTAGGTGTACCTACCAACCCCACAGTAAGGTTCCGGGCCAATAAAGGGGGTTTGTGCTCCTTTCTTGGCAGGTGTGTTGGCCTCCTCATTTCCTATGATTCCTGCGTGACCAGGAACCCAGACCAAGGAGACCCTGTTGTTCTTGCCTACTTCATTGAGTGTTCTTCGGCACTACTCCCATATTAGCTTGGATTTGATAACATGGAAGCTCAGAGCTTTAATAGCAGCTTGACTGTCAGAGTGGATTGCTTTAGCCCATCTCTGATAGTTTCTTTATAGGTTAATTTCCACGCTTTCTATTGCGAGTACTTCTGCCTGAAAGATGCTCGGATAGGAGCCTAGGGATAGACAGCATTTGGTGTCTGACCCGTATACTCCAGCGCCAGCTCCTATTGTAATCTCGTCGATTACTGCGTAAGTTGTTACTTGCAATAAGATAAAAATTACGAGGATAGGAAGTGGTGAAATATTCGAACGCATTTTTAACACAACAACAAAATTTATTTTCTTTTTACCGACAATGTGATAACAAGCACGAAGTACAATGCAATATTGATACAATTTAAAGTCTTCCTTCCATATGAAATTTTATAGCAAGGAAGAAGTAACTACTAAGTTGCCAACGAAGACAAGGCAATGTCATTGTTTCGCGACAGATCAAGAATAGTCTCTTGCACTAAGAGATGTAATAGTTACAGTGGTATTTGTAGTAGTAGTTATTTCAGTGTAAAATGTATATCAAAGCCCAGATAGAAGGAAAATAGGAGGTTCCCGTATCTGGGTAGAAAACGGGGATAATATTAACAATAATTGGGGGTTCGATCTTAAAACCGCCCCAGATATGTTATAACAAGACTCTCATTTGTCGATTACGAGAAGTAGTAGGAATGACTACTAGATTCCCGATGCCAGCACCAATCAGTGAACTTTTCCCGGTTGTTTAATCTTAGAAATTCAAATCCTCGAATTTCTCCCCCCATTTGGACTAATTTTCACTAGCTGTCTGGATATAATCGAATGCTGATAAATGACTTTCACAGACTAGGGGTTTTCGAATCGTCTAGAAAAATGAATAACACACTGGGCAATGTGTATAGCTGTTGTATGCATTTTAGCACTATTTCCCAGGAAATATGCAATAAATCCCTACAAGGGTCGAAGCTTACTAGGAATTTTACTTGCAGTTATCTTTTCGTGAAAAATATTAATTTCAAGGGCGAGACCACACATGGTAAACTAAACTAGTGAACCCAAAACATTTAAGTTTTACAAGCGAGCTCCGTTGTTTAGAAAAACAAATCAGTGCTTCCCAAAATGTGAAGTCATGGGACGCAACAGCTCCCAATGTAAAAAATATTCAATATCACTCACTAGCAGTAACACTATATGGAATCTTTAACCTTCCTATCCTCAAGAATCCGCTTGCATCCCTTAGACGCACGCGCGCCCTTAGCATTCCCCCCGCAACCCCCAAACGGCAACGATTCGGATTACCAGTAATGATAACATGGATATTACATGTAATTCAGTGATGGAACATCTCGTAGGACTCGCTCGCGGGACGATTAGTTTTTCCGTTGGGAAAATCACTTTTCCGAGTTTCCAATTTTCCCGTTCGCATCGAGGCAGCGCCACGAGGTCAAGTTCCCTCTCTCCCGAAGGATTTGAGCGTTCGCCTCGTACACAAATTCCCGATTTTCCCACATGGAAATGCTGATTGAATTTTTTAGTGTTTCATGTTGTATTTTTACCAACGTATAATTTTCGACTTTTTGGCGCTCTCGTTCCTCGGAACAGAGTGCTTATCAATTTGCCCAAATGTCTGTAATGTTCGAATTTTTGGATGAAAATGGTCTTAAACGATTTGGTTCGACTCACTGATCAAGAATACGTGGTTGAAATCGATTCTGTCCGGCTGTTAACACGATAACTCTCGAACGAAAGGAGTTAGAGAATTGACACATGCAGGGAAGGTTTGGAGCGTAAATATCTCGGATGAGTTCGTTAACGGGCGAAATCCACCAAGCGGTTTCGGAGTTATGGCCGTTTTAGTAAAAATATTTTTATGAATATTTCCGAAACCAATCGCTCGATCTATCTGAAATTCAACATCAAATTGTAGAATAATAGCCTTTATCGCATGCGACGTTTTGTATTGATCGGGTTGCCGTAAAGTGTAAAAATTGTTTTTTTAAATTTTTAAATTTTGTTTCTACAATAACTCTCGAACCGAATAGGCTAAGCAGTTGAAATTTTCAGAGTAGGTTCGGGAAATAAATATCTCGGATGAGTTCGTTATTGGGCAAAAAAGCCCAGAAGGTTTCGGAATACCGAAAAAAAATTTTTTTTTACTTGCAAATTTCAAATTCAATTTTTTTGAGATGCAGTTTCACCATAAAAATTCATTGATATCATATTCAACTCTAACAAGCTAATACTTTCGGAAACAAAATTTTTCTAAATTTCAATAATGAATCGTACTTCTATGTTTTCACAGAATGTTATAATTAGTCTATCTAAGCTTTATTATATGATCTGTGTTCATACTCGTACATTTCATCCTGTTCTATAAGAGAGAGTCAAATTCATTTCAGCTATTTTAATTTGTTTTCTTCCATGGTGCAGTTCTCATTCTCAGATTGCTCATTTAATCCTGATAAATAAACTATTATTTGAATTGAATTTCCTTTATGATGCAGTTCTATCATAAGAATACATTGATATAATTGCCAACTCTGAGAAACCAATACTTTCGGAGATATAATTTGTCTAATTGAACTAGAGCGCCAGAAAGCTCCTGTCCACAGGGCTTGAACCTATTTTTGATTTCATAATAGCACTTAAATAACAATACTTGCGAAGATTGCTCCAATCAATTTAATTGCCTAGATGTCAACCCAGATAGTTAGATGATGAAATATCCCAAAATAACGAACTCAATTCTTGAAGGAACGTTAGGGTCAATTAGATGATTTACACAAACGATGAAAATCTTAAACGAATAGTTGGAAGTCCTTACAATGTCGGCAGTGGTATATGAAAATTAATTGATAGTTATTTCAATAACAGATTACGGATGGAATTTGCTGTAATAGAAACATTTATATCTGAATATTTTCATGAATATCCTCAGTCCGCAAAATTTATAGCCGATTTTATGCTCGACATAATCGTGCTTCTCAGCTGGCTGCAAATAACATTTCTGTTTCCAAAAAATAGAAGAGTTAAACATACACTACATCTTACCAAATCCAGCTCAGTTTAAAAGATACACACTGTTGAAATAAAAAAAAATCAGTTCTTTCTTTGTGGCTTTCACATGATTATTCCAAATGGAATGAATTTTGGGATAAAGTTTTCTATGACCATGATGCATATTGTTCAACAGTATTTTCCTACATACTTCCAATGGTCTCCTAGTTATAGATTCACCAGTTCAAAAAACTATGAGAAACTAGCATAGGGAAAGCAGATAGCGTTATTAGAAAAAGCTGCAATTATTTAAGAAAATTAAAGTATTCTTCATTGTTCATGACAAAAAATATGAGAAATCTCTGTGGGCAGGGGCTTTGGAGAGTAATTATTCAGACATTAAGATATCATATCTCCGAAAGTATTGGTTTCTCAGAGTTGGAAATGATATCAATGGATCCTTATGATAGAATTGCATTATAAAAAATTATATCGTGATATTTATTGCGATATTGAGATTATTTTTCAGGATAAAATTGAATTCATAACCATAAAAACGGATGCCATTATGAATTCAATACTTAACGGACAACTTTCATTGTCCCTAAATCCCAATGCTTTGAAAATTTCGTCTCTATCTGAACATCTGGAGGAATTTATTCTCTTGTGCTCCTTGTAGTGAAGATGTGAACAATTATTGTATACATCTGTGGAACTACGTATCATAAAACTGGTGAAAAAATGGAGCTATTCAATGTTTCGAAAAGTGTTCTGAGGAATATGCCAAGAACACCCTCAATGATCTACCCACTGGGAAGGTATTCTTTGAAAACTATACCAAATTGTTCAATTCTATTGAAAAATGTATCGACATCGATAACCTATTTAAAACATCAACGAAACTTTCGAAATATTGTAAAGCTGAGTTTGAGGAATATTTGCTGTTAGAAAAAGCAAATAGGAATCAAAATATTTCACAGTGGTGGAGAGTGATGAAAAAGTTCTTCCTACACTTTCCAAGATGGCCGATGATTTATTAATGGCTACATCCGTACCTGTTTGAAAGATTATTTTCTACAGCAGGTATGACCATGGCAAAAACACGTACATCATTGAAAGATGATGTGTTGCAAGTGTGATTATGTTTGAATTCTTGTCCATCGAGTAATTTAAAAGATGAAATTAATAGTGTTTAAAATTTAAAAAATGATGTACATGTAGGTACAAATATTTTTGTATAAGAGCGTAATAAATATAGCTTTACAAAATTATTCATTATTGTATACCATTTCGTTTATACAGGGTGAGTCTTTGACCACTGCATTAATTTTAACCAAATACTCCTCTGATCAAATGAAACACTTTTTTCATTTACCATTTTTCCAGATTCGGCTCAGGTAAAAAGTTACAAGCGTTTGAAGATTTCACAATGTGCTAATACACTCCCGCATACAAATTATCTATGACATTGTTGGCGAACGAGAATAAGGCATGGTAACGTGGTATACAGCTTGATTCGGGATTCCAACGCTCAGGGACGGATCCATAAAAGTAGTGAAATTTCTGGAGTTTTCCATTTTAAAACATTCAATGAACAATATCTCGAAAACGGTGCGTTTAAGGAGAAATGATGAAGAATAATATAATGTTCTAAAACGGTGGAATATTCTTGAAATGACTCAAGAAAAACTTAAAATGCTTTCTCTATGCTAATTTCGTTTAGTTTTATGAATCCACGAGTCCATAACTAGAAAACCAGTAGAAATAGAAAATAACTAATATTTGGAAAATATGTATCATAGTTATAGGAAACTTTACGCCAACATCCATTTTATTCGAAAAAAGGATGTCAAAGCAACAAAATAAAAACTGATTTTTTTTTCAAAATTTTAACAGCCTGTATCTTTTTACCTGAGCTGAATTTGGAAAAATGTTAAATGAAAAAAGTGTTTCATTTGATGAGAGGAATCTTTGGTTAAAATTAATGCAGTGGTCAAAGACTCACCCTGTATATTATAATATTTATTATCGTTATTCAGAATTAAGCGAGACGAGACGAGACAACTGATAACGAGACTTAATTTTTTGGGAATTGGCGAGAGCGAGACGGGATTTTTTATTCTCTCCCCTACTCTCTTCTCGTGTGAAGCCCTATTCAGTTCCCATTCGCTTCCCAAATTGGAAAGCTTTTTCTGCCGCACTCAGTAAATAATACCCCAATCTTTCTCCGGACCACATACGGCAGACCTAAGCGTCAACTTCATTACCCCCAACAACAAGGTAAGCAACGAAATTCGGGCCCGAATAGAAATGGGATCGATCTACTTGTAGCCGGAAAAACCGAATTTTCATCTCCACCTCGTTGCCCGGCCCCAATCAGGGCATTTCAGATCCTCGTTCAACCAGCCATTCTCCGCTATATTGGAAACGTTGAATGGGAATTGTTTCCCTAAATTGGACCAGGGATTTGACTATATTGCTTCGCGTCATTCAAAGAGACCGATTCGGAAAATTTCATTCCGACGGATTTAACTCTACGGCGGAAGAAAAACTGTCTGTCGGAGCCGTATTTAAATTTGGGCCAGATGGTACGCCTCTGACATGGAGGGTTCGTCTGTGCAGGTTTTATTTCAGGAACGATTAATCAGGGTAATTGGAACGGTGTTGGGAGTGGGAAAATGATGAGGTTGTCGTTCTGGTTATACGCAACTAGGAATTACAGTGTTCTATACTCCATTCACTTTTGTAAAGTCTCCCGGTTGGCCATGATTTAGGTCTATCACGGTTTTGTAACTAAAGCAGAGGTAGGTTGGCACTGCTGAAGAATCGTCAAGGTCAAAAGACCTGATGTGAAGTCAGGAGCTTTTGTGCGTATGGTCTATTGTCCATTCTCCTGTATTGGACACTCTTAAGTGTCCAATACAGGAGAACGTTCTCAAGTTAACGTGGCAACGGCCGACCGGCCGGACAGAATCAAATTTGACCCCGAATTCTTCATCGGGGAGTCGAACCCAATCGTTTGAGACCATTTTTGGCAAAAAATTCGATAATTACAGACATTTGGGCAGAATGATAACGCGATGTTCCCCAGGACATACGCGCAAAAAAAGGTGTTTTCAAATGGAATGCCATTTGAAAACACCGTGTTTTTTTGGGAAAAAACTGAAAAAAACTATAATCATCATTTGCGAGAACCTGTGGATTGTTGTGAAAAATGATTATGATTACTTGAAAAACAGCATTTGTTATAGGTTCCCCCAAAGTGTTATCGTACTAAATCTAACAGATAGAGGCATCAAAGCATCCCTCATAGGTGACAATTTTTCTTAAAATGTAAATATCTCCAATACGATCATAGATGGCCAAAGATATTGTTGAATAATCAGACCTTGATTTTTTAAGAGGAATCTAAATATTTAATAAAAAATTTGGGTTGTCATTTAAAATAAGGAAGTTTGTAGCTACTTCTGGTATAACCAGTAGTGGTAGAGAACCGTCAATATTTTATAAAAGTATTTTAAGGTCCAGAACCTCAGTGTGTGAATTTGCATGAGCGTATCACTTTTTGTTTCCCATATAAGGCAAAAGGTCCCTTTAAAAGAATGATCCTGTATGTATTCCAATTTTTGTTTGTTTTAATTCGTGAAATAATTCCCAAAATGAGCTCTGAAATGATAAATAATTCTTCGCTCATGTGTAAATATCGTGAAAAATTATCCATAATGTTAGACCTCTTGTCTCCGATAATACTTGACAAACTAAAACACTCGATCGACAAGTTTCTTTGTGCATATCGTCCTATACAGTCCAAAGAGGATTATTTTGAATGAATTTAATGAACTTTGTCAGGAAAAAAACTCTTTGTTCCCATTTTGTTGAAGTCATGTTCACCTTGGATACCACAATGTATACCTAAGAAAACACGACAAACTTATAGTGTAAATTTTAACAACGAATGCGCAATCTTCTTTGAGTGTCTTCATTAGATCATTCTACATAACAAAGAAAAATCTTTCTTGAGATATTCAGCAACGATAACCAAACAACTTATGAATCAATCATTCCCTCACTTAATTACCAGGTTATTTGCACGATCTGCTCTACCAAAAATAATAGTTGTCTATCGTAACCATCCTAACGACTGCATTATTTATAATAATCATTATGCTTTTTACGTGATCAAATCATTAACCGTATAATTCATGAAGAACCATTGTTCTCCATCCATTATCTTCGCCGAAAGTTCTTGAAGATGAGGTAATAATGAAGGATTTTGCACGAAAATTTATCACTCTGATTTGGTATTTCATTATCTGTCTATGATTGTTGAAAAATATCATTGATTATTGGTGGTGTAGAACAGTAACAAAGGTTTGCGATAGTTATTCCAATTGAAAAATTATCAGTACCAAAGTAACAAACAATCTTATGAAACTTCTGTCATTAGTTGAATCTGGAGATTCAATGGTAAGAAAAAATATTTTTATACGGGGTTAAAATTAAGAATAGTCAATTCTGACTATAACAAATATTTTAAGCAGCAATGACAATATTCTTCAAGACTTTCACAACAGCAAATATTTTCCAAGAGATGTTTAAATTTCTGAATTTTATTTATTTGTTAGATACGTGGCAACGTTGCAATTTTTTATGATGAGAATTTCTCCTCCATACTACGTGGAGTTGAAACAAACAACCCCTTCCATAAATTATTCCATATTTTTACATAACTTTGGAAATACATGGTTTGTTTTAAGTTGTATTATTCCGTTTTTTTGCGTGTATGTTCTGGGGAACATCGCGTTATCATTTTGCCCAAATGTGAAATTTAATTCTATGGTGCCGTCCGGCGGTTACCACGATAACTTGAGAACGGAAAGAGCTAGCGACCACAAATCTATGGGAGATGATAGTCCTACATTAGCGGTCAGACCTGGTTTTGAAAGAGATCCTCCTTAGGAGGAAGCAACTAAATATTGAAGGGATTTCTATGAACAAGAGTGAATATCTTTGAGAAATACAGAAGGCGATTCTTCTTTAAGAGATTCATGTGCCTTCAGGGGAGTATATTTGTGAGAGGGGACTTTTGAAAGGTTATGTATTATTTTCATTATGATATCGCTGAAATTTTGCTGAAGGCTTCAAAACTTAACTTTAAATTAGCCACACTTTCTGATCTTGTAAAGTGAGAGGCTCATTTGTGGATATTAAATTTCGTGATGGGTAGAGAGGAATTTTAGGCCAGTTTTTCTATCACTAATGAGAATATATCTTTATGTTTCACCTCATCACCTTTAGATCTATCAATGGACATTTATTGGTTAAGAATAAGTAATTGAATATTACTGGAATTAAATTGAATTTAATTCAATATGTTAGTAACTAAACCTATAATTTTCTTTGCTTTGATTATTTTAATATGACATTAATTCCAGTAATATTTTTCAAGAATAATTATGTATTCTTCTCCTAAAGAAGAATTGAAGGTAGACAATAATGTGTTAATTTTTTCATCATTGCTTTCTATCCTGACTTCACGAAAAAAAAAATTGGTTCAAGCACTGAAGTGAAGTCAGGAGCTTTTGCGCGTATGTTCTATTGTCCATTCACCATGGTAAATTCGATTAAAAGTGTCCAATACAGGAGAATGGGCAATAGAACATACGCGCAAAAGCTCCTGACTTCACGTCAGTGCTTTAACCAATTTTATTCTCATGTTATAGTTGAATATTTCTCGAAAGGAATATATCGAATTTGGCGAATTGAAACTGGGTAGTTAGTTGAAAAATACCGTTACAAAGACTTTTGCCAAATTTCGTGATGATCGTATCTCTAGAAAATCTTAAAAATCATCGAAAAAAATTTCTCTTAGAAGCTATCCGTCCAATATCGCTGAAATTTTGCGAGAGCCATCAAAACCTAACTTTATAGCCAAATTCCAAATTTGGATACGACTTTGTACAATGGTACATGCGCTCAAAATCTCCTGACTTCACGTCAGTGCTTTTGGCGCTCTTGTTCCTCGGAACAGAGTGCTTATCAATTTGCACAAATGTCTGTAATTTTCGAATTTTTTGATAAAAATGGTCTGAAAAGATTTGGTTCGACTCACCGATCAAGAATCCGTACTCGAAATCAATTCTGTCCGGCCGGCCGTACGCACATTAACTCTCGAACGAAAGGAGATAGAGGATTGACATTTGCAGGGTAGGTTTGGAGCGTATGTATGTCGGACGATTTGGTTAACGGGCGAAATCCACCACGCGGTTTCGGAGTTATGGCCGTTTTTAGTAAAGACATTTTTTATGAATGAAGATTTGTATTGATCGGATTACCGTAAAGTGGCAAAAAACTACGGCCGGCCGGTCAGTTGAAATTTTCAGAGTAGGTTTGGGAGATAACTATCTCAGTTAAGTTCATTAATGGGCTATATCGGCCCAATGGTTTCGGAGTAACGAAGAAAACATTTTTAACAAGCTAATACTCGGGATAATAATAATCGGAGATGTGATTTTTCAAAATTTCGATAATACATGGTACTTCCATGTTTTCACAGAATGTGAGTTCTATATGTCTGTGTTCTATCTGTGTTCACTGTTCATTCATGTCATCGGATTTGTTTATATAATCCGTACTTTGAAAATATTTTGTGTGGGAAAAGAAGGTTCCGCATCTTGAATTTGTGAATATATACAAGACTGTTTTGATACCAAAAATAATATAGACTTGTTGCAAATTGAATAATTTATGTGTAAATATTGGGGAATGATGTTTCAGAAGACTTAGAATTGGATCATCAAAAGAAATTACTGTTCGTTGACCACCGAGGTTAATATTACCTTTTACTTCCTTAAGTAGTGAGACATGTTCCAATATACAGTATTTTCATAATGTTGCTAGCAAAAAAATGCTGAAATATTGATCTACATTTGTGTTTCAAAAATTCTTTCTTGAGTTTCATAATACAGAATGAATGTGTTAGTGGTATGAACTATTAAATTATGAAAAGAGGATTGTATTTTATCAATATATTTTAAAATAGTAAAAATATATATATTATTTGAATTTAATTTCTTCTTCTTCTTAATTTCTCTCTTTCGCCACAGGGCTTCACCCCTTTTTAAGAAATTTTTGTGTAGAATGTGGGTGATTTTTCTTCAACACGCACATAAATTCGGTCCATTATCACGAGTATCCCATAAATCACAAACGACCTTAGCTGGAAGATTCCCGTATCCCATATTCAAATATTAAATATGTATACGCTTGCGATGATAACATTGTTGAATGCTCGAAGGGCGAGTATCGATTTAGAGCCGAAGACGTTCCAGAATATCGTACACGGCTGTGGATTTCGTGACCGGGTCCCATCCGATGATAACGTCCACGATCGCCTCACGTTCAATCGGGGAGACTGATCAATTTGGTAAATTTGGACGATTGGATGGTTCCGAATGGGAGATAAGGGGGAAGGAGAGCGAAAAATTGTGAATCAAGGCGATTGGGGGTGAATCGATTGTCGCTAGGTGGGCATGTTCGATATATTTCTGGGGGTTTTGCGCAAGTTTCTTGGTTGGTGTAACGTATCGTGAAGTTACATATCAAGAAATTTATATTTATATATACAGGGTGATCCAGATCGTAACCAAGAAATTTTAACCACGTATTCTACATCAAAAATAAGCCCTAGTTTGTCATATAAACATATGTCGAGAAATGTTTCCTCTCCGAGGTACGGGGTGTTAAAATTATAGAAAAAAAAATTTTTTATCAATAACTTTCACACTGCTTGAAATATTTTTAGGAAATTTGAGACATAGTTTTTAAGCGTCAAGGAGCACTTTTTGCATAATATCATTTATTTTCTATTCTACCAGTGGCGTCCGTAGCAGCGAGACTGAATATTTTCAGATAAAAAATGATACGCAACTGGTTTTTCCGACAATAAAAATTACTTTTTAAATATCTATTTAATTAGGAGCAAATTTGGTCTCCTGATCTTTTGCTGAACGAGGCACCGTTTCCGGTTAAAAATTTTAAAGAAACTGAAGTTTTAAGAAATTGATTATGTCTGCCTTGTTACCAAGAACAATTATTAATTATGTAAAATATACCACAATGTAAGCGTTGAATTGATACTTTTTTGAAAGCTGAAGAGTGAGTGATCTCTGATATGAGTTAGAAGGAAGCCCAAAACTAACATTATGTCAGAAATAAATTGTTTTATGTGGCATTAATTTTTTTATTTACATAATATTTGATTTCTCTTTAAAAATTTAGTGAACTTGGCAAATTATTGAAACACGGTAGTTAGTTGAAGAAGTGGGAAAGCCCTGTGGACAGGAGCTTTGGCGCCCTTGTTCAAACTTTAACAATTCATTTCCGAAATTATTGGTTTCTCAGAGTTGAGAATGATATCAATGGATTCTTATGATAGAACTGCATCATGAAAGAAGTTAAATTTAAATTAAATAACGAACTTATCCGAGATATTCATTCCTCAAATCTCCTTTGAAAATTATATTATATCAATTGAAACTTAGCCAATATTTCAGTTTTGTTTTCACTGACGATATTCAGAACCCAATTTGATAAACTTACCAAATTATATATTTCCATCATCATATGGATTATCCAAGGGCATATAGGGTACGAGGAATTATAATATCCTATATTTGGTCATTTTGCATTCAATCATACTTTTTTTGTTAAAAAAGAAACCCATTTGACTTGTATGTTATAGGTAGATAAGATTAGATGTAGTGAATACAGATAGAACACAGACAGATAGAATTCGCATTCTGTGGAAACATAGAAGTACGATGTATTATTGAAATTTTGAAAAATAATATCTCCGAAATGATTAGCTTCTTAGAGTAGAAAAGTAAGTCAAATTAGTCAACAGTTTATTATATTTGAAGCGAATTCGAACGAATTTCATGAAGCAGTTTGAATCAATATAACTATAAATGTATCATGTATATGGTGATTTCATTTTTATAATGCAGAAGAAATTCATTTAAACAAGATTTAATACCTATCGCAGGGCGAAACGAGTAAGATAAGGTACTTATGGATATATATTTAGGTTTGATTGGAATGATAACAATATCTTTATCAATAAAAATAGGTTACCCAAGATTATAATATAAAATAAGAGATAATGAAAAAGTTAGTAACTATTAATGTTTAAGATTATCAGAATTTTTCAAAAATTCACTACGAGAACTTCATTATGAAAATTCTCAAATGTCAGTTTTAGAGACGGTTGAAAAACAGTTATCTAGATGCATTTATATTGATATTTAAAACCATTCATTGGTCAAGCTTATAACTAATAAGTTGAATTTTTAGAATAATTCTATATTATATGAATTGTTTTCCCTGGAAGCCAAGCAGTCTTGGGCGGGTTCAGTACCTGAATAGACAACGGCACTAGAAATGAATTTGAACAAGCGCGTCAAAGCAGGATGATCTCACTTCGGTGCTTTCCCAAATTTTTTTTTAATTATCTAATTATCGAGTTTTTAGAAAAATATCTGAGAAGAAGATCAAATCGTGAGAAAGTGTCGTCAATACACTATTTATCATTCATTCTTTCAAAATTAATAACTATTATTATGCTAATTAAACGAACGAATAATCCAAACAAATAAACGAATACGAAACCGATATCGAAAACTCCCATTCAGCATCACTCACTTCTTCTCCTTGAGCACCAAATTACCTCACGATCTTCTTCGCTTGTGACACACGTGAGAGCATAGAATCGCACTAACTTCACAATGGCTATTGAGCAGTTTAGTCTTACGCGTCTCAATATAACATCCCGAGTTTCTCGTGAGATACAACGCTATTACTCATCATCTCCTATATCCATCTACCTATATCCTCCATTAAATATGGTATCAATAGAGTGCCCTCAACTATGTACACGAACTTAGGTTATGATGATATCAACTCTACGTTTTGACGTCATTGGAAAAACGAACTTTCGAAGCTTATCGACTGTGATGATCAGGAACCAAATGTGATGATGCATTTTTGGGATGGGATCAGAAAAAGAATAGATAAAAATGATGCAGTCTTACATACCGCCAAGGATGTACCGGAAATTAATCATTTATAAAGCGAGAGGGATGGAAAACGGTTATTTAGATGCATTTACAGGGTGTGCCGAAAGTAATGCTACCAAATTTGGTCCCAATTCTCGAGAAGAAATTAGGAGACCCCTATTTTTGCCAGTAGGCTCTCTCTTTCCCTTAAAATAGTATTTTTGGCGCCCTTGTTCCTCGGAACAGAGTGCTTATCAATTTGCCCAAAATTTTTGTAATTTTCGAATTTTTGGCTGAAAATAGTCTGAAACGATTTGGTTCGACTCACTGATCAAGAATTCGTGGTCAAAATCGATTCTATCCGGCCGTTAACAAGATAACTCTCGAACGGAACGAGCTAGACAGTTAAAATTTTCAGAGACTAGGTTTGGGATATAAATATCTCGGCTAAGTTTGTTATTGGGCTAAATCGGTCCGATGGTTTTGGAGTAACAAAAAAAATATTTTTTTTCACACTACTAATTTCAAATTTTTTTTTCAAGATATAGTTCCACCATAAGAATCTATTGATATAATTTCCAACTCTAACGCGCTAACACTTTCGGAGATATAATTTCTCAAAATTTCAATAATACGTCGTACTTCTATGTTTTCACAGAATGCGAATTCTATCTGTCTGTGTTCTATCTGTGTTCACTGTTTATCCATGGCAGCTAATCTACCAGACATGTAAAATTTATTTCTGTTCTAGAAGACAAAGTATGATTGAATGCAAAATTACCAATTATAGGACATTTTATACATATATTATGTACCCTTTCAATCGATATAATATAATTTTCAGAGTAGATTTGAGGAATGAATATCTCGTATAAATTCGTTATTAAATTTCAAGTTAGTTCACTTTATGATGCAGTTCTAATATAATAATCCACTGATATCATTCGCAACTCTGAGAAACCAATAATTTCGGAGATATGATTTGTCATAGTATGAACAAGAGCGCCAAAGCTCCTGTCCACAGGGCTTTCCCACTTTTTGCGCTCTAGTTCCTCGGAACTGAGTGCTTATCAATTTGCCCAAATGTCTGTAATTTTCAAATTTTTGGCTGAAAATGTCTCAAACGATTTGGTTCGACTCACTGATCAAGAATCCGAGGTCGAAATCGATTCTGTCCGGCCGGCCGGCCGTAGGCACGATAACTCTCGAACGAAAGGAGTTAGAGGATTGAAATTTGCAAGTTGGGTTTGGAGCGTAAATATCTCGAACGAGTTCGTTAATGGGCGAAATCCATCAAGCGGTTTCGGGGTTATGGCCGATTTTAGTATAACACATTTTTTATGAATATTTCCGAAACCGATCACTCGATCTATCTGAAATTTAGCATCAAATTGTAGAATCATGACCTTTATACGCATGTGAAGTTTTGTATTGGCCAGGTTTCCGCAAAGTGTCAAAAAAAAATTTTCTAAATTTTAAAAAGATGTTTCTACAATAACTCTCGAACGGAATGAGCTAGGCAGTTGAAATTTTCAGAGTAGGTTAGGGAGATGAATATCTCGGTTAAGTTTGTTATTGGGCAAAATAGGCCAGATGGTTTCGGAGTAACGAAAAAAAAATTTTTTTTAATACACATATCTCAAATTCAATTTTTATTCAAGATGCAGTTTCACCATTAAAATCCATCGATATCATTTTCAACTCCAACAAGCTAATACTTTCGGAGATATGATTTTTCGAAATTTCAATAATGAATCGTACTTCTATGTTTTCACAGAATGCTATAATTATTCTATCTAAGCTTTATTGTATGATCTGTGTTCATACTCGTACATTTCATCCTGTTCTATAACAGAGAGTCAAATTCATTTCAGGTATTTTAATTTGATTTCTTCCATGGTGCAGTTCTCATTCTCAGATTGCTCATTTAATCTTGATAAATATACTATTATTTGAATTGAATTTCCTTTATGACGCAGTTCTATCATAAGAATACACTGTTATAATTACCAACTCTGAGAAACCAATACTTTCGGACATATAATTTGTCTTTTTGAACAAGAGCGCCAGAAAGCTCCTGTCCACAGGGCTTGAACCATTTTTTTATGTAATCCTTCATGCACAGTTGCACAATTTTCAAGCGCATCAAAGCTCCTAACCTTAGTGCTACTAGTTTTCCAAACTTTTGTGTATTCCTTGTTATGTCTTGTACTCAGATTACCCTCGAGGCACAAGTAATAATTACAATTCTCTTTGAATGCTGAAATAATTTAACATACAGGAAATCATCAAAAAAACTCCCTCATTATATCACGTGAGTTTCCAAACGCTATTGTATAAATATATTAGTTCGACTAGGAGAAGTTCCGAAGCGACATATTAAATTTTCAAATCTACATCCCGCAATTTGTAACTGTTTCAATTATAATGGCTAAATGTGACCTGTTACTCATAACGGTAATTAGTTTACGTGTTATAAAACCAAATCCATTAGGTGAAGCGTTATTTGACAAATCGCCTGATGTGTTCCATCTATTGGTTCATGATTCTCTCAAATAATACACCTTTGGGAACATTCAGCAAAAAAAAAATTTCGTTACCAATTCGGAATTTACACATTTTACGTTTCGAAGTTTGTATAGAATCGAATAGAAGAAAGATTTTCACCAAAACTACTGTCGTAGAAATTGAAAATAAATTTTTTATCAATGATATACAGGGTGTTCCGGCAATCCGTGACTCTTTCTTAGGTGTAAATGAAGTTTGCAAAGATTAATCAGGAATGCTTTATTTTTTTTTCCTACGACGCCATATGTGCCTCCAAATGGTACTCCCATAATTCAGTTTTTGGCGCTCCTGTTCCTCGGAACAGAGTGCTTATCAATTTGCCCAAATGTCTGTAATTTTCAAATTTTTCGATGAAAATGATCTTAAACGATTTGGTTCGACTCACTGATCAAGATCCGTGGTCGAAATTCATTATGTCCGGCCGGTCTGGACGTCCGGCCGGTCCGTAGGCACGATAACTCTCGAACGGAATGAGCTAGATAGACAGTTGAAATTTTTAGAGTAGGTTTGGGAGTTAAATATCTCGGCTAAGTTCGACATTGGGCAAAATCGGACAGATGGTTTCAGAGTAACAAAAAAAAAATTTTTTTTTACATTTACAAATTCCAAATTAAATTTTTTTCAATATGCAGTTTTACCATAAGAATCCATTGATATCATTTTCAACTCTAACAAGCTAATACTTTCGGAGATATGATTTTTCAAAGTTTCAATAATAATAAATCGTATTTCTACGTTTTCAAAGAATGATATAATTATTCTATGTATAAATTGTTATAATGTCAACTTATTTTCCTGAGACATGACATTGTATAATTCATTTCAACAATCGTAGAATTATGAGAATTATTATATGGTATCATACTTTTTGTTGGTTGATATTTTCATGCCGATGGTCAATCCCAATGATGATGGGAATGGTAATGGTAAGTTAATAATATTGTGTTCAGAATATCTCCAGTAAAAACAAAACTGGAATATTGATGTATTGGAGTGGAGAGCAGTCCCTTGCTCTGGCTATAAATTTGAACAAGTGCTCCAAAGCTCTTGGCCTCAGTACTTTTCCAGCTAGTTTAATATCCTAACCTACGAAACTGTCAAATAATTCATTTGTCATATGTAACAGTGTTGCCTATATTTCACTTCAGAGTCGGAAAAAATCACTAATTGCATTGGATCATCAATCATTTGTATACAATGAGTTGAACTCAAAGACATCAATTATATATGACGTCATCTCTGTTTTTCAATCCTTACGGACAGTTTTATCATAAATAAACAGAGATGATAAATCATTTGGTGAACAAGGCATATCATTCTTCTGTAGCAAGAGTCATTTAACGAATTTGCACTGGTATTGACGTAGACATTAACCCAATAAACTTTATACCTCTGGATTATATCCAATGAGTCATAACCTAAGGATTTTTTCATTTCTGCGAACATATTAAGATGTGAGGAACCCGAAATCTCTCGAAGATAGCTACAACTTCGTTTGGGGCAGACTGCATGGTGACTGAATAACGAGAATTTCTGCTGCGTAATTTCAAACGAAACTAAACGTCAACATCGGCGTTAACAGCACTGTCATTCACGGGTACCATGATCGAGCCGTTGGGAAAATCCGTCAGATGTCACCCCATGTTAAAGATTTCTCGAAAGTCGTATATGAAAATTGATTGATTTAATTGGCATACTCCGATTCTTGGGATCGATAAATTCGAAATGTTTCTCGTGAAAACAATCATAGAGAGGTCTATTTTTGTACTTCTAATATATTTTTCCCAACTATAATTAGAATAATTCCAATTATCAGTGAAACCAATTAAAAAACTCCAGGAATATGATAGAGAATATTTTTTCACTCAACTTATCAGTTCTTTCGAAACAATAAATAAATTATCTGTTTTCAAAAATTGTTTTGTGCCGATATCATGTGGGATTGGTTACATTGTTGCATAAATAAACATTCTCACGTACGGATATCGTTATAATGAGATTTATCTATGCCTATAAATATATAAAAACCAGTAATGGCAGCTCTAAATAATTGTAGGCGTTACCTCATGATTGACACCCTCAGTAATGAGGCTTATAATCAGTGCCGCTGTTATATCATTTCCACTGTAGAAATATACCGGGTGGCCCACTACAGATGCGGAGCTCATTTTGATGGAGTAAATGAAGATATTTTGAGAATATTTCTTGGGATGTATGTAGGATGTTCAAAAGCACAAGCTAAATTTATTTTCTTAAATACAGCATGTTCGAAAACTAAGATATAGACCAAAGTTGATTTTTTTTAATGTAGCACCCTGTATTTGACCTCAAAAATGGAATGGCAAGCTCAAATTAGGATGAGTTTCCTCAGATCACTTTATACCTTAGAAGCACCATTTACGAGAAAATGGCGAAAAATTTGAAATGAGGAGTTTTTTTAAATATTTAATTTAATAAATATTTAATTTTATATATTATATCTGGAAAACACAATGTTATAGTTTTTTTTAATTTTATTTTTATCACATCTTGAAGGCAAATAAGTTTAGTATTATTGTAATAAGATTTGGGAATATTCGAGGGAATATTATAATGAATTTAGGTAATCACATGATTTTATTTACTTTAGTTTGAGTTTTGCAAAAAACATGAAAGTGATAACATTTCTGAATAGAGAATGATGCGACCTTTCATACGATGTATCACAAGCCCATAATTCCTATTTGAAAGATTAGGGGTTGAAGGTAGGGGTAGCATTTTTACGAAAAAGAATGACAATTTAAATTTGACGTCTTTCGGGATTCTCCATAAATATGTATAGCAACCAAGATAATGAATTTATTCCATTTCGGTTTTCCACACTGTATAATACTTATCGAAGACATAACAACTTTCATTGCGTTAACCTCCGACGAAAATCGGAAAATTGCATATTGTGTAAGTCGAAATTTTCTTTGGATTTGATTGGATTAAAATTTATTCAATCCGTTTATCCACGACGGAGATAAGAATTACCTTATGCCCGGATTGAATAACAACGAACGCAACAAGCAATTACTTTTATCAAAACGATCATAATTTTATTGGATTTAATGGAAGGAGTTCGTGATTTTTTTCTAGTCGTGTTATGGCAATAGTTCAAGGTTATGGGGATGGAGACTTAATATTGAATATTGCTGTAATCAGCAAGATACATATTTCGTTACTTAATGGTTGCTTTCTGATTTTTCTCTCCCAAACTCCGAAAAAAATCTATGAAATAAAAAAACACTTTCTTGAAAAACTACAAAATTAAAATTTCAAACAAAATAACATTCCAAGTTTTGATGGTGTAAGTTTGTTCCCAAAAATGTTCCTGTCGATAAGTCCCTCCAAATAGTAGAATTAAATTATAAAATAATGAATCAGTGATTAAAAATTTCATTCAATATTTTTCCTAAGAATTTTCACATTGTGAAAAATACGTAATTACTACGACTTCTATGTAGAGAGGACAACGTTGCGTAGTTATCTGACGGTTAAATGAGCATAACCTAACATTTTCAAAATATGTATACACGTTGAAATGTGTCAAAATTTCATGGCCAACCGGAATATGGACTTTATAAAAGTGAATGGAGTATTATGTATTTTGATCTTTAGAATCGCCTCCTAAAATATATTAACGATGAATCGGGACACCCTGTATAATCATATTCCAACCTCAATTTTTCATCAGGCCACGAGCCGTGAATGTCATCGAGATATGTTTCCTTGTCGAAACAGTGACAACCTTCCATGATCATTTTTAACATTTTCCGAAATAATTCCAATTCATTGCGGAGTAAATACTAATGAAAAGTAATTTTCATAGGTCGCATAATTTCGATATTCTATTGGAGCCGTAGGTATAAAATTGAAAATCATTATTCGGCGATGCGTTAACGCGTATGCAATAGCGATGTCGATTTTGAATATTGGAGGCACAAAATCTGGCCCTGAAATAATATGGCTGACTATCTAAATTCATGGCGTATCTATCGGATTGTAGGATGGTTTTTATTCTGATGCAGATGGAAATATTCAGATTCGACCTGAGCAGAATTATAAATTGAAAGGTTTTTTTCCCAAACGCTGAAAAATATCTATAAAATAAAAATTAATTATTTTGTGATTTGCTTCTGCGTAAGAAACACAAGATATTTGTCAGAAGCAATCAATTGAACAATGTTGCCTAACAAACAACAACGAAACAACATCAACGAAGAAACAACTATATCGTAACGTTTTGGAGTCTATATCAGACTCCTTCGTCAGACGCTTAACGAACATCTTCAGATATATTTTGTTGATAGTTATTGTGAAATTCAAGAATTATCACATTGACAATATTTAAAAATGATAGCTAACATAGTTTTACTTTGCATAGAAATTTCCAAGTTCCAACTCCTTTTTCAATAAATTTAGCCAAATATGGTCAATACCAATTGAGCAATTTGCAAAATTGCATTCTCTGTTCAATAAAATACAAGTTGACTCCTTAAGTTTCCTTTTAATATAATCAGGTTCTGTCATTAGAATCTTTGTATTACTCCAATCCATCATGTGGATTGTACATATACATGTTCTGCTATTTTTGATTTCTGTATGTCTCTATTTCTCAAGTTATTCTTATGCTCTGACTTTCTTACTTCTAGTGGTCTTGATGTTTCTCCTGTGTATGATTTACCACAAATACAAGGAATATTATATACACAGTTTTTTTATTTTTGTTTTTCATTTATGGGTTTTGTTTTCGTTAATAAAGACCTAAGATCATTTTGTGTTTTGAAGACAGTTCTTATATTGACCTTAGAACCGATTCTTCTAATTTTTTCAGAAAGGCCACGAACATAAGGGATCACATTCAACAGATTGGGTTGCTGTTCTTGTTGATTATTCATGATACATGTATTTATGAATTGCATCGGATATCCATTTAATTCTAAAATTTTTTTATGAAATCAATTTCATTATTCCGAATTTCAAGAGTAGAACAAATTAGGTTCGCTCTATCATAAAGTGTTTTAAGAACACCTCCTTTCACACTAAGCTGATGGTTTGAATATTTCTTCATTCATTAAAAAACAGATTCCTTCTATTCGCGTCTACAAGGTGTTTCAAAAAAAGTTGGATTCGTTGTTAGGATAGGTACAACACTAACGAATAAGTGGGATTTGCTTTGTAAAACGAGTTGTAAAAGCACTGTGGCCGGGAGCTTTGGCGCGCTTGTTCAAATTTATATGCAGAGCAGTCATCCATCCAGGTGCTGGACTCGCCCAAGGCTGCTTAGAACTAGGAAAAAAATAATATTCTCAATATTTCCAAGAATATGAGTCTGTAGAACAAGCGTCCAAAAATAAGTGGTCAACTTTCTGGCTGAGAATGGTCTCAAACGATTAGTTGACTCAAATACCTACATTCACTGTTTGGTCCAAAATAAACAGTGCTTTGTTTGTGGTAGCGTAAGGACACAAATCAGTTCAATAATACAATTATGCCATGAAATATTTCGAAAAGAATCGAATTTACCATGGTAAATTCGATTGGAGAGTGTCCAATACAGGAAAATGGAAAATAGAACATAAGCGCAAAATCTCTTGACTTCATGTCATTGCTTGAATCAATTTTTGGGTTATTGAAGAAATAGTAACCAAATTTCAGATTGATATAACTCCAAATCCGTTTGGACGATTATGCTAGTTGATGAACTCTAATGTCGCATTCAGATACGCAATCTACCCTTAAAACTTGCAAGTCGCTATTTCTTTCCGTTCTCAAGGTATCGTGAGATACATAATATTTTTTCGTAATTTTTTTTAAATTTTTTAGTGGTACAGTCCTCACAAAATTTTACACACGACTTCATCTCGATATTCTACAAGTAGTTAGCAGGATTCAATTCGATAGAGTCTTTATTTTTTGAGTTATCGAAGAAATAATATTCTAGATGGGTATAACTCCGAAACCGTTGAGCCGATTATGACCAACAGCGAACTTAACTCTTCCATTCAGATGCGCAACTTACCCTGAAAATTGCAGGTCCCTATCTCCTTTCGTTAAAGAGTTATCGAGACAGCTACTGAATTCACACAAGGCTGCTCGGATCTCCAACAATATAGATCCGATCGTGTTCAAACTTGAAACTTGGTAGTGAAGTTAGGTTTTGAAGGCTCTCGCAAAATTTCAGCCATGCCGAATGAATAGTTTCTGATTTTTAAAAACTTTCTAGTGATACGTTCCTCACAAAATTTCTCAAAAATTTTCCCGCTGACATTTTACATCTTATGTACATGTTTGAATTGGATCGATTTTGTATTTTTCGAGTTATTGAGGAAATAACTAAAAAATTTCAGATGGGTGTAACTCCAAAACCGTTTGGCCGATTATACTCATAAACAAGCTCAGATGTCACATTCAGATGCACAACCTAACCTAAACATTTCAGGCCGCTATCTCTTTCGATTCTCAGGTTATCGTGACATAAAAAACATTTTTTAATAATTTTTTTAAAATTTTCTAGTGATACGATTTCCACAAAATTTCACAAAAGTGCTAAGGTTTATATTCTACAACTTTTCACCAAGTTCCAATTTGATCGGATTAATATTGGTTGAAAACGAAATTATTACTCGGAAACCATTGAACCGATTATGCCCATTAACGAACTTGTTCGTTGTATTAGGATGCGCCACCTATGCTGAAAATTTCAAGTCACTAGCTCTTTCTGTTCTCAAGTTATCGTGGCAACGGCCGGACGGAATCAAATTTGAGCCCCAATTCTTCATCGGGTAGTCGAACCCAATCGTTTGAGACCATTTTCGGCAAAAAATTCGAAAATTACAGACATCTGGACAAATGATAACGGGATGTTCTCCAGAACATACGCGCAAAAAAATCAAAAACTGTTGACAACTTCGTTTGTCAGGTGTAAAATTATGGATCAGTATACATCTCGATCGTTGAAATATTTCGATATTTTGGAAATTTCTTCAACAATATAGATCCGGTTGAGTTGAAATCTAGAACTTTATTGTGAAATAAGATTTTGAAGGTTCTCGCAGAATTCTAACTACATCAGATGGATAGTTTCTTACATACAGATCAGTTAAAAAAACTTATCTGATCGAGATAAGTTTTTTTCCAGTTATTGGGGAAACAAAACCTCAGATGGCTATATTTCTGAAACCACTCGATGGATTTTGCCCATTAACGAACTTCACCGGTGTTGTTGCACTCCAAGCCTACTCTGAGGATTTCAACTCTCTAATTGCGTTCTTAATCGTGCTGACAGCCGGACAGAATCAATTTTGACCTCCGATTCTTCACCACCGAATCGAAACTAATTGTTTGAGATCATTTTCGGCCAAAAATTCGAAAATTACAGACTTTCAGACAAATCGATAGACCCTCTGTTGAGCTGGACAGCATGCCAACAATTTCCTAACGGCACCCAGAACCAAGATACAGGGTGTTGTGAGAAAATTCTGAATTGTGAAACCACCAACTTAAGGCATGCGTTCCTAAGCCACGATCTGTGTAAGAAAAGTTCGTGACTCACTATCCATGTCAAAACAGTTTTACCGTAATTACAGTAAGTAAGTAATTAACACCACGCTCAATTTTGCGATAGCGATAAAATTATATAGGACGCCTTGAGAACATCTGGCTCCTACAACACACCAAAAACAAAGGAAATTGATTGATTCAGATCGCTTAGAACCCCATTAAATTTGTGACCCTGCGAACATCCGCAATATTTTCATACGCAACTATGTAATTTCTCGGTTGTAAACCTATAACGCTAATTATCCGCAAAAAACATTAATATCATTCTCACCATAGTGTAATCGAAAATTTAAAATTGATGCGTTCGAACAATACCGATTTCATTAATCATCATCTATCCTCCAGTGGCGGTTCGTGGTGCACGGGATGTGACTTAGAATTTATATTTGTATTTCCGTTCATCATAATTCTTATTATGATTATTTAATTCAAAAATTTTTTACATTACAAATTTCAAATTCAATTTTATTTTTGATGCAGTTCCATCATAAAAATCCATTGATGTCATCTTCAAGCCTAGCAAGCTAATACTTTCGGAGATATGATTTTTTTTTCAAAGTTTCAATGATATATCGTACTTCTATGTTTTCACAGAATTCTATCTGTCTGTGTTCTATCTGTGTTCACTATTCATTCATGTCATCTTATCTAAGAGACTTCATATTTATTTCTATTCTAGTCTATATAATTCGTACTTTGAAAATATATAGAGTTAGAAAACAAGGTACCGCATCTTGAATTTGTGAATATACAGGGTGAGTCTTTGACCACTGCATAAATTTTAACCAAAGATTCCTCTCATCAAATGAAACACTTTTTTCATTTACCATTTTTCCAGATTCGGCTCAGGTAAAAAGTTACAAGCGTTTAAAGATTTCACAATGTACTAATACACTCCCGCATATAAATTATCTATGACATTGTTGGCGGACGGGAATAAGGCATGGTAACGTGGTTTACAGCTTGATTCGGGATTCCAACGCTCAGGGACGGATCCATAAAAGTAGTGAAATTTCTGGAGTTTTCCATTTTAAAACATTCAATGAAGAATATCTCGATAACGGTGCGTTTAAGGAGAAATGATGAAGAATAATATAATGTTCTAAAACGATGGAATATTCTTGAAATGACTCAAGAAAAACTTTTTATGCTTTCTTTATGCTAATTTCGTTTAGTTTTATGAATCCACGAGTCCATAACTAGAAAACCAGTAGAAGTAGAAAATAACTAATATTTGGAAAATATGTATCATAGTTATAGAAAACTTTACGCCAACATTCGTTTTATTCGAAAAGAGGATATCAAAGCTACAAAATAAAAACTGATCCTGTATCTTTTTACCTGAGCTGAATTTGGAAAAATGTTAAATGAAAAATTATAGATAAACTCTAAATATTCCATTCAATATTGAAATATTAAAAATAAATTTCCACTTATTCATTTGTATTTCAAGATAATGAACGTTTGAAGCTAATGATTCATGTAAATTGTCTGTGAAAATTTGTTTTCATGGGTTAGGGGAAAAGAGTTATTGTGAAAATAAGATTCATTTATTTAGATACCAATCTATAAATTGTTTTATACTATCTACTAAGGGCCGATTTATTCAACCTCTCCGTAAAGTATTCGTCAACTATGTGCTCGTTGAATTTACTGATCCCCTTTAAAGTGAACATTTACAGATTACTTTCCTTTCGGTAAGGCTACTTGACAGTTTACAGGTCGTAAAATATATCAGCCCTCAGTGAACAAAAAATTTGTATACCTCACTGAAGCCGTAATACAAACAAAGGAAATAATTTCGAATAAAACTCTATTAACATATTCGATTATTTACTTCAAGAGAGATCAAGAATAACATTCATTTTGAAAATTCAATACTACATCAAGCAGCATGCAATACATTTTTTCGAGTTTGGACCACTGCTGCCCACATAATCATGGAGGATTTGTGAAACATTGCAGGGAGGATAAATACTTGTATATAGATAATTATTAAAATATGATAACTGACTTTCTCCGTTTCCTTATATACTACTTCTCGTTGTAAAATATACTTGGATTTTCCTCCGCAACACTAGGATACATCATTTTCAAAGTTAGCGTTGAATTATCAAGCCATTCTATTATAATATTAGTAAAATCTGTTCTTCAGAGGTATTCATTGTTAAGCATGCTAAGCAACAAGCATTTAAGAAACATATACCTGAAGTTCCACGGGAAAACAATATACATAATATATACCTACACACATGTTATATTGCATCGCCTTCTACTCCTATATTTTAAAATATTCTGCAATTAGAAAAATTAAAATGTTTCGTTAAAAATGCCTATTATATAGGTACACGCTGGCATCCAAACACCCTGATGATGGATCGTAAGAGACCCATGATATCAGGAAAACAGATTTGTTTGAATAGAAACACTAGATTTTCTTCTTGGCTATTCCACTTTTGAACTTTAAAAATTTTAGTGTTCATGTCATCTTGGTTGCCTCTTATCAATATTAAATTTTCTCATGAGATATACTTAAGCTTCACAAATATTCAATCGACTAAGTTCCATATACCTTGTTTTTAAGAATTCTATCTGCAGTAACTCCAAGAGTAACTCATGCATTCTATTTGTCGAAAAGCATTACTTTTTTGCTCTACGTCAACTGGACCTAAATTCATTCCAACCTGAAAGGAAATATTAAGACTTGGATTTCTCTGAGTAAAGTAATTCATTCAATTCACTTCTATTACTTACTGCTGATTTTTAGCCAGAAATCCTGAAGGACATATACCAGATATCTTCTTTCTGAACAACTTTTCCACAGTTCTCCATAATTTGGAATTTCTTTCACATATGTAAACAATATTTCTAGATTCCTCCAATCTTCAAATACAAGGTAATCTCGATTATTTTCAACGGAAGGAATACTCGTTCGTACTTCGTGGATTGAGAATATTTTGTTTACGTTTCAGATTTCAGATTCGATGTTGAGCAAAGATTATTCTCTTTAATCTTTGATGTTGAGGTTAAAACGGGGCGCATGCGTAGATCAGAATGTAGTTTGTAGTATATCCATTAATCATGAATCATTCTCAAAAATACAACACAAGCAATTTACCGATCACTGCTAATATTTATTATTTACCAGAAATTCATCACAAATCGAAACTATTTAAATTAGAAATGTCAATTTTTACATGACTAACCCGGACTTAGCCATTTAACCCTGCTATTTTGCCGGGTTAAATTTTTATAGTTTTAACCCAGGGTTAGGCTCTAACTCTTGAAGGTGCAAGACCTATTATCAATTTAACCCTAGGTTTAGAGTTAATCCGGATTTAATTAGGTAACCCGCATTCGTGCAAGTGGGCCTTAGTGGCCTACATGGCCTAAAATTCCTCTCTACCCATCACAGGATTTAATATCCACAAATGACCCTCTCACCTTACAAGATCAGAAGCCTTCAGCAAAATTTCAGCGATATCATATTAAAAATAATACATAACCTTTCAAAAGTCCCCTCTCGCAAATATACTCCTCTGAAGGCACATGGATCTCTTGAAGAAGAATCGCCTTCTCTATTTCTCAAAGATATTCACTCTTGTTCATAGAAATCCCTTCAATATTTAGTTGCCTCCTCCTAAGGAGGATCTCTTTCAAAACCAGGTCTGACCACTAATGTAGGGCTATCATCTCCCATAGATTTGTGATGAAATAAGACGATTATCCCATAATATACGAGCGAAAATATGTCATCATGACATTCATATATTTATTTTTGAAGCTTCTCGCAAAAATACGACCATAGACTACATATTATCATACGACGATTCCCATCCGCTACACGCTACACTTGGCTACCACTACGCAACCAAACTCACAAAAGGCTGCCCGGTTCTCCAACAATATAGATCCGATCATGTTCAAACTTGGAATTCTGCAGTAGAGTTAGGTTCTGAAGGCTGTTCCAAAATTTCAGCCATGCCGGACGAATAGTTTATGATATATAGATTTGTTTTCAATAATTTTCAACTATTTTTTTTTAAATTTTCTAGTTATACCATCCTCACGAAATTCTGCGAGAATTTTCGCGTTGGCATTCTTCAACTAATAGCAATGTTTGAATTCAATCGGTTTTGTATTCTTCGAGTTAATGAGGAACAAAAAACTACCAAATTTCAGAAAATTTTAGATGGCTATAACTCTAAAACCGTTTGGACGATTATGCTCATAAACAAACTCAAATGTCGCATTCAGATGCACAACCTAACCTGAAATTTTCAAGCCGCTATCTCCTTCCGTTCTCAGGTTATCGTGACAACAAAAATATTTTTTAATAATTTTTTAATAATTTTCTAGCAATACGATTCTCACAAATTTTCACGAACGTGCTTAGGTCTATATTCTACAACTATTCACCAAGTTTAAATTCGATCGGATTTATTTTGGTTGAAAACAAAATTATTACTCGGAAACCATTGGGCCGATTATACCCATTAACGAACTTGTCCGTCGTATTGGGATGCGCAACCCACCCTGAAAATTTCAAGTCGCTGGCTCTTTTCGTTCTCAAGTTATCGTGGCAACGGCCGGACGGCCGGACGGCCGGACGGCACCACAGAATTAAATTTCACATTTGGGCAAAACTATAACGCGTATGTTCCCCAGAACATACGCGCAAAAAAGTGTTTCATTTGATGAAAGGAATCTTTGGTTAAAATTAATGCAGTGGTCAAAGACTCACCCTGTATATATTGGCCAAACTGAACAATATCTTCACAAACGGATATCAAATCATAAAACCACCGTCATAAATAACAAGGCAGAGTCCTCTGCCCTAGCCAAACACTCCCTTGAAAAACTCCATCATTTCGACTATAACAATGTTAAAATTTTAACCTCCGAAAGTGACTACCACAAAAGAACGATACTCGAAATGCTTCATATTAAAAAAGACCATAACTCTGTGAATAACCGTAATGACATTCAAAATTTACACACATTTATTAAACTAATTGCATTATTCACAATTTTGCAACTTTCCGAGTCAATTAATACTTGCATATAATATTGTGACCCTGTATACAACTTTCCTCACTATTTCATGTTCTCTCTTTCTAGACGTGTTTTCTTGTCAACTATTTTTTATTGTTTATAAATATCTGTATTCACATATTATAGTCGCCGACTATGACAGCAACACACAGATCGTTTTAATTTTCGTTTTTATTGCGTAAGCAAGTTCTGTTCATTTGTATGAGATATTTTTCAATTTTACCTTCATTTTGTAGAACTTGAAAATGTGTTGGATGGCCGAAGCGTACGTCGTGTATTAAATGTTTATAATTTCATTTGTTTTGGACCGAAAAACCAAGGAACATAATAACCTACCTATTGAAAGGTTTTTTTTCTGGGTTTTCTCTCCCAAACTCTGAAAAATATCTATAAAATAAAAATTAATTATTTTGTGATTTGCTTCTGCGTAAGAAACACAGGATATTTGTCAGAAGCAATCAATCGAACAATGTTGCCTAACGAATAACAACATCAACGAATAAACAACTATATCGTATCGTTTCGGAGTCTATATCAGACTCCTTCGTCAGACGCTTAGTGAATATTGTTAGAATTATTTTGTTGATAGTTAAAAAAATAACTATCAACAAAATAATTCTAACGATTTTCATTAAGCGTCTGACGAAGGAGTCTGTTATAGACTCCGAAACGTTACGATATAGTTGTTTCTTCGTTGATGTTGTTTCGTTGTTGTTTGTTAGGCAACATTGTTCAATTGATTGCTTCTGACGAATATCCTGTGTTTCTTACGCAGAAGCAAATCACAAAATAATTATTTTTATTTTATAGATATTTTTCAGAGTTTGGGAGAGAAAACCCAGAAAAAAAACCTTTCAATAATGAGTATACGTCCCATAGTATCCTTTAAGGATTACTTAATAACCTACCTATTCAAATATTAGGAATAAATGGACAATCTGCTATGAATGTCTCCAGCCTTGCTCCAGACATTTCGATGATACTTTCCTTAGGTATTTCGAGTTGTGAAAACTATGCAGCGAATTCAAGTTGCAAAAACCCATTCCACGAGGTTAAATCATTGCAGATTGCTCATTTAATATCGATAAATAAACTATTATTTGAATCTAATTTCTTTTATAGTGCAGTTCTATCATAAGAATCCATTGATATCATTCGCAACTCTGAGAAACCAACACTTTCGGAGATAGGGTTTGTCAAAAATTGAACAAGAGAGCCAACGCCCCTGCCACAGGGCTTTCCCCATTTTTTATCGTTAATTGTAAAAGAATGGAAGAATTGATACAATAGTTATAAATCAAACTATGTATTTAACACGCTTTTATTAGCTTGGGTTGTATCTGACTATGTATGTAACGGAATCTTTGAACTTAATTTTCACCAGTTTCCAGAAGTCTGATTAATTTGAAACTTTGCATACGTATCAAGAACCGATGACAATGCAATAATTTGATAACAGTTTCCCATTATCCTTATTATCCACAAAAATTGATTATTATTTATAGCATATTATCTCATACCGGCACCTCCGCCAATTTGCAACGTGATGTTTCAGGTCCAGTTCATACTGATGCGATATCGCATGAGCGACAAGCGCAGACATATACTCCGCCGTATTCACAAAGCATTCAATCTCCGTTAAGTCCTAACTGAGGTCCTCAGTTAAGAATAAATTTGAATCGCAACCTCAGTTAAAGTATTTAACGGTGGTGAAACTGGCCTGTTTCACGTTGATTTTCACTTTAGGTAACTGAGGTTCCGATTCAAATTTATCCTTAACTGAGTATCTCAGTTAGGACTTAACGGAGATTGAATGATTTGTGAATACGGCGGACTATCTGTATCTCATGTACAAAATCTCACAGAGTGGAGCCTGTCTATCGCAAGGCGATTTGTCGCATGCAATATATCATTTTGGGCTCATATTCTAACAGTTCTAACATGTTCTAACAGTTTCCCATTATCCTTATTGGGACCGCCAGGATTAATGAAATTTTGAATGAAATGATGAGATTTTGAAATAATTTGTGAGACATTTCAATACCACATGTCAACAAATAACTAATTGATAAATCGAACTAAAAAATGAAAAATAAATAATAGTTTAAAAAAACTAAAAAAACACGCTTTTATAGCTAACCGAACTAAAAATTAGAAAATAATTTTTAATTTCAGAGAGTTTATATTTTTCAAAGGCTTGTATCTTCTATACGAAAATTAATCGGAACTAGGTATCAACTGCCAGAGTTTGTCATAGAGCTTATAGAGCACCCTGTATATTGTGTGATAGTCAGGGTATGTACATTGAAATCCGTTTCTGATTTCAAGATCACCTCCGATCTAGTGAAATAATGCAGGAAAGCTCTGTACGTGGCAGGCTATGAAGGTTGTCTGGTCTTCAGCGCTCATTATTTACTAGGTCGTTACCCTCACTTCGTATTTGTCGTAAGTCTGTGTTTTTTTTCAAAATGGCATGTAAGGAAATTTTACTCTGAATGCTCATCGGATATCGATGATGGTTTGGAAGTTAACATGTGGTTAACCGCTGGAATTTTTCACCAGCTGATTTGAGAATTTAAATTGCAGCTAAGAGCAAGATGCATAGAATACATGTAGAAAAAATATGGGTAACCTCTGTGGCCAGGGGCTTTGGTGCTCTTGTCAAACTACTAGCGAGTAATTATTCAACTTTGACAAATCATATCTCCGAAAGTATTGGTTTTTCATATTGGGTTTCACGAATCTGCTATTAGCTTAATTGGGATTTTATTCAAAATGAACTGGAAATTGACATGGAATCACACTGATTTGCCAATTAAGAGCTGTCAAAGCTTTGTGAAATCCACTGGATACTTATTGTAGAACTGCATCATAAATTAGAGTAAGAAACTGTTGATCAGGTATCACCAATTTGCACACCCTGTACCACCGCTAGATAATATTGTGAGATTAAATTTGTCATATTAGATCACAAATCACAGAATTACTTTGTACAGGACAATCTTCAGTGATAATGCTCAATTTACTTAAGATGGTGTGTTTGATTAATACTCACAATTCACACATATGGGATTTCTTGAAATATTATTATTATTGAAAATTGTATAAATACCCAACAATCCATTAATTTCCAAGAAAATCTCAATTCGAATAGTTTACATGCGATTCCAACTGACAGAATAATCAAAATAATTATCCGTAGGTAACGTTCACAGAAAGTCCATGAGATCATAGACTTTATATCTGTCTCCGGTCGCTATTCGCATGCGGTATTGCCAAACTGTGTCCCAGACATTGGTATATTATTCATTCGAGGTGTATGAATTATCTATATCGTGTTTAAACAAATTGATAAGCATCTGTTCCGAGGAACAAGAGCACCAAAAATTTAATTCAAAACATTGGTGTGTGACTCACCTCATATGTTGGATTCAAATGCATCAGCAAAATATATTTAGAGAATTCTATGAAATCATAAAATAACGAGTTGAGAATGATATCAAGGATTCTTATCATGAAATTGCATCTTAAAAATTGGTTCAAGCACTGACGTGAAGTCAGAAGCTTTTGCGCGTATGTTCTATTGTCCATACTTCTGTATTGGACACCCTTAATCGAATTTACCATGGTAAATTATGTTGTCCATTCTCCTGTATTGGACACTCTCAATTCGAATTTACCATGGTAAATTCGAATTAAGTGTCCAATACAGGAGAATGGACAACATAATTTACCATGGTAAATTCGATTAAGGGTGTCCAATACAGAAGTATGGACAATAGAACATACGCGCAAAAGCTTCTGACTTCACGTCAGTGCTTGAACCAATTTTTTTTTCGTGACTTTTTAAAAATTTTCTAGGGGTACGGTTCTTGAAATTTTTTTTTCGTCATTTTTTTCAAATTTTCTAGGGATACGATTCTTACAAAATTTTAAACACGTCTTTATGTTGATTTTCTACTACTAGTTACCAAGCACCAATTCGATCGAATATTTATTTTTTGAGTTATCAAGGAAATAATATTCCAGGTGGGTATAACTCGGAAACCGTTAGACCGATTATGCCCAAAAACGAACTCAACACTCTCTTTCGGATACGCAACCTACCCTGAAAATTGCAAGTCCCTATCTCCTTTCGTTCGAAAGTTATCGAGGCAACGGTCACCCATCTACTGAACTCGCACAAGAATGCTCGAATCTCCAACAATATTTAACCGATCGTATTAAAACTTGAAACTTGGCAGTAGAGTTAGGTTATGAAGGCTCTTGCAAAATTTCAGCAATTTCAAACGAATAGTTACTGATATATAGAATTTTTTTTTTTATTTTCAATGATTTATTAAAAATTTTCTACAAATGCTATCCTCACCAAATTTTGCAAACATTTCCGCGTTGGCATTCTACAACTAATAACCATGTTTGAATTCAATCGGTTCAGTACTTTTTGAGTTAATGAGGAACAAAAACCACGAAATTTCAGAAAATTTCAGATGGCTATAACTCTGAAACCGTTTGGCCGATTATGCTCATAAACAAACTGAAATGTCGCGTTTTGGTGTTCATCCTAACCTGAAAATTTCAAGCCGCTATCTCATTCCGTTCTCAAGTTATCGTGACAACAAAAATATTTTTTAATAATTTTTTAAAAATTTTCTAGCCATACGATTCGCACAAAATTCCACAAACGTGCTTAAGATCATATTCTACAACTACCCACCAAGTTTCAATTCGATCGGATTTATATTGGTTGAAAACAAAATTATTACTCGGAAACCACTGGGCCGATTATGCCCATTAACGAACTTGTCCGTCGTATTGAGATGCGCCACCTACCCTGAAAATTTCAAGTTGCTAGCTCTTCTCGTTCTCAAGTTATCGTGGCAACGGCCGGACGGCCGGACGGCCGGACGGCCGGACGGACAGAATCAAATTTGACCTCGAATTCTTCATTGGGGAGTCGAACTTAATCGTTTGAGACCATTTTCGTCAAAAAATTCGAAAGTTACAGACATTTGGGCAAAACTATAACGCGATGTTCCCCAGAACATACGCGCAAAAATGGGTTCAAGCACTGTGAAAACAAAATTATTACTCGAAAACCACTGGGCCGATTATGCCGATTAACGAACTTGTCCGTCGTATTGGGATGCGTCACCCACCCTGAAAATTTCAAGTTGCCAGCTCATTTCGTTCTCAAGTTATCGTGGCAACGGCCGGCCGGACAGAATCAAATTTGACCTCGAATTCTTCGTTGGGGAGTCGAACTAAATCGTTTGAGACTATTTTCGTCAAAAAATTCGAAAGTTACAGACATTTGGGCAAAATTATAACGCGATGTTCCCCAGAAAATACGCGCAAAAACTTTAGGTACCAGCAGAATAATTTTTCATTACTCCTTCTGCGGAATTACCCGTTAAATATTCCCATCCAAATTATGTAATATTTTCTCGGATTAAATTTCAATAACATTTCTTACAAAAAATGTTTTTCGGCAACCGTCCGGGAAGTGCCCACTTCCCGGACGCTTTTTCTTTGAGAAAGAAGCATTTCCCGGCCTAGTCCGGGAAGTACGTACTTCCCGGACTAGGCCGGGGAATCACGTCGATTTGGTCATTGTAAATATGAAAATCTTGGTAGGTATATTTTTAATAAATGAAGTTACCATAGCACTGAGAAAACGGCTGACAGTTCATATAAAATTAGTTGTCAACAATTTGCACATGTGATATTTTCTGTTCTGTTTAATTTGAATAAGAATCAAAATATATAAAAAAGAAGTGTGTCGTCTCATTGATTTGTTATTCTACACGGTTGCCGAAAAAATATTGTACGCAACACGCCCGAAAAAGGTTTTTTTGGACTCATAGACTTCTAGGACTCGCTTACGCTCGTCCTAGAATTTTGTCTATTCGTCCAAAAAAACCCTATTTTCCGGACTTGTTACGTAAATTACTATTTTGTTCTCGTTCATCGTTCTGGGTGTAACATTTTTAATGTATGATCCGCCACTGATATCACTATGTAAATTATTTGAATGTCATTCCCTTCTTCGATTTTAACATGGAATCTATTGATTCGACTTGAAGGTCTAGATCAGCTTCGTCATGTCACGAAATTAGATATGGTTATATTGTCCTTATAGGTCTTACGATTCTTTCGGATACAACCAGAAAGACAAGGAGTGCCAAAATATGCGTGAATCAGTCGATTCTTCAGGTATATGATACGATATAATCCTTTTATTTCCATGCTTGTCGGGCTGACTATGAATATTGATGAATAATTCCAAATAAAGATGTCTCCTTGATAATACAGGCGGAGTCATAAAAACAATTGAGAATTATACAACAAATAAATTCGATTAATAGTGTCAAATAAAGGAGAATGGACAAGAGAACATACGCGCAAAAGCTTCTGACTTCACGTCAGTGCTTGAACCAATTTTTTTTTCAATGATTTTTCAGAAATTTTCTAGTGCTACGATCCTCACGAAATTTTGCAAGAATTTTCGCGTTGCCATTCTACAACTAATAGCCATATTTGAATTGGATCGGATTTGTATTTTTTGAGTTATTGAGGAAATAAAGACCAAATTTCAGATTGATATAACTCCAAAACCATTCGGCCGATTATGCTAGTTAACGAACTTAAATGTCGTATTCAGATGCGTAATCTAGCCTGAAAACTGCAAGTCGCTATTTCTTTCCATTCTCAAGGAATCTTGAGATACATAATATCTCTCGTACTATTTTTAAAATTTTCTAGTGTTACGGTCCCCACAAAATTTTACACACGTCTTCATGTCGATATTCTACACCTAGTTACCAAACTTCAATTACATCGAGTCTATATTTTTTGAGTTATCGAGGAAATAATATTCCAGATGGGTATAACTTCGAAACCGTTGGGCTGATTATGGCCAAGTGCGAAATCAACTCCTCCATTCAGATGTGCAACCTATCCTGAAAATTGCAAGTCCCTATCTCCTTTCGTTCGAGAGTTATCGAGGCAACGCTCACCCATCCAGCTACTGAACTCACACAAGGATGCTCGGATCTCCAACAATATAGATCCGATCATGTTCAAACTTGGAAATTGGTAGTAGAGTTAGATTTTGAAGGCTCTCGCAAAATTTCAGCAATATGGGGCGAATGGTTTCTGATATATAGAATTTTTTCAATAATTTCCTATGATTTTTTAAAAATTTTTAGTCATACGATCCTCACAAAATTAAGCAAGAATTTTTGCGTTGCCATTCTACAACTAATAACCATATTAGAGATTCCAAAACTGTAAAAATTTACAGAGTGTTCTATTCTAAAAGTACCAGTTCATGATACTAACAATTGCCCATATACAAAACATCAGGAAAGTGGGATTTCTGGTTTTCGAGATATCGATAGATGAAGCCTGTATATTACTAGACTGAATGAGTTTTCTGGTTGATAATGACAACATAATTCAACCTGATTAACATTTATTGATATTTCGGTGTGATATTTTAGGAAAATGTGAAAATTAAGTGATCTGTATGCAAATCGATTGTATTCATTTAATAAATATATATGATTATTCACATACCAATATGACTAACAGCTACAAGTGGATGCACGACGGAATATAAATAAAGTCCTTGAACGAAAAGGGATTCCCAACAACAAACGGGAATTCCAATTAGCAACATTGATGTTGCTAATATTTTAGTTAAGTACAAAAACTGTCTCATTCTTATACTCATTCTTATACGTTCTTCAATGTATCAGTATTTCTTATTTCAAATGTGTTCCCTATGTTTTTGGCGCTCTAGTTCCTTGGAACAGAGTGCTTATCAATTGCCCAAATGTCTGTAATTTTCGAATTTATGGCTGAAAATGGTCTCAAGCGATTTGGTTGGACTCACTGATCAAGAATCCGAGAAGAAATCGATTCTGTCCGGCCTGCCATAGGCACGATAACTCTCGAACGAAAGGAGTTAGAGGATTGAAATTTGCAAGGTGGGTTTGCAGCATAACTATCTCGGACGAGTTCGTTAATGGGTGAAATCCATCAAGCGGATTCGGAGTTATGGCCGATTTTAGTAAAAACATTTTTTAAGAATATTTCCGAAACCGATCCCTCGATCAATCTGAAATTTAGCATCAAATTGTAGAATCGTGACCTTTATATGCATGTGAAGTTTTGTATCGACCAGTTTACTGCAAAATGTAAAAAAAAAAATTTTTAAATTAAAAAAAAAAATTTTTAAATTTAAAAAAAAAATTTCTACAATAACTCTCGAACGGAATGAGATAGGCAGTTGACATTTTCAGAGTAGGTTAGATAGATGAATATCTCGGTTGAGTTCGTTATTGGGCAAAATAGGCCAGATGGTTTCGGAGTAACGAAAAAAAAATGTCTTTTTGGCGCTCTAGTTCCTCGGAACTGAGTGCTTATCAATTTGCCCAAATGTCTGTAATTTTCGAATTTTTCGATGAAAATGGTCTTGAACGATTTGGTTCGACTCACTGGTCACGAATCCGTGGTCGAAATTCATTCTGTCCGGCCGGCCGTAGGCACGATAACTAGACGAGCTAGACACCCGAGGTCGCTGATCACGAATATGCAATTAGTTTTTCCCTAAGTGGCGTACTTTGGAAAAATTTTCACTTAGAGTGAAAAAATGGACGAAAATAGGTCAATTTTGGAAGTTCACACCGCCCAAAAAGATCGGAGTAGGGTGTTGTTATCGAAAGAAGAATTTGACCCGGAATCGAAGAAAAATTCTACTTTCCCGTCCGAAATCTATGATATTCACATCTTGATATCCAAATTTTCCCCGATTATTGGTCGGTGGAGGACGTTTAGATTTATGTATCTATTTCCTCTGTATCTCTATCCGTTCGGAAAATATTAGGAAATGATTAGATCGCCACGGCTTTGGCTATTCACTAAATCGAGGGCGTAGATTCCGAATCTGTAATTAGTTTTTCCGTATCTCGATTAATTTTGGTAATATGGCGAAAAATCCGACTGATTAGTCGATTTTCCGGAGGTAGAGCCAGAAATTGCGACTTTTTTCGTCATTGCTCCGAAACTAATCGAGATCGGAAAATCTAATTACAGATTCATGATCTGCGTCCCCGATTTAGTGAATAACCAAAGCCGCGTCGACCTAATCGGAAAATTGTAGATTTTTGTATGTGTTGGATACTAGAGAAAACTTTTTGGCGTTTGACGGATTCGCTCATTTCCTAATATTTTCCGAACGGATAGAGATACAGAAAAAATAGATACATCAATCTAAACATCGTCCACCGACCAATAATAGGGGAAAATTTGGTTATTGAGATGTGAAAATCATAGATTTGGGACGAGAAAGAAGAATTTTCCTCCGATTCCGGGTCAAAAATATTTCAAAGTGTCGACCCAAAAAATTTTTTTCATGGTATATCGATACGGAGCTCGTGTCTAATTGAATCGAGGTTGCTGATCACGAATATGTAATTATTTTTTCCCTAAGTGGCGTACTTTGGAAAAATTTTCACTTAAAGTGAAAAAATTGACGAAAATAGGTCAATTTTGGAACTTTCCACCGCCCAAAAAAATCGGAGTAGGGTATTGCTGATTTTTAACGTCATATTTGGATCCTTTATCTATTGAATAATCTGAACAATAAATGTCCAGGTTGTACGCTTCGGAAATTATAATTTTTTTCCCGAGGATCTATTTTTCGGAAAATTCTTTCCGCGATATGTCTTCCGAAAATTTTTGTAATAAATATCTGATGGTAGATTCGGAATCTACGGCCCCGAATCTATAAGAATATGTACCCGTTTCATAGTTTTGCGTCAAAAAATTTTTCTCGAAAAATGGGATTTTTTTAAGGCTAATGTATTAAAAAATTGCCAAAATTCGACCGGTCTCCGATTTCGATGCCAATTACGTCATTTACTAATTCGGGGCCGTAGATTACGAATATATGATCGGATTTTTCATTAGATAATTTTCCGCGGAAATACCGCGAAATGAATTTTCCGAAAAACAGACCCTTGGGAAAAAAATCAAAATTTCCGAATAGTACGGCCTGGACATTTTCTGTTTGGATTATTCAGTAGATATAGGATCCATATATGACAGCAAAAATCAACAGCACCCTACTCTGATTTTTTTGGGTGGTGTGAAGTTCCAAAATTGACCTATTTTCGTCCATTTTTTCACTCTAAGTGAAAATTTTTCCAAAGTACGCCACTTAGGGAAAAACTAAATGCATATTCGTGATCAGCGACCTCGATTTAATTAGACGCGAGCTCCGTATCGATATACCATGAAAAAAATTTTTTGGGTCGGCACTTAGAAATATTTTTGACCCGGAATCGAAGAAAAATTCTTCTTTTCCGTCCGAAATCTATGATTTTCACATCTCACATGCCCAAATGTCTGTAATTTTCGAATTTTTGGCTGAAAATGGTCTCAAACGATTTGGTTCGACTCACTGATCAAGAATCCGTGGTCGAAATTCATTCTGTCCGGCAGTCCGGCCGTCCGGCCGGTCCGGCCGGCTGTCCGTAGGCACGATAACTCTCGAACGGAATGAGCTAGACAGTTGAAAATTTCAGAGTAGGTTTGGGGGATAAATATCTCGGCTAAGTTCGTTATTGGGCAAAATCGGACAGATGGTTTCGGAGTAACAAAAAAAATTTTTTTTTTTTACAAAACAAATTCCAAACCGAATGACGTTCCTATTGCTGATGTGTATTCAGCAACTATATTCAGTAGTTGTTGGGGTGCTGCCTTGGGATAATTTGTTACTATTATTATATTGCGCAACTTCAACCAAGTATTTTCTTCACTTTTAATTTAAATATCATCCATCATCTATATTGTTCCCAAATTCTAAAAGAAGGCCCATTTCGAAAATCAGGATGTACAGCCGCGAAAATGGAGTCTGGTGATCTGGACGGCCATCAATCAGCGAATCTGTAATCAGTTGGGAGCATAGCCGGGCAGATTACCGGCACGGGCTGCGGTCCGCGGGGGGGAAATGGGGGCAGAACATGTCCCTACTTAGTGCGTTACTGTGCGAAAGCCTCTTAATAATTATTCGCGGCAACGCAAATCCTGGGCACGAAATAATTACCGATAATGTGAATTAGACGGGGCCGCTTTCGAAAACTCGCTAACAATGCTCTGCGAAGACTGAGTCGGGGTGGAATTTAATGAAGAATGATCCGCGTTGGATTAGTCGGAGGTCCTGTTGGGAATTTTAAGTGAAAATCGCGAAAATTTCGTAGATCTTCATTGCCAGTAGATTAGATTAGGCTACTAATCTCTTTCTACACTATAAAACTATAACACCAGTTTCGAAATGAAGTAGTACTACGAAACCCGAGTCACTGTTACCCCTTAATAAAATATGGTGATAGGAACCTAAGTAATTTCATTCGAGAGCTCAACACGTCCTGAGACAGAATGAAGTTAGATATCTTCTCATAAATTATGGATTCCAAAATATCAGGGTTACGATCGGACTAAGCAGAATTCAGTTCTGTAAAGCACTCCTTATACTTTTTCTCAGCTTCTTCAAAACTACTTTTGGCATTTTCAATTTCAAAGGGAAGAGTTTTTGGCGCTCTAGTTTCGATGAAAATGGTCTTAAACGATTTGGTTCGACTCACTGATCAAGAATCCGTGGTCGAAATTCATTCTGTCCGGCCGGTCCGGCCGGCTGGTCCGGCCGGCCGTAGGCACGATAACTCTCGAACGGAATGAGCTAGAGAGTTGAAATTTTCAGAGTAGGTTTGGGGGATAAATATCTCGGCTAAGTTCGTTATTGGGCAAAATCGGACGGATGGTTTCGGAGTAACAAAAAAAAAATTTTTTTTTACGAAACAAATTCCAAATTAAATTTTTTTTCATAAGAAGTTTTATCATAAAAATCCATTCATATCTTTTTTAACTCTAACAAGCTAATACTTTCGGAGATATAATTTTTCAAAATTTCAATAATAAATCGTATATCAACGTTGTCACAGAATGATATTATTCTATGAATTGTCATAATGTCAAATGATGTTCCTGAGACATTATCTAATCAATCGAAGAATTGTGAGCGAAGTGAGAAAAATCTCAGTTGTTTGCTCCGAAATTAGTTTTTCTCAGAAAATTCTTACATTTCGGAACTGAACATGAAGTAAGAGATCTGAGAGTAGTGAGACTGCTTTTCATCCATACACATAGATATAACTCTCGAACGGAATGAGGTAGGTAGTTGAAATTTTCAGAGTAGTTTAGGGAGATGAATATCTCGGTTAAGTTCGTTATTGGGCAAAATTGGCCAGATTTAATTTGATTTCTTCCATGGTGCAGTTCTCATTCTCATGATTGCTCATTTAATCTTGATAAATTAATTTATTATTTGAAAATAATGGTCTGCGATAATATCTTGTCCAATATGGAAGATATGTTGAGAGTAAAAATTGGCATTGGCAACGTCTCGGAGAATTATTTTGACATCGACGATATTTCAGGAGTGCCAACCTGCCTCTTTATAAAAGTGAATGGAGTATTTATAGGTACTCTGTTCATCTAAACAGCGCGCCAGTTGTACAAATTGAGCAACCAATTAGGGGCCAGCGAAAAAAATAGCTATTTCCATTTGGAATTTCGGAAATAATAGCCACTTCCGGCATAACCGGAGGAACAATTTTTATGAAATAATTTTAGAAGGATAATTCGCATCCAAAATTAGCGTTACTTGAATCACGCCAACTCTATATTGATCGAACAAGACGTCACGTGATTGCTTCTACAATTTTTCACCGAATAAATTACAACAGCATGTCCAATACCATCCTACTAGATCAAATCAATCATTACGATATGTTGATTATAATCTCCGACGAGGTTCGGACCATTCAATTACATCGAAATAATTATAATGCTTTCCTAACAGTCCACGAGCAATTCATACCATATCCGACGTAATTAATAACGCGAATCAAAAACCATCCTACGGTCCGAATGATTTTATCCGTTTCGATTTCCGTGGTTTTGGAATCCGCTACGGGCTTCCTTTGATTGAAATACGAATTAGCGCGAATAAATTCGATTTTCCTGTGTAGGTTGGAGGTCGATTAATGATAATTGATTATTGAGGATTGTATAGAGGACGGTTAATGTCGGAAACGTTGGTTGGATGAGCGTCGTTTATTGGATTTTCGAAATGTTTTCGAAATTGTTGGTTAGGTTAGGTTAGGCACTCGAAAGCTCTCTAAAAAAATTGGTTCAAGCCTTGTGGACAGAGTTTGGCGCTCTTGTTCAAACTTTGACAAATCATATCTCCGAAAGTATTGGTCTCTGGGAATGATATAAATGGATTCTTACGGTAGAACTGCATCATGAAATAAATTAAATTCAAACAGACCGATTTTCCCCAATAACGAACTTATCTAGGATATTCATTACTCAAATCTACTCTGAAAATTATATTATATCAATTAAAACTTACACAATATTGCAGTTTCGGCCCAAAATGGCCGAAACTTTCGGCCGGGCCGAAACTTGAGTGTTCGTGAATTATCCTGGTTGTTTGGCCAGGAGTTAAAAGTAGGTATACATAATTGTCGTACAAGTTATTGTAATCTATCTTTGTTAAGACTGAGAATTCATGAGAATTCACTTTAATGATTATTAATTAGATTACATAGGGAGATTCCAAATAAGACGTGAAGCTTGGAGGAGGAGTTAGTATGTCTCATTAGCTGTTGTTTAATACATATTTATTAATAACCGAAAATCAACAGTTTTTGGAGTTCAGGTGATTTTAAAAAGATTTCTGAACTTAGTTCATATTTCGTCAATTTTTTCTACGTTCACCAAATTTGATGATAATTTTGGTTTATTTTCATCAGAAAAGGATATGATATGTACGAAAAAATCGAAACTATGCTTTATAGGAGGTTAAAAAAGAATTAGTATGATTTGAAATGTGGTATATGAATAAATGAAAAATAAATTTCTAATATCAAATTGTCTGCAACTTTCGAATTTCACAATTTTGTATGCCAAAATTATTTCAAAAACTTGCCAAATTCCTTCTTCATTCTATAAAAAATTTCGTTAGATTGCATAACTAGTTTCGTTTCAGCAGATTTTCTTATAAGCAACCTTTTGAATGTCCGGCATGTAAAATAGTGAATGTGTATCAAAAGACAGCATGAGTAAATTTCAGGCGGAAAATAACAACAGAAGATATCAGAAAGACGGCATGTGCTTGCCTATATGGAATGGTGGAACATAATTTATGAATACATTTTCTAATGAATTAATAATTTCGAGCTCATTTGCAGCAAAAAAATATTGAATTCGTTATTTTTTTCTCTATTTGCTTCTTACATCCCCTTTCATATCATACTAATTCTTTTTCATCAGGACCAGAACTCAAATATCTCGGAAACTGTTGATTTTTCGTCATCAATAAAAATGGCTCAAACCACAGCAAATTATCCATACTAACACCTCCTCCAAGGTTGATGTCTGATTTGGAATTACCCTGTATACTTCGACTGATTATTTTTTTAACTTGGTAATACCAAAATAATAAATAAAGATATCAAAAAAGTTTTCTTTTCATTTTATTTAACACTGCTCAACTGTTTTTATGTATATGCAAATAAAATAGTAAAAAATACAGTAGATTTCATTATGAAATATAAAGTTTCGGTTTCGGTTTCGGTTTCGGCCGAAACTGAGACCCTGGCCGAAAGTTCGGTTTCGGTTTCGGTTTCGGCTGAAAAACCAGTTTCGGTCGGACACTAATTAAAACTTATACAATATTGCAGTTTTCTTTTGACTGGAGATATTCGGAAACCAATTTGATTATGTATCTTACCAAAGTATATATTTTCATCATCATACGGATTATCCACGGGCATCCTTTTATCACCTTAAAAGTATAAGATCATATCATCCCCATAATTCTACGATAGCTGAGGTTATTTCATTGGTCATTTTGCATTCAATCATACTTTATTTTCTAGAACAGGAAAGGTGTATTTTATATCAAGAATAACGAACGAGAAATCATTTTGACATTTATCTCTCATAGGAACATTAGATGACATGTAAGAACACAGATCATATAATGATTCATAGATAGAATAATTCAGTGCAGGATTCTGTGGAAACATAGAAGTACGATTTATTATTGAAATTGATCGGGTTGTCGTACAGTTTAAAAAAAAAATTATAAGTTTAGTTACTAACATATTGAATGAAATTCAATTCAAAGTAATATTCAATTACATATTCTTAACCAATAAATGTCCATTGATAGATCTAAAGGTGATGAGGTGAAACATAAAGATATATTCTCATTAGTGATAGAAAAACTGGCCTAAAATTCCTCTCTACCCATCACGAGATTTAATATCCACAAATGAGCCTCTCACCTTACAAGATCAGAAGCCTTCAACAAAATTTCAGCAATATCATATTAAAAATAATACATAACCTTTCAAAAGTCCCCTCTCACAAATATACTCCTCTGAAGGCACATGGATCTCTTGAAGAAGAATCGTCTTCTCTATTTCTCAAAGATATTCACTCTTGTTCATGGAAATCCCTTCAATATTTAGTTGCCTCCTCCTAATTTGAGGATCTCTTTCAAAACCAGGTCTGACCACTAATGTAGGGCTATCATCTCCCATAGATTTGTGATGAAATAACACGATTTTCCCATAACATACGCGTAAAAGATATGTCATCATGACATTCATATTTTTATTTTTGAAGGTTCTCGCAAAAATACGACCATAGACAACATATCATACGACGATTCGCATCCGCTACCGGCGCTACAGCTTCGCTACCGAACTCACAAAAGGCTGCGCGGTTCTCCAACAATATAGATCCGATCGTGTTCAAACTTGGAATTCTGCAGTAGAGTTAGGTTCTGAAGGCTCTTCCAAAATTTCAGCCATGCCGGACGAATAGTTTATGATATATAGATTTTTTTCAATAATTTTTAATTATTTTTTTTTAATTTTCTAGTTATACCATCCTCACGAAATTCTGCAAGACTTTCGCGTTGGCATTCTACAACTAATAACCATGTTTGAATTCAATCGGTTTTGTATTCTTCGAGTTAATGAGGAACAAAAAACAACCAAATTTCAGAAAATTTCAGATGGCTATAACTCTAAAACCGTTTGGACGATTATGCTCATAAACAAACTCAAATATCGCATTCAGGTGCACAACCTAACCTGAAATTTTCAAGCCGCTATCTCTTTCCATTCTCAGGTTATCGTGACAACAAAAGTATTTTTTAATAATTTTTTAATAATTTTCTAGCGATACGATTCTCACAAAATTTCGCAAACGTGCTAGGGTCTATATTCTACAACTATTCACCAAGTTTAAATTCGATCGGATTTATTTTGGTCGAAAACAAAATTATTACTCGGAAACCATTGGGCCGATTAGACTTATTAACGAACTTGTCCGTCGTATTGGGATGCGCCACCTACCCTGAAAATTTCAAGTCGCTAGCTCTTTCCGTTCTCAAGTTATCGTGGCAACGGACGGCCGGACGGCACCACAGAATTAAATTTCACATTTGGGCAAAACTATAACGCGATGTTCCCCAGAACATACGCGCAAAAATTGAAAATTTTGTTTCTACAATAACTCTCGAACAGAATGAGCTAGGCAGTTGAAATTTTTAGAGTAGATTTCGGACACAAAAATCTCGGTGAGGTTCTTTATTGGGCAAAATCAGCATGATGCTTTCGGAGTAACGAAAAAAAAAATTGTTTTACATTAGAAATTTCAAATTCAATTTTCAAATTTCAAATGCAGTTTCACCAGAGAAATCCAATGGTATCATTTTCATTTCTCTAACAAGCTAATACTTTCGAAGATATGAATCGTACTCTTATGTTGTCACAGAATGCAGTACCTACTTTATTATTATATCTATCAATGATTATATGATCTGTATTCGTACATGTTATCTTATTTTCCTATAAGAGATAAGTGTCAATATTATTTCTAGTTCGTTATTCTTGATATAAAATACACCTCCTATTCTAGAAAAAAAAGTATGATTGGATGCAAAATGACCAATGAAATAACCTCAGCTATAGTGAAATTATGAGGATGATATGATATTATACTTTTAAGGTGATAATATAATGCCCATGGATAATCCATATGAAGATGGAAATATATTATTTGGTAAGATACATAATCAAATTGGATTCAGAATATCTCAAGTTAAAACAAAACTGCAATATTGTCTAAGTTTTAGTTGATATAATATAATTTTCAGAGTAGATTTGAGGAATTAATATCTCGGATAAGTTCGATATATTGGGGAGAATGGGTCTGTTTGAATTTAATTTCTTTCATGTAGTAGTTCTATCGTAAGAATCCATTTATATCATTCCCAGAGACCAATAATTTCGGAGATATGATTTGTAAAAGTTTGAACAAGAGCGCCAAAGCTCCTGTCCACAGGGTTTGAACAAATGTTTTTATATAAAACTATGTTTTCTTGAAAACGAATGATGATAGCTACATTTAACCCCAGAGAAAAAATGGTTCGAATTGAATCTTGAATCCAATGATAACTTCGGAAGACCCTGCTACATATCTACTTGGTAGTCATCTATCAAATATTTCACTAATGACATTGAAAATTCTTTCCGTTCAAATTCAATTGTTCTTTTCATTTCGATATCATCAGCACTAAAACTCGATTAAAACCATTGCTAAATTGGGTATGTCATTGTTATTTGGCCTGAAGATTTTATCGTCGATGAAATTACAAAATGTGCCTAATTTAAAATTATAAACAATTTGTCGACAACGATCAGTGCAAATATAATAAACTACAAATGAGATGTGTGAAGGTTTAGACAATGTCATTGACACACGCTGACTTGAGTGGGTCTGTGGAGTATTGAAAACAGTTCTCCAATTTCCGGGTAAGGAGATCGCGAAGGTTTCATCGTCAACTTTTATGTGGTTCTTCGTAAATCATCAACTTTGGAATATACTCTCAAAATTCCAGGAATTTCAATATATTGTAGGAGAAAACAGGTTGTGCAAGTAATGATATGCTGAATATGAAAATGAGCTGATAATAATTCTTGGTAAACCAAGCGCGCACAAACCACAAAACATAATTAATATTATTGTGTTAATGCTAGATGATTATAATAAATTCATCAATTTTTTTTTTTATAAAATATTTTGAGGTTCGGTTGCTGTGGGTCATTAGAACTAAGTCTTTGGAATGGTTGGGCTATAATTATCTCTTATTCTAGTTTGAGTTCACTGTGGACCGATAATTACAAAAATTACAAAAGTACAATTTATTCGATTTTTTCAACATTTTGTAGGAAATTTTGTGAAATTGAGTAGCCAGTTGTCTGAATGTGTTCAGTATGCTCTTCATACCGTGTGAGAATGTTTCTGGATGTTTGCCTGATGTGGCAAAAGTTGCAATCTTAACGTTCCATCCGAAAACAAACAAAAAACTCCAGAATATTTTTAAAAAGGTTAATATAAAACTGACTTTCGAAACTTCCACGAAAATTGAACAACCACTAGGAGACACATTCGATAAAACTGGACAAGTTAAAATCAGGTATAATATGAATTTAAATATTTAGATTGCAACAAGTGCTACGTTGGACAAACAACCAGAATCATTCTTAGACGGTATAAAGAGCATACGGGACTCATTCGGAACAACAACATCGAAATATCTACTGTTTTAATAACTGGCCACGCAATTTCAGCAAATTCCATCAAATTGTTGAAGAATTCCAATAAATTATACTAAGGAATACTAGAAGGTATCCAAATTTATAAGAGAAAAGATCAAAGTTAAAGACGTTTGTGAAATTTTGTGAGAATCGTATCACTAGAAAATTTTAGAAAAATTTTAAAACAATATAGTTAATATACAGGGTGAGTCTTTGACCACTGCATTAATTTTAACCAAAGATTCCTCTCATCAAATGAAACACTTTTTTCATTTACCATTTTTCCAGATTCAGCTCAGGTAAAAAGTTACAAGCGTTTAAAGATTTCACAATGTGCTAATACACTCCCGCATATAAATTATCTATGACATTTTTGGCGGACGAGAATAAGGCAAGGTAACGTGGTTTACAGCTTGATTCGGGACTCCAACGCTCAGGGACGGATCCATAAAAGTAGTGAAATTTCTGGAGTTTTCCATTTTAAAACATTCAATGAAGAATATCTCGAAAACGGTGCGTTTAAGGAGAAATGATGAAGAATAATATAATGTTCTAAAACGATGGAATATTCTTGAAATGACTCAAGAAAAACTTTATATGCTTTCTTTATGCTAATTTCGTTTAGTTTTATGAATCCACGAGTCCATAACTAGAAAACCAGTAGAAGTAGAAAATATCTAATATTTGGAAAATATGTATCATAGTTATAGGAAACTTTACGCCAACATTCATTTTATTCGAAAAAAGGATGTCAAAGCTAAAAAATAAAAACTGATTTTTTTTCAAAACTTCAACAGCCTGTATCTTTTTACCTGAGCTGAATTCGGAAAAATGGTAAATGAAAAAAGCGTTTGATTTGATGAGAGGAATCTTTGGTTAAAATTAATGCAGTGGTCAAAGACTCACCCTGTATATAGTTAATATTATAGTTATATAATAGTGACTTGAAATGTTCAGGTTAGGTTGTGCATCTGAATGCGACATTTGAGTCTATTCATTGGTATAATTTTATACCCAAGTGAAATTTTGTTGTTATTTCCTCAATAACTCGAAAAATACAAAACTGATCCAATTCAAACATGGTTATTAGTAGTAGAATGCCAACGTGAAAAATCTTTCGAGAGGATCATATTACTAGAAAATTTTAAAAAATCTTCGAATATCATTGAAAAATTTTCTATATATCGGAAACTATTCGTCCGACATCGCTGCCTTAAAAACCTAACTTTACTGCCAAGTTCCAAGTTTGAACACAATCGGATCTATATTGTTGGAAATCCGAGTAGCCTTGTGTGAGTTAAGTAGATGGATAGGTGACCGTTGGCTCGATAACTTTCGAACGAAAGGAGATAAAGACTTGCAATTTTTTGATAGGTTGAGCATCCGAATGCAAGAGTTAAGTTAGTTATTGGGCACAATCAGCCCAACGACTTGCGGTGGGTTTCACGAAGCTTTGACAGCTCTTAATTGCCCAATTAGTGCGATCCAATGTCGATTTTCAGTTCATCTTTGATACAACCATCGAATTGAATCCACAATTAAGCTAATCGAAGCTTCGTGTAACCCAATGCTGGAGTTATAACCATCTGGAATATTATTTTCTCGATAACTCAAAACATATAGACTCGATCGAATTGAAGCTTGGTAATTAGTTAGAGAATGTCGACATAAAGGCGTGTCTGAAATTATGTGGGGACCGTATAAGCAGAAAATTAAAAACAAATAACGAAAATATATTATGTATCACCTTGAGAACGGAAAGAGATAGCGACTTGCCATTTTCAGGATAGTTTGCGCATCCGAATGCGACATTTAAGTTCGTTAATTGACATAATCGGCCAAACTGTTTTGGAGTTATTCTCATCTGAAATTTTGTTGTTATACAGGGTGAGTCTTTGACCCCTGCATTAATTTTAACCAAAGATTCCTCTCATCAAATGAAACACTTTTTTCATTAAACATTTTTCCAAATTCAGCTCAGGTAAAAAGATACAGGCTGTTGAAATTTTGATAAAAAATCAGTTTTTATTTTGTAGCTTTGACATCCTTTTTTCGAATAAAATGAATGTTGGCGTAAAGTTTCCTATAACTATGATACATATTTTCCGAATATTAGTTATTTTCTACTTCTACTGGTTTTCTAGTTATGGACTCGTGGATTCATAAAACTGAACGAAATTAGCATAAAGAAAGCATATAAAGTTTTTCTTGAGTCATTTCAAGAATATTCCATCGTTTTAGAACATTATATTATTCTTCATCATTTCTCCTTAAACGCACCGTTTTCGAGATATTCTTTATTGAATGTTTTAAAATGGAAAACTCCAGAAATTTCACTACTTTTATGGATTCGTCCCTGAGCGTTGGAATCCTGAATCAAGCTGTAAACCACGTTAACATGCCTTATTCTCGTCCGCCAACAATGTCATAGATAATTTATATGCGGGAGTGTATTAGCACATTGTGAGCCGAATCTGGAAAAATGGTAAATGAAAAGTGTGTTTCATTTGATGAGAGGAATCTTTGGTTAAAATTAATGCAGTGGTCAAAGACTCACCCTGTATACTCCATAACTGAAAATATACAAATCTGATCCAATTAAAACCCTGCGATTACTTGTAGAATGCTGAGCCACTAATTTTCGCGAAATTTCGTGAATATCGTATCCTGGAGTTACTCGAGGCGTAAGATTTTTCGTATTTCATTTCAAATAGAATCAAAAATTCTGTGATCATAGACGTCACTGAAGTCTGTCATTAAAATGATATTGATGGTTCATTTCTCAAATTTAAATAAAATGGGTTCAAGCCCTGTGGACAGGAGCTTTCTAGCGCTCTAGTTCAAACAGACAAATTATATCTCCGAAAGTATTGGTTTCTCAGAGTTGAGAATTATATCAATGTATTCTTATGATAGAACTGCATCATAAAGGAAATTCAATTCAAATAATAGTTTATTTATCAAGATTAAATGAGCAATCTGAGAATGAGAACTGCACCATGGAAGAAATCAAATTAAAATAGCTAAAATGAATTTGACTCTCTCTTATAGAACAGGATGAAATGTATGAGCTTAAACACAGATCATATAATGAAGCTTAAATAGAATAATTATAGCATTTTGTGAAAACATAGAAGTACGATTCATTATTGAAATTTCGAAAAATCATATCTCCGAAAGTATTAGCTTGTTGGAGTTGAAAATGATATCGATGGATTTTAATGGTGAAACTGCATCTTAAATAAAAATTGAATTTGAAATTTGTTGCTTAGAAAAAAATTTTTTTTCGTTACTCCGAAACCATCTGGCCTATTTTGCCCAATATCGAACTTAACCGAGATATTCATCTCCCTAACCTACTCCGGAAATTTCAACTGCCTAGCTCATTCAGTTCGAGAGTTATCGTGCCTACGGCCGGCCGGACAGAATCGATTTCGACCTCGGATTCTTGATCAGTGAGTCGAACCAAATCGTTTGAGACCATTTTCAGCCAAAATTCGAAAATTACAGACATTCGGGCAAATTGATAACAACTCAGTTCCGAGGAACTAGAGCGCCAAAAATAACACTATGTGGCAGAATTTGATGTTTGTTTTACATCAAATCACCATGCATTTCGGTCAAGTAAATAGCGAAACGTTTAACAACAATGTTGAACGTACATTTCCATTCACAACACACCATCATAAAGATACGAAATTTCAAGTTTATCTACTCACTCAGATTGCGATTACCTCAATGGAATTACGATGCGATAAACCTAAATAGAAAATTCAACGTGGATATTTCCAACGAACACATTCGAAAATATCGAAACTAAAATTGAGAAGTCGAACAAACTGTACTGCTTTGGTTACATTTGGAATAGGGCCAATTTAGACCTCAACATCTCAGCTTTCGCCGACTTATTTCTGAATCTTTTCTACTCACTCAAACATTTATTTGTTTACATTCACTAACCACACTTTCCACCAGAAACTTTGGCACGAAATCTCGCGTATTCGGAGAATCTGTCGGAGTGTTATGAACCCGTTTCGCAGACCCCCATTCGGTACCATGAGACAGTCTGGACGTGGTGGGGCCCTCGTTCTAGCGTGGTACAGTCTGTTGGTCGAACATGTACCAGGAGAGAGAAGATAACAGGTCTGTTGTTGTTGATCGATTTGGATGCAGTTAGAATTGTTTATCAGTATTGATTTTTGATGTTTTCATTATGACACTGGGTTAAGTGAATAACGAACCTGTTGGAAAATTACTGTGGCTAGGAGCATTGGCACGCTTGTTCAAATCTATAGCCCGTGTAGTCCCCCAGTAACAGGCTCAAGGCTGCACAACTCCAGCAAAAAATTGGTTCAAGCCCTGTGGACAGGAGCTTTTTGGCGCTCTTTTTCAAACAGACAAATTATATCTCCGAAAGTATTAGTTTCCCAGAGTTGGGATCAATGGATTCCTATGATAGAAATGCATCATGAAAGAAATTAAATGTAAAAAAAGTGGGGTTTAAAAAAATGCTTCAAAAATTATCTTATAAAAAACTAGAACAACAGGTGTACCAGAAATAATTTTGGCATTTATCTCTTATAGGAAAATAAAATGACATGTAAGAACGCATGTCATATAATAATTCATAGATGCAATAATTAAGTAAAGCATTCTATGAAATCATAAGATGTACAGAAGTACGATTCATTATTGAAATTTCGAAAAATCATATCTCCGAAAGTATTAGCTTGTTAGAGTTGAAAATGATATCAATGGATTTTTATAGTGAAACTGCATCTTAGGAGATATTAAATTTGAAATTTGTGTTGTAAAAAAAATTGTTTTTTCGTTTCTGCGAAAATATCAGGCCAATTTTGCCCAGTCACGAACTCAACCGAGATAATTATCTCTCAAACCTACTCTGAAAATTTCAACTACCTAGCTCATTATGTTCGAGAGTTATTATAGAAACGAAATTTTAAATTTTAAAAATATTTTGTTTGATACCTTATTGCAACCCGGTCAAAACAAAACCTCGCATGCATCTAGAAGTCATTATTCTACAATTTGATACTAAATTTCAGATAGATCGAGTGATCGGTTTCGGAAATATTCATGAAAAATGTTTTTACTAAAGAGGGCCATAACTCCGAAACCGCTTGGTGGATTTTGCCCGATAACGAACTCGTCCGAGATACCTACGCTACAAACCTACTCTGCAAATTTCAATCCTCTAACTCCTTTCGTTCGTGAGTTATCATGCCTACGGCCGGCCGGCCGGCCGTTGCCACGATAACTTGAGAACGGAAAAAGCTAGCAAGTTCCAAGTTTGAACACGATCGGATCTATATTGTTGGAGATTCGAGCAGCCTTGTGTGAGTTCAGTAGCTAGATAGGTGACCGTTGCCTAGATAACTCTCGTACGAAAGGAGATAGGAACTTGCAATTTTCAGGGTAGGTTAGGCATCTGAATGGAAGAGTTAAGTTCGCTGTTGGCCATAATCAGCCCAACGGTTTCGGAGGCCATCCATCTGGAATATTATTTCCTCGATAACTCAAAAAATATAGACGCGATCTAGTTGAAGCTTGCTAAATAGTTGTAGAATATCGACATAAAGACGTGTGTACTATATATACAATTTTGTGAGAACTATACCCCTTGAAAATTTTGAAAAAATAACGACAAAAAATATTGGTTCATGCACTGACGTGAAGACAGGAGATTTTGCGCGTATGTTCTATTGTCCATTCTCCTGTATTGGACACTCTCAATCGAATATACCATGGTTCAAGCACTGATGTGAAGTCAGGAGCTTTTGCACCATGGTAAATTCGATTAAGAGTGTCCAATACAGGAGAATGGACAATAGAACATACGCGCAAAAGCCCCTGACTTCACGTCAGTGCTTGAACCAATTTTTTTTCATTAGAGTTTGACGATTTAGATGCGCATATCGAATGGCATAGTTCTTAGTTGTCACATGTCAAAAACGACAGCTCTTAATATGACAGCTGTCAAAATACCGGGTTATTCAAAATGAAACTCCTAATTGGAAATCCCTGTAGTTCCCGAGTAAGCTGCACGATCGAGAAGGCTTATTATCCGGGAAAATATGAACCCGATAACAAACCAACGATCCCGAGACCTGGGCAGCTCCCAAGGGAACATGCAGTCGGGACGAAAATGAAATTTTATCTCATTTCATATACGACATAAGTTCGCGAAAAGTCCGCTGTCCGTGTCGCCGGAAATAAACCGGAAATTCAACAAGTTTCGATTGATACGAGCCGGTTGTTAAGGACTTGTTTACAGGGCTAGTATTTTGAGAGGAAAAGTTGGAAATATAGGTTTTTCTTTATTGGACCGGAGTCACGCCTCACGCCCTTTTCGAATTTATGTTTTCCAGTCTAGTTTTCCCTGATTGAAACGGGGAAGGTGGTTGGGGTTTAATAGGGTGGAAGAATCTTTTGTTGGGTTTACTGTTATAACAATGTGCAACGAAACCGTGGCAGCCTGTGTATTATTATTATCTCATCGTCATGAAGCCTAAATGATTTTGTTATTCCACCTGAAATTTTCACTGTTATGATTTCGGATGATGATGTCTGTAATTTTATATCTTTTTGGCGCTCAAAGTGATTATCAATTTGCCCAAATGTCTGTAATTTTCGAATTTTTGGCTGAAAATGGTCTTAAACGATTTGGTTCGACTCACTGATCAAGAATCCGTGGTCAACATCGATTCGGTCCGGCCGGCCGGCCGTAGGCACGATAACTCTCGAACGAAAGGAGTAAGAGGATTAAAATTCGCAGGGTAGGTTTATAGCGTAAATATCTCGGACTAGTTCGTTAACGGGCGAAATCCAACTAGCGGTTTCGGATCTATGGCCCTTTTTGGCGCTGTTGTTCCTTGGAACAGAGAGCTTATCAATTTGCCCAAATGTCTGTAATTTTCGAATTTTTGGCTGAAAATTTTCTCAAACGATTTGGTTCGACTCACTGATCAAGAATCCGTGGTTGAAATAGATTCTGTCCGGCCGGCCGTCCGTTAACACGGTAACGAAAACGAAAGGAGTTAGAGGATTGAAATTTGCAGGGTAGGTTTGGAGTGTAAATATCTCGGACGAGTTCGTTAACGGGCGAAATCCACTCAGCGGTTTCGGAGTTATGGCTGTTTTTAGTAAAAACATTTTTTATGAATATTTCCGAAACCGATCACTCGATCTATCTGAAATTTAGCATCAGATTGTAGAATAATGACCTTTATACGCATGCGAAGTTTTGTATAGATGGGATTGCCGTAGAGTGTCAACAAAAGTTTGTTGTTGTAAGGTATCAATAACATTTTTTTTCAATTTTTGAACTTTGTTTCTACAATAACTCTAGAACATAATGAGCTAGGCAGTTGAAATTTTGAGAGGAGGTTTCAGAGATGAATATCTCGGTTAAATTCGTTACTGAGCAGAATGGTTTCGGAGAAACGAAAAAAAAATTATTTTTTTTACATCACAAATTTCAAATTCAATTTTTCTTAAGATGCAGTTTCACCATAAGAATTAATTGATATAATTTTCAACTCTAACAAGCCAATACTTTCGGAGATATGATTTTTCGAAATTTCAATAATGAATCGCACTTCTATGTGTTCACAGAATGCTGTGCTTTATTATTGTATGTATGAATTATTATATGATCTGTGTTCTTAGATGTCATCTTATTTATGTCAAAATTATTTCTGTTCGTTATTCTTAATATAAAATACACCTCTTGTTCTAGAAAACAAAGTATGATTGAATGAAAAATGGCCAATGAAATAACCTCCACTATGGTAGAATTAGGAAGATGATATGATATTATACTTTTAAGGTGATAATATAATGCCCGTGGATAATCCACAATATGGTTTATTCCATTATCATATTATGATGATGGAAATATATTCTTTGGTAAAATACATCATCAAATTGGGTTCAGAATATCTCCAGTAAAAACAAAACTGCAAATAATATAATATTCAGAGTAGATTTGAGGAATGAATATCTCGGATAAGTTCGTTATTGGGGAGAATCGGTCTGTTTGAATTTAATTTCTTTCTTGATGCAGTGCTATCGTAAGAATCATTCCCAGAGACCAATAATTTCGGAGATAATATGTATTGTATATGATATTTACCGGCAACAAAAGTCGTTTGTTCCCGAACAAAAAGCGTCGAAACGAAGAGATGAATCTTGGATATATGCTATTTGCATGATTAAGGCCCGGTTTTTGACGCATTTGTTTGGAGTTTATCTTCAGTTCTTCTACTGGATTCTATTGAATTGGACAGATAAACGGAAGATAAACCACATACTATGTTCCTCAGAAACCGGCCCTAAAACAAACTAAATATGGACTCATTCAGCGTGACTGGATTTTATACCGTTACAGGTTTCCGTCGCTTTCCTCCCGCGACATCCTGTACGACCTTTACCGGCAACAAAAGTCGTTCGTTCCCGAACAAAAAACGTCGAAATGGAGAGGCTATCACGCCACGTAATCGGGAGTCGAAACCTCTCATTGGTCCTGTCCAATTTGGAACTTTTCGATCCCGTAATGTCGCCCGGAATGACGCGGTCGAATCCGTTGATGCCCGGAGGTGCACTCCGAGCGCAACAGGTGCGGAAAACAATAATCCCGGTCGAACAGTTAGCCATCACTTCCGCTTCACGTGAAAATGCAAGAGCGCGCCACAATGCCACTTTACGATACGCGAGGATTATCAACGGCGATAAAAATGTTCGCCGTGGTGAGGGAAAATTCAATTATGGGGGTTGGAGGTAGGGGTGAAACATAAACCGCCGTATTCACAAAGCATTCAATCTCCGTTAAGCCTAACTGAGGTCCACAGTTAAGGATAAATAAGAATCGCAACCTCAGTTAAGGTATGTAACGGTGCTGAAACAGGCCTATTTCACGCTAATTTTCACGTTAACTGAGGTTGCGATTCTTATTTATCCTTAACTGAGGACCTCAGTTAGGACTGGACGGAGATTGAATGCTTTGTGAATACGGCGGTATCTCCGTTAGGTCCTAACATGGTCCTCAGTTAAGGATAAATAATTATCGCAACCTCAGTTAACGTATGTAACGGTGCTGAAACAGGCCTGTTTCACGCTAATTTTCACGTTAACTGAGGTTGCGATTCTTATTTATCCTTAACTGAGGACCTCAGTTAGGACTGAACGGAGATTGAATGCTTTGTGAATACGGCGGTATCTCCGTTAGGTCCTAACTGAGGTCCTCAGTTAAGGATAAATAAGTATCGCAACCTCAGTTAACGTGAAAATTAACGTGAAACAGATCTGTTTCACCACCATTACATACGTCAACTGAGGATGCGATTCTTATTTATGCTTAACTGAGGACCTCAGTTAAAACTTAACGGAGATTGAATGCTTTGTGAATACGGTGGATAGGGTGTTAAAATAATGCATCAATATTAAAAGTGATTAGAAATCAGTGAATTGGTACGAAAACGAAGATTTTCGCGTGTATTACATCGCGTTATCATTTTGCCCAAATGTCTGTAATTTTCGAGTCGCCGAAAATGGTCTCAAACGATTGGGTTCGACTCCCTGATCAAGAATTTGATTCAGTTCGTCCGGCCGTTGCCACGATAACTTGAGCACGGAAAGAGATAGCGTCTTGAAATTTTCAGGTTAGGTTGAGAATTGGAATGCGCCATTTGAGTTTCTTTATAGGTATAATCAGCAAAACAGTTTTCTGAACTTTGATTCTTATTACCTCAATAATTCGAAAAGTACAAAACCGATCCAACTCAAAGATGGTTATTAGTTGTAGAAAGGCAACGCGAAAATTCTTGAAAAATTTCATGAGGATCGTATCACTAGAAAATTTTCAAAAAATTATAGGAAATTGTTGAAAAAAATTCTATATATCAGAAACTGTTCGTTTGAAATCGCTGAAATTTTGCGAGAGCCTTCAGGACCTAACTCTACTACTAAGTTGCAAGTTTCAACATGATCGGATCTATATTGTTGGAGATCCGAGCAGCCTTGTGTGAGTTCAGTAGCTGGATGGGTGATCGTTGCCTCGACAACTCTCGAACGAAAGGAGATAGGGATGTGCAATTTTTAGGTTAGGTTGCACATCTGAATGGGAGAGTTAAGTTCGCTGTTGGCCATAATCGGCCCAACGGTTTCGGAGTTATCCCCATCTGGAATATTATTTCCTCGATAACTCAAAAAATATAGAATCGATCGTATTGAAGCTTGGTCACTAGTTATAGAATATCGACATGAAGACGTGTGTAAAATTTTGTGAGGACCGTACCACTAGAAAATTTTTAAAAAATTACGACAAAATATTATGTATCTCATGATTCCTTGAGAACGGAAAGAAATAGCAACTTGCAGTTTTCAGGGTAGATTGCGCATCTGAATGCGACATCAAAGTTCGCGAACTAGCATAATCGGCCTAAGTGGTTTTGCAGTTATATCAATCTGAAATCAATGTTTTTGGGCGATATTTGAATGCCCATGGTTGACCCATATGATAATGATAAATTAATAATTATGCGCTCAGAATATCTCCAGTAAGAACAAAACTGGAATATTGGCCAAATTTCAATTGATATAATATAATTTTCAGAGTGGATTTGAGGAATTAATATCTCTTGCATCATAGATTTTAGGAATGAATATCTCGGATAAGTTCGTTGTTGGATAGAATTGAGCTATTGGTTTTGGATTAATAATCTTTGGCACTCTTGTTGAATTTAAATTCCTTTATGATTTTTGAGTTTAATTTCTGTTATGATGAAGTTCTATCATAAGAATCCATCGATATAATTCCCAACTCTTATCAATACTATCGGAGATATGATTTATGAAAGTTTGAACAAGAGCGCCACAGCTTCTGTCCACAGGGCTTCTTCCTAGGGCTATTTCTTAGAGTAAATGTGTTATTTTCTGAAATGGCACCGTCTAATAAAGCAACAAAGAAAATATGGGGTGGTCATTAAAAAAAAAATTACTAAGTCACTCTGTAAAAATAAATGACGTCATAAGTAAAATTTTTATACCATAGGGTGTTTAATTTAAAACTAAAATCACCTGTCCGAGCGTTTTGCTTGAAAACATTCAATAACGCAGTTTTGTTCCTCACTTTTTTAACACACTGTTTTTATTATTCTAATTTATCTGAATTCATTACCTCAAAAGTAGTGAAAACATGGAAGAAAATATTTTTTTCACACATGTTCTAGGGAACAACTTGCTACCATATTACGAAGATGTTTCGCCAAAAGTTGACTAGAACGATTAGGTTGAGTCATCGATGACGAATTCAAGGTCAAAACATAATAATTTTAAGCGCTTGATCGTGAACCCCAAAATGATAAAATTGTCATCCTTGATTGTCGATGTTTGACGTATTGACAGATAATGTAAAACGTCCGGCATGTTCGTATTCAGACAGAAAAATATATGTCCATATTGGAAAACACTATACAACACAGTTATTCATCGACGATCAAAGAATGACTATAATCCTTCAAACTTAAGGTCCGGAATCAATCAAACCTTTCATAGATCGCCAATCAGGATTCGGAGCATTATTTGCATTATTTTCTATGGAAACAACGATACGATTATGTAAATTTCACGCGTTTTCGAGGGATAACAATCGTAAGGAAACAATAAAGGCATTCATACAAGTGAATTATCTGCTCATTGTCAGTTTAATCAAAGAAGACACCGACTCAAGTCTTGCTATGATGGTGTGTTCAATTTCATACAGATGGTCCCGGATGAGCATGATTCATCATGAGTCAGTATAGTTTTAGCGTGTGTCTTCGAATTGAAAAAAATTCTTGAGAAATGAAGAATTTCTAGTAATATAACTATTATTTCTCACAGCTTTTAGAGTAACCCATAACTTTTTATTTCTATGGATTAAAATAGGAGGTTAGACTATTCCGTTCTGACAGAGACCTAGATATTCTTCTTTGAATACAGGAAGTTCTTCTCCTTTAGTCAGCATTTTATTTCTTTTGCTACAGCCTAATCATTCAATTGAAGTCTCTAACATTTTTCTGATGATGCTGTAGATGGTGATCTGAGCATTAGTAACAAACTATACATTTGCAGACCAAAATACTTTCCAAATGCAGTCTTGAATGTCTTGTACATCGGTAATTCATTAGAAATTCACTTGCAAGAAGACTTGACTCCCTCTTACGAGGAAAGGATGAACGCCATGAACATCCCTGAAGGTTCCTGTGCCATAACAGAGGGTTTGGGTCCGTAAGGATCTTCCTAGGTAGCGCTGGTGAGAATGCCTTTCCAGTACATCGCCGCCATATAAAATAACAACGAAACAACATCAACGAAGAAACAACTATATCGTAACGTTTCGGAGTCTATATCAGACTCCGTGTATATCATATTCCATGTATTTGTGATAAATCATGAACAGGAGAATAATCAAGACCACTAGAAATAAGAAAGTCATGGCATAAGAAAAACTTGAGAAATATAGACATACAGAAATCAAAAATAGCAGAACATGTATGTACAATCCAAGGAGATCACATGATGGATTGGAGTAATACAAAGATTCTAATGACAGAACCTGATTATATTAAAAGGAAACTTAAGAAGTCAACTGGTATTTTATTGAACAAAGAATGCAATTTTGCAAATTGCTCAATTGGTATTGGCCATATTTTACTAAATTTATTAAAAAAGGAGATGGAACTTGGAAATTTCTATGCAAAGTAAAACTGTGTAACATGATTTTCAAATATTGTCAATGTGACTATTCTCGAATGTCAGAATAACTATCAACAAAATAATTCTGAAGATTTTCGTTAAACATCTGACGAAGGAGTCTGATATAGACTCCGAAACGTTACAAAATAGTTGTTGATGTTGTTTCGTTGTTATTTGTTAGGCAACATTGTTCGATTGATTGCTTCTGACAAATATCTTGTGTTCCTTACGCAGAAGCAAATCACAAAATAATTAGTTTTTTATTTTATAGATATTTTTCAGAGTTTGGGATAGAAAACTCAGAAAGAAACCATTTAATGATGAATATACCTCCCACAGTATCCTTTAATGATTACTTCGAACCGAATTAATTCCCGAGTCAACTTCCAATCCCTGTTACGCCACTGTTGCCTGACCAATCCACCCAAATGCAGGGAAAACGACAGCTGTCTGAGGCGGAGAATGCCTTCACATTTTCACATGGCGAGAAAAAACTTGTCGTCAAGCTATAGCGTTCCAATTTGGGGTAAAAGCCCTCCGTTCTGGATGCCACAACCCCCATTTTATACCCCTCTCCCACATCCAGAAAGAGGCTCGGCTTTGAAGTGGTAGTTTATGTATCGCTTAACCTGAATACGGCCATCGAAATCGTATCCGGATCTCATCGCAATTTATCCGTGGACACGGGAAATTGAATGAAGAATGGCAATATGGAAAATGGCCGGTATAGAATTTATGGTCGAAGGTGGGAAATTTAAATTCGGAATGGCAACACGAATGAATGGAAGATTTTTTTTTTAAACACATCAAGAGAATATCGGTCATCTGCTAGAATCGATGCTGAGAACAGTGGGGGGTAATCCCGGAGGAGTCTCTTCAGGACTAGATCAGACTCCTTCGCCAGACACCAAGCGAACATCTTCAAAACTGTCTACATCTTCTTCTAAAAAAAAACTTCGTTATGGTTTGTTAGGCATCATTGTTCTATACATTGTTACTGACAATACAAAATAATATTTTTTTGCCCGTATTTTCTAGAGAACATCACGTTATCATTTTGCCCAAATGTCTGTAATTTTCGATTTTTTTTGCCGAGAATAGTCTCAAACGACTAGGTTCAACTCACTGATGAAGATTCCGAGGTCAAATTTCATTCTGTTCGGCCGGCCGTTGCCACGATAACTTGAGAACGAAAAGAGATAGCGACTTGAAATTTTCAGGGTAGGTGGCGCATCCCAATACGACGGACAAGTTCGTTAATGGGCATAATAGGCCCAACGGTTTCGGAGCAATAATTTTGTCATCAATCAATACAGATGATCCGATCGAATTGAAACTTGGTGAGACACTTTTGTGAGAAACGTGCCGATAGGAAATTTAAAAAAATTATTAAAAAATGGGTTCAAGCCCTGTGGACAGGAGCTTTCTGGCGCTCTAGTTCAATCAGACAAATTATATCTCCGAAAGTATTGGTTTCTCTGAGTTGGGAATTATATCAATGTATAGGTACATATGATAGAGCTGCATCATAAAGGAAATTCAATTCAAATAATAGTTTATTTATCAAGATTAAATGAGCAATCATGAGAATGAGAACTGCACCATGAAAGAAATCGAATTAAATCTGGCCAATTTTGCCCAATAACGAACTTAACCGAGATATTCATCTTCCTACCTAGCTCATTCCGTTCGAGAGTAATTGTGGAAAAACTTTTTTTAAATTTTCAAATTTTTTTTTTTACACTTTGCGGTAATCTGGTCGATACAAAACTTCACATGCGTATAAAGGTCATGATTCTACAATTGGATGCTAAATTTCAGATAGATCGAACGAACTTGTCCGAGATATTTACGCTCCAAAACCACCTTGCAATTTTCAATCCGCTAACTCCTTTCGTTCGAGAGTTATCGTGCCTACGTTAGGTCGGCCGGCCGGACAGAATCGATTTCGCACTCGGATTCTTGATCAGTGAGTCGAACCAAATCGTTTAAGACCATTTTCAGCCAAAAATTTCAAAATTACAGACACTTGGGCAAATTGATAAGCACTCTGTTCCGAGGAACTAGAGCGCCAAAAAAACAAGTTTCGTATGACAATTGCCCAAAACAGGTTTAAAGTACCTACAAATAGTAGTTATAAAACAAATATGAAAGAAGATAAGTAATAATAAAAAATTACCTTGTAATCGATCATAAATTTCCTGATCTCCTCTCTCGAACTACAGAATTATGCTTTCAATATTTACGTAATATTTTCAAACATTTTCGGGTGAGGTCCCCGTTGCATCGCTAAAATACGAGTATTTCAACCCCAATATTTTTGAAGTTACAATATTCCCTTCTGTCAAGTTGACATTATGAGAATTCATACATAGAATAGTAATTATATCAATCTGTGAAATACGATTTACATTGAAATTTTAAAAAATCATATCTCCGAAAGTATTAGCTTGTTAGAGTTGAAAATGATATGAATGGATTTTATGATAAAACTGCTTGTTAAAAAAAATTTAATTTGGAATTTGTTCCGTAAAAAAAAAATTTTTTTTTTGTTACTCCGAAACCATCTGTCTGATTTTGCCAAATAACGAACTTAGCCGAGATATTCATCCCCCAAACCTACTCTGAAAATTTGAACTCTCTAGCTCATTCCGTTCGAGAGTTATCGTGCTTACGGCCGGCCGGCCGGCCGGCTGGACTGAATGAATTTCGACCACGGATTCTTGATCAGTGAGTCGAACAAAATCGTTTGAGACCATTTTCATCGAAATATTCCAAAATTACAGACATTTGGGCAAATTGATAAGCACTCAGTTCCAAGGAACTAGAGCGCCAAAAATATTGTTTACGTCACGATAACCTGAGAAGAGAAAGAGATAGCGACTTGCAATTTTTTGGGTAGGTTATGTATCTAAATGCGACATTTGTTTTTGTTAATAGGCATAATTTTCAAGCTTGGTTTCGCATCCGAATGGGAAAGTTATGTTCGAATTTGGGCATAATCGGTCCAACGGTCCCAGAGTTATACCCACCTGGAATATGATTTCCTCGATAACTCAAAAAATATAGACTCGATCGAATTGAAGCTTGGTAACTAGTTTTAGAATATCGACATCTGACGTGAAGTCAGGAGCTTTTCCGCGTATGTTTTATTGTCCATTATACTGCTGAATGGACAATAGAACCTACGCGCAAAAGCTCCTGACTTCACTTCAGTGTTTATTTTACAGATATTTTTCAGAGTTTGGGAGAGACAACCCCGAAAGGATCCATGTAGTCATGAATCCCAAGGTATCCTCAATGATTTCTTATCTTTTGAAATCTACTGTTCCCCTAAGAAAAACTCCCGTTGCAAGATGTGGAGATAATAATATTATTTGCAAATTATAGGCTTCAGATAATATTAAAGAATTCAATCAAGTGTTGGATCATTTTCCTAATAAATTAGAAATTGGTAATTGGATAGTTCATAAAATGCAGGATAAAATATATATTCATCAGTTGATTATTCATTCCAATCAAGATTCACTAATATTCAAATCTCGAATTTTAATGAATGAAAATATGTCCAAGGTGTTCTAGGTGAAAACGAGTTGGATTTCGACGATTTAAGATGGATTCTTCCTTCTCATATGGAACTAAGTAGATGGACACAGCTTTAAAATATTTTGGAGACGCATAAAAAATACGATAGTTGATTATGTTAACTTAGGCTCTTTTCCGGTATTTCTGACCCTGAATTTACACCATTGGATTTCTTAACTCTAATTACCGACATTTTTAACGTTATTGATTTTCTGCAGTTAACTTCCAAATTCTATTTATTTCACGCTAAAAATTGTCATCTAACGTGGTGTTAATTTCCATATCGGGTTATCTATCGGCCTATTTTTACCAAATTTCCTAGTCGCTTTTATTCGAATTGAGAAAATAGTTGGACCTTAAAGGTTCACCTCAATCTGGGAATCTTGTTATCTGGAGTGTAGGAGAGAATTGGAAATGAATTCCGAAAATAATGAAATTTATTCCAATAATTCAAAGAAACTGCTTGTGAATGTGGGGTGGGCAATGTTTGAAAAAACTATAGAACCCAAATAATAGGTGTAGATATAATTGTTGAAGTGATGTTGCTCATAGATAAATTCAGTTGGGCATACATTTTTTACGCATTAACACTCTTAGACCAGACTGTTTAGCAATATTCAATGCAAAACTGAAAAAATTCTTCTGAAAATGGCTCTTTTTGACTCTGTCCGACCATCCGGCCGGCCGTCCGACCGTCAGCAGGTTTACGCTCTGATGCAATGTGGATGAGAGTTGAACTTTTCAGAGTAGGTTTGAAGTGCCGAATGCGCCAGCTAAGTTCGTTAATGAGCACAATCCACCAATTGCCTTCAGAGCCATCTGAAATTATGTTTTCCTAATAACTCCAAAAAATAACGATCTGATTGAATTAAAGCTACGCTTATGCAAAAAAATTATTTTTGACACTTTACGGCTACCCGATCAATACAAAACTTCGCATGCGTATAAATGTCATTATTCTACATTCTGATGATAAATTTCATATAGATTGAGTTAACGGGTTCGGAAATATTCATAAAAAATGTTTTTAATAAAAACAGCCATGACTCCGAAACCGCTTGGTGGATTTTGCCCGTTAACGAACTCGTCCGAGATATTTACGCTCCAAACCTACCCTGAAAATTTCAATCCTCTTACGCCTCTCGTTCGAAAGTTATCGTGTTAACGGACGGCCGGACATAATCGATTTCGACCACGTATTCTTGATCAGTGAGTCAAACCAAATCGTTCAAGACCATCTTCAGCCAAAAATTCGAAAATTACAGACATTTGCACAAATTGATAAGCACTCTGTTCCGAGGAACAAGAGCGCCAAAATATCGAGTAATTGCATATACCGTCTTTAACGTACTGCAAAGCCGATACAATTATCACTTCAACAAGATTTAAATGATCATCACGGCACCTTTACGAAGGTTAGAGAACCTTCGTAACCTTCGTTTGCTATTTACAAGTAGAGACTTGTAAATAGCAAACCATAAATCGAACAACTAACTTCCCAGGCGACGAAGTACTCATTCTCATCTTCCGCGGTATACAATCGATTCGTCACATTTCACACTCTAATTGCCGATATTAACAGCTCAATAAACCCCGACAGCTTGCATCTCGAACAATTCTCCTTACCAAAAGGACGAATAGCAGTAATAAGGACACTTCGATCCGTATAATCAGAAGTCAGAACGTGCGGTGTGAAGGCAGCCGCTTCCACCGTCGCATACGGCATGAAGGTAGGTACTAATGGCTTGCGGTCCACATAAATGTCAAGGAGAGTTGGGAATCGTTTCAAAACTGCATTAGAACGCCTGGATGGGTCGCTGAAGTCTTATTATTAGTTGAAACAGCGAGGATTATCCGGTTATGGAACGATCACAATTGATAATGTCGGATTTTATTGCTAATACCGGATATTTGTATCGGTTCTCGAGATGACGTTCTTTATTGCGATGTCAAACCCAACCGTAACTGTGATGGATTTGTTGAGTTTTAGGCCTGTGATGGCGGATGTTATTACTCGGAGTGTTGTTCGATGGATAGACATTTATGAGTAGGTATATGCTTTTTTTAATGGGCTACAGCACTCCGCAAGGAAGCACAGATAACAGCTCCTGTTTTAATAGACTGAAATTACAGTCGGCCATATTACTACATTTATAAGTACTTACGGTTCTGAGGGCCAGTTACACCGCCAGATTTTTAAGTGTCCGATGTACAGGATGACACTCCAAACCGTAATAGAGAAGGATGGCCATCAAAAGTAACCACAGCAAATGTGAATCACGTACGGGCATGTCGAACGAAGCCCCTCACGGTCAACGAGACATCGGGCTCAAGCTTTCGGAATGTCGCAGCGTGGACTTCAAATGATTATGAAGAAACATCAGAATGTCCATCCCTACAAAATGAAGCATTTATATAGATATTTAATACCATTCGTTGTTAAAAAATATAACCCTAAGTTGACCTTTCAAATATGTTTGGTCGGCTAGCTGAAAGCTCAATGATATATCTATGCTTCCTGGAATATGAGTTAAAAACTGATAAACTGATTTTTGATAGGTTTAATCAAAAATTCCTTTGAACACAACAAAAGAAAAACTCAACTGACGGAGCTTCCAAGTGTAAGACCACCGTAAGACCACAGAAAATTCTATAAATCCATTGACGTACAGAATCAAAATGATAAATTTACCATAATGAAATAATCTCTATAATATATTGAAATATTAACTGTGGAATATCAAGAGGGATTAATTTAGCAAAAAATGTCTAATTTAGATTGAAATAAATTAACGATTTCAAATTATAAAGTGACCAGTAAATCAAATTCACGCGTTACTGGTTACAAACTACAGAATTCGAAAACAAGGAGTTCGTTGAACTACAAACAGATCTATATTGTTAGGAGTATTGTGAATTTTTTTTTCCTGGAAGCCAGCCTGCCTTGGACGAGTTCAGTACCTGGAGGGGTGCCCAATCTGGCTATAACTTTGAACAGGCGCTCCAAAGCTTCTATCCTCAATGCTTTCCCAACTAGTTTCATACCCTGACTAACCCTGAATAGTTACGAACTTCAAAATTCTGCTGCAGGCCACGCATCCAAAAGTTACCGGAAATTCGCGCCCTGCAGGAATAATACCTTCACACTTTCCCAACTATGTCGAATTTTCCACGGAAAACCGCTCTCTGTTTCCGACGATAAGAGAAAGTTTGGGAGCAGGACACATTCAGCCTGAGATAGAGCTTTGCTATTCTCACATGACAGCTGACGTTGTTGAAGGAGAATCGTAATGCTGGGCTGGAGGAAATTACTAGGAACCAGCAGGAATTGCGATTGTGGCAGGAATTAATGGACAGACAGGAAGAATGGCTTCACAGTTCTGGCTGTGGGTATCTGTATCTGGGTTCGATTTTGTTAAACGAATAGTTGTTCGAAGTCAAAGTTTGTATGATACATATTGTCTGGTTCGTGTCCAGTGAGATGAAAGGTTTTCCAGTTTAGTGAAGATACAATTGAATTCACTTTTCACGAGGCACGTGTTTAAATTGCCATAATTTCTTCAACATTCATTTTTGCGAAAGTCTGAAATATAACTAAGGAAGGACCCTGTTCGTTATTTGGGCAAATTGCAGTCTATCTCCAGGGTGTACCACCGTTTGATTTACGACAGGAAGAATGAAGCTGTGTGGTGAATAGTGAGATAATTACTAACCCTTTTTATGGACTTATGTAAAATCATTTCTCGATTCCCCAGAGTTAATATATATAGACTATAGAACATTGATTTTTCTTATTCTTTGGAAGGTTCAATCTGCATATTTTTTTATTCAATTATTACCTAACTAAAAATAGAGTTAGCATATTGGGTTTTACTCATTGATTTAATTTTTCTTAGTTTTCATCAACTTATAAACGAATTTACCATGTTAAATTCGATTAAGAAGAGTGTCCAATACAGGAGAATGGACAATAGAATTAATCATGGCAAATTCGATTAAGAGTGTCCAATACAGGAGAACGGACAATAGAATTCATCATGGTAAATTCGATTAAGAAGAGTGTCCAATACATCAGGAGAACGGACAATAGAATTCATCATGGTAAATTCGATTAAGAGTGTCCAATACAGGGGAATGGACAAAAGAACATACGCGCAAAAGCACTCCAACTCCTTCGAAATTTTTCCAACACCTTCGGAATTTTTTCCAACTTTTTCAAAATTTATCCAACTGTGTTGAAAATTTGCCAACTCCGTTCAACATTGGGGGGGGATCATTAAGCCCCATCCCCCCTTAGGCCCGTGCCTGACTGTCCTTTGCAGCCCTCAGCTCCCTCTTACGACAAAAAGATGAACGTCATGAGCGTTGGTCAAGGTTCCTGCATCACAGAGGGTTGAAGTGCGTAGGCATCTTCTAAGGTAGCGCTGGTTGAAACTACTTGTTTCTTCCTCCGCAACTATACTCCTAGAGCTCCTTCGGATATTTATTCAGCGACTATAGTGCGCTGATTACTAAGAAGCATGAAACTGGTACGTATCTGCCTTGAATGACATTTTCCTCTTTCATCGATGACCTGGCTTAGTTCGGATCACAGAGGAATATTCGTTGATGTGTAATCGATTAATATTTCACCGTGTGTCTTTGTCTTCCCGAATTTATCGAATGTTCCCTTCCACCTTCGCGTCACCTAACTTGAATAATCCCTCGTGGAAAGTTCCCGTATTTAGCAAAAGTGAAAAGGGTTCCGAGCATCAATGGCAGTGCTGCCGAAGGCAAATAAATCTTGTCGATCCGCTCATCAATCCACCCCTTCATCGGGAAATAGGCGGGATCGAACAGCGCCATTCACAATAAAATTTAAAACAGCTAAAAGGTGTTAGTCGATACTGTTCCATTAATTATCTTTGAAATTTCGAGTATCGCACTTTTTATCGGCGGAAGGCAATTAATGGATTTACTTTGTAACGGCAGGGCGTCGGGTTCGGTCGTAAATCTATACTTCGGCCCCCGTAACCCGATAGAATTTGAGGAATGGCAAATATTAGGGCGATTTATACCGGCTGAAATATCTGAGAGAATGGGCGAGCTTATATTCGACGAGGCGGGAAGGCGTCGCACCGGTTTAGACGTAGGTGTGTGATCCTATTTAATTCGATGACCTGTTTGAATTATTGGCGATTGGGAAAACGTTTTACGAGAGTTGACAGTTATATTTCGGATATGGATGAAAAGGTTCAAAAGTAATTATCCTTTCGGAATTTTCAATAACGAAATAATAATTTTGTTAAACGGTTTTACTTGGCTAGCCTTGTTATCATTTTCAACTCTAACAAGCTAATACTTTCGGAGATATGATGTTTCAAAGTTTCAATTATACATCGTAAGTTCTATGTATTCACAGAATGTGAACACAGAATCTGTCGGTGATCACTATTCATAAATGTCATCTTTTCTAGCTATTAGAGATTGTCAATTCATAGTTGTTATTTTCTCTTGGAGAGCAAGTATTCGATTCTTGAATTTGTGAATATATACAAGACTGTTTTGATATAGTTAATGGAGGCAACAGGAAAGAAGAACATAATGGAATCATCAAAAGAAATTACTGTTCGTTAACCACTGAGGTTAATATTACCTTTTACTTCCTTAAGTAGTGAGACATGTTCCTATATACAGTATTTTCATAATGTTGCTAGCAAAAAAACACTGAAATATGGATCTACATTTGTGTATCAATCATTTTTTCTTGAGTTAAGCTTCATAATACAGAAAAGAAGGTGTTAGTGGTATGAACTATTGAATTTTAAATTATGAAAGGAGGATAGCATTTCATTAATATATTTTGAACTATTAAAATAATTTGTTCATAATCCACTACCTACTTAAATATCAGGAATAAATGGATAATCTGCCATGATTGTCTCCAGCCTTGCTCTAGACATTTCAATGATACTTTCCTTAGGTATTTCGAGTTGTGAAAACTATGCACTGAATCTAAGTTGCAAAAACCTATTCCACGAGGTTGAATCATTGCTCATTTAATCTTGATAAAAAAATTTTATGACAATTTTTCAAGCATTAAGGCATTGAAGCATTGTTGATTGCCCTTTTTTTTATAAGATAATTTTTTAAACATTTTTTCTAAACGACACTTTTTTTAAATTTAATTTCTTTCATGATGCATTTCTATCATAGGAATCCAATGATATTATTATTATTATTATTATTATTATTATACTGATCCTCCTGGGTCTTCCACAAGGAGACCCCTCATAAGCTCTAAGAGCTTGCCCTGAGTTAGGAGAACCAGTTGTGTTCTGTGTAGGCTTTGTTACTGTATCCTTACGCCACCTTAGGCACAGCACTGTTAATTTTTGACCCAACAGCGAATGGTGGCGATTACCGTGACTAGAAAATTATATAATTCCCAACTCTGAGAAACAAATACTTTCGGAGATATAATTTGTGTGTTTAAACAAGAGCTCCTGCCACCGGGCTTTTCCCCTTCTTATGTCGTTAATGTAAGTCTCTATTGGTTTCAGCTTCATCGAACCTAGTGGGAAAATTCACCCAAAGTGTACGCAGGATAGTACAAGACGTGAAAGACGAAGGAACTGCCAGTGGTTTAACGAAAGAAGAAGTCATAGATACCAATGAGAGACTACGGGCCGTTAGGATACGAATGGACGAGTCTTACGATATGGCAAAGAAGGCTCTGGTCTCCCTCATGGGGAAGTACAATGATAGTAAAAGCGTCCACAACGTGTTCCAGAGATATACCCTGCTTAAAGCAATGATAAAGGTAAGTTTATGTCATATAATATGGGCATCGTCATGGTCTGAAGGCTGAGCTTCGGAACCTCGAACTGGGTTGCTGCCTCACTTGGCTAAAGTGATCAGAACTGGAGTTCTGCATGGCTCTATCTTGGACCCAACTCTGTTTCTGTTTTCCTTTTTGCGCGTATATTCTTGGGTACAGCGTGCAATCATTTTATCCAAATGTCTCTTATTTTCCGATTTTTTTGTCGAAAATGGTCTCTATTAGGTTCGACTAACTGATGAAGAATTCGAGGTCAAATTTGATTCTGTCCGGCCAGCCGACCGTTGCTACGATAATTTGAGAACGGAAAGAGATAGCGACTTAAAATTTTGAGGTTAGTTTGTGCGCCCCAATACGACGGACGAGTTTGTTAATGGGCATAATCGGCTCAATGGTTTCCGAGTAATAATTTTGTTTTCAATAAAAATCTGATCAAATTGAAACTTTTACAGTTACTTGCCGAACTAGCGTAGTACATTTTTTTTTCAGTACAGGCAGTTGGAATTGGACGAAATATGAGCTTTGAATATTTGGTGCAAAAAGTAACATTTTGCTCCAAACGGGGGCAAAAGTCATGAAGTTTTGGGCAATAATGTACAGAAGCATTATTCAAGATGACATAAAAAAAATGAAATTGGCAAAAAATTAAGATTTGTAGAAATGGGAATTGAATAACCATCACAAAGTATAAATTTTGTCGATTTTCTTTGAATGCCTATACTGTTGAAATTACATCACCTAATTTTTTTAAAATATTTTTCTGATAACTAACATGACTTGTTATATCACCCGCTTCCGGCTTGACGTCGACTTCTGGGACCCCCTGTATATCGATGCTAAATTCGTAGTAGTGTCCAATAGAGGTGGCTGACTTCACGTCAGTGCTTGAACCAATTTTCTTAATTTTGCGGCATTGTACAACTAATTATCTTACCTAGTTTATCTTGACCCACTTGGGATAAACCGGATTGTCCGAGGGTTTGTCCTAGGACATTCTAATTTGGACCAAAATCCGGTGTGGCCAGTAACATATACACCAAGTGAAATAAACAACACTGTAACCCTCGCCCCAAAATGGAAAGCTGTAATTCCTTAATGAGGTCCGGCTAAACGACCCTGTTGTTTTAAAAACACACTCAGTTTTCGTTACGTAAAAACCACAATTTGGTTATGAATATTTCCAGATTAACGACCCTTGCTCTCTCCACCATCTAATGGCCACTCCCATGGAGCTCGACCAAGCCATGGGGTCTCATGGGGGACCTCGTTCCCATTAAGCTTACTCACGACCCCCATCCTCTCTTTGCGAGTATTAAAATCGCATTATCGCGGGTGGAAGAAGAGAATGAATTTCCCTACCGCTGGAACAGGGTTGCCAGATTTGAGGTATTTTCCGTAGATCTACTGAATCAACCGATATTTCCAATAGTACCAGCCCGCTAATTTAACTTCCCTTAAAAATAAAATTTCCCAATTTGATTTCGAATAGCTTGCTATTTCGACAGAGTTCATGAAAAGACCTGTCACTAGTAAAAAAATATTTCTTCAAAAAAAAATAAAATACTTACTATTTGTGTGAGATTCTGCTCCGTTTTATTTTCCCCATTTTTTCAAGAAAACAGGTCCGGGTGAATTGAAATCTAATACTCGGTTGAAAAAAAATTATTTTCCTATATACAGGGTAGTCGAAAACAAAGATATAAACCAAAGTTACATTTTTTAAACGTAACACCCTGTATTTGACCTCAAAAATGGAATGGCAAACTCAAATTATGATGAGTTTCTTCAGATCACTTTTTAACTCAGAAGCACCATTTGCATATCGCCTCAAAACATTCAAATTACGTGCCCAGTTGAAATTTTGCTTAATCTACCTATATTATATTTATATTTCATTTTATCTTATTTATTTTTCCTATCGAGTAATTATTAAAACTTTGACAAATCATATATCCGAAAGTATTCGTTTCTCAGAGTTGGGAATGATATCAATGGATTCTTATGATAGAACTGCATCATAAAGAAATAAAGTCAAGTATTAGTTTAGAATTATATCGATGGATTATTATATTGAAACTGAATCTTAAAAATTTATTTTTTATTTACTCCGAAACCTACTCAGAAAATTTCAACTGTCCAGACTCTAACTCATTCTGTTCAAGAGTTATCGAATTACAGACATTTGGGCAAATTGACAAGCACTCTATTCCTAGGAACAAGAGCCCCAAAAATTACAGATACTTTTCGGGAGATAAAACCCAGAAAAAAACATTAAATGATGAATTATTTATTCACCATAGTTCTACTGAAATACAGAATTTTGGCAACCCTGCATATACGGAGAACGTGTCAGAGCGTCTCGGATATTTGCAGAGGAACGAGATCAGATTATATCAGAGTGGAAGCTCCGTCAGGAGTTGGTGATAGGACTGAAAAATATCTGTCGCAGGAGGCGAGATTGCTGTTGAAGATGGTAAATTCGAATTGCAGTCGATATGTTAAGATAAGATAAAATGGAAGATGTGAATTGTCGTTCGGGAAAGCTCAAGATTGAATTTTCGAAGGAATTTCATGAAATGGTCTCGAATTCGATGTGTTTCAGATCAATGCCCCATCAGAGTAATCTTAGTTCTTTTGAAAGGATGTAAAATTCATTGAAGTTGCACAATCTTGGATGTATTTATAATTCAATGTTTCAGTCAATATTATTATATACCAGGCCTCGTTTATACAAGCTTTTCCAACAAGAGGTTTGATTTTGAATAGCCTGTCATTTTTTGAAAGGTGGCAACTAAAAACTATGCAAATGTTGGGAAAGGATTTAAGAGGGGTCATTTTGCTTCAGTGCGCTTGTTCAAATTAATATTCAGGATGGTCACTCATCCATGTACTGAACACGCCCAAGGCTGAAAATTTTTGTTAAATTAATATACTCATGTTCTAGAGAATGTCCTTATATATCTAATGTTATTAAACTACGAAGGTAATAAATATCATTTGCAATATCAACCTTATTCTATTCGATTGTTTTGTCCAACATTCTTCATTCTTTAGTTCTATGTATTCAAGTAATGGATACAGGTTATTATAGGGCGTTCATTACAGTTAGGAATAAGTAATCATTAAAGGATACTGTGGGGGGTATACTCATTATTCAACGGTTTTTTTGGGTTTTCTCTCCCAAACTCTGAAAAATTTCTATAAAATAAAAATTAATTATTTTGTGATTTGCTTCTGCGTAAGAAACACAGGATATTTGTCAGAAGCAATCAATTGAACAATGTTGCCTAACAAACAACAACGAAACAACATCAACGAAGAAACAACTGTATCGTAACGTTTCGGAGTCTATATCAGACTCTTTCTTCAGACGCTCAATGAAAATCGAGAGAATTATTTGAATTCTTGAATTTCACCAAATAACTATCAACAAAATAATTCTCTCGATTTTCATTGAGCGTCTGAAGAAAGAGTCTGATATAGACTCCGAAACGTTACGATACAGTTGTTTCTTCGTTGATGTTGTTTCGTTGTTGTTTGTTAGGCAACATTGTTCAATTGATTGCTTCTGACAAATATCCTGTGTTTCTTACGCAGAAGCAAATCACAAAATAATTAATTTTTATTTTATAGATATTTTTCAGAGTTTGGGAGAGAAAACCCAAAAAAACCGTTGAATAACAGTTAGGAATAGGTTAATTCTCTGTGTAATATTTTATATGTTTCACTTTCAAGTCACGTATAACTTACCTCTTCATAGTAAATTGGGTTTTATAGCGACTATGATGGATATAATATGCGAATAGAGTACCTAATGTGTAACTCACAGACTCACACTATAATACTCACAGTTGTTTATATTCCAACCTATTCAATATCGACTTTTCAAAGCAAAATACTACACTGATTTTACTGATCGACTGAAATGAAGCTGGTCCAGTGTATTAGTTTTATTTTTTCGTTGTTTTCGCAATAACTCAAAAAATAATGATCCGATCAAGTTTAAATGAAAAATAATTTGGCTGTAAAATTAGGCTTCGAAAGATCCCCAAAATTTCAGTGGTTTCTGAGATACAGATTTTTTTTATAATTATTTTAAAATCTTGTAGTCATATGATCCTTACGAAATGTAGCGTGAGTCTTTGTATCGATATTTTTCCACTATCTACCTAGTTTTAGTTCGGCCCGGTCGGTATTTTTCGAGATATTGGACAAACAACATTTCAGATAGCTATAACTCCGAAACCACTGGGTGGATTTTGCCCATTAATAAACATATCTGGCGCATTTGGACAAAATTTCTATTTCCCAACTCATTTAATTGAAGAGTTATCGTTCGAGACCATTTATGGCCAAAAATTCGAGAATTATAGACATTTGGGTAAATTGGTAGGTACTCTGTTCAGAGGAATAAGTGCTCCAAAAACAAATACTTAATACGTGGAGACCCCAACAGTGAGTTAAGCGACGAACCTCTAAGTACCTTCAGCAACAACCCAAGTGGCAATTTTATATTTTATAATAGTTGTGGAAACGTTTTCAACCAGAATCTTATAAATATTCTTAGTCACAGAATTGTTTTCAATACTAAACTAATAGAACTACTTATGTCTGAGTAAACGTAGCAAGATAAGACAGTTTAATCCTACGAAAATTTTAATCTGTCTGGATCTCGGGTTGAAACGAAACATCCAGTCTGCACTTCACATGGACATACGACATAATTAACGCCAAACTCGCTAAAGTGAAATGTTTACGTTCATCTCCATGTATATTTGTTCAGTGTCGTGGGCCGGATTAGGACCAATCTCATTGTGAATTTAAACTTTGTTATTCTGCCACAACTAGTTAATACAAAACATCAGAGTGGAAATCACCCCCTATAACTCAATTTCCTCGACCTGAACGTAGGAACATCCCTTCTGTAAATATTTAAATATCTATTCAAATATTTCTTGCAGGAAGTCATACGGTTAGAAACCCAATACTGGACGCTGGTGGACATACCGAAGCAGGAGAAGCAGGAGACGGTCCCCGCCTTCGTCCTGAGGGCATGTGCCATCATGGAGAAGACGCAGAAATCGGGAGAAGGGGTCAAAACCTCAGCCAAGCTGGCCGAGGAGGCCCAGGAGAAGAGGGAGAGAATAGATCGTTTGGAAGGTCGGTAACGTATTTATGAAAGTTTATGAAGGTTCAAAGGGGGACGATGTGATAGTTTTTATGATGGGGGTGGTGTGTGGAGCGGCGATGGAGAGGCGGGGGTTTGTTTCGCAGTTAGTTCGTTCGGTAATTTGGGGATGAATTGGGGTAGATTTCCATATCGTTGAATTAACGTTTGGTGGCATGTTTTCGCGTCAGTGGAGAAGGATCATGAGGATCAGTAAATTTATTGATGCTTTATTTGAATCAAGAATTGTAGTTTCAGGTTTCATTTTCGTCATTCAAGAATTACAGGGATGAATTTTGATCATTTAGTGATATTTGTAAGCGAAAGTGTTCGCGAAAAGGGAGCCACAGAAGACCTACCCACTCGTAATCATATTCTGGTGGGAAGTTAGTTTACATGAACCCTTGGACCATTCAACATCGTTTATTGGCCGTTTATAACTTTTAAAATGATGATGAGAAAAGCTCTTGCTCAGCCCTCGGTGCTTTATAAGGAATTTTCTCATTGTTTCAGATATGACAACAGCACAAATTGAAGCTGAAAATACACAGATGACTAATGATCTATACAGATTACTCAAGAAATATTCCGGCTTGAGAAATCTTATCCGACAACTGAAGGTATGTTTTAGAAGGAAATTAAATCATTCTGATATGTAGATATAATTTGATCAGATCAGATAAAATATCAGTTTCCAGAAAATTTAATTGACCTCATTGAATTCTACGTAAAAAGTAGCTACAATAATGTTTTACAGAAATGGAAAATTTTCAACACAAGAAAAGTTACAGCAGTATTTCGAAAATGCACATTTTCGAAAAAAATCATGTAACGATGATAGATGATACATATTGGCCCAATATGTAAATCACAATATTTGCCAAATATTACATATAGCACTAATACATAATATGGGCCGAATATAGAAATCCCAATAATGGGGTAATATTGGGGGCAATACTCATATTCAATATTGGCCAACATAGTTTTGCCAATTCGCGGCCAATATTGGTGGTAGCAATAAGTCACAATATTGGCTAGATCTTGAAACTGTAATATTGGGCCAATATTGGAGACAATACTAATTCACAAAATTGGGCTAATAAGAAAATCTCAATATTCGACAAATATTGGATACAGCATTAATTCATAATATTGGCCGGATATAGAAATCCCAATATTGGGGTAATATTGAGGGCAGTACTCATATTTAATATTGGCCAATATAGTTTTGCCAATTCGCAGCCAATATTGGCGGTAGCAATAAGTCACAATATTAGCTAGATATTGAAACTGTAATATTGCGCCTATATTGGAGACAATACTAATTCACAATATTGGCCCAATATGTAAATCGCAATATTTGACCAACATTGGATGCAGCACTAATTCACAATATTGGCTGGATCCTGAAACTGTAATATAGGGCCAATATTGTAGGCACTACTAATTCTCGATATTGGCATAACATAGAAATGCCGCCCTAATTCATAATATTGGCCAGATATGGAAATCCCAATATTTGGCCAATAGTGGGGGCCGGACTCATATACAATATTGACCAATAAAGTTTTGCCAATATAGGGCCAATATTGGCGGTAGCAACAAGTCACAATATTGGATATAAATTGAAATTCTAATATTGGGCCAATATTGGGGGATACATAGATTTACTATGAATCTATATTGGGCCAATATAGATCCGATTCGGGAAAATTGAAATTTTGACGGTGGTTGACTTTTTCAGTATTCTTATGGATATAATAATCGATTCCAATTTAAAAAAATTGGTTCAAGCCCTGTGGACAGGAGCTTTCTGGCGCTCTAGTTCAAACAGACAAATTATATCTGGTATTGGTTTCTCAGAGTTGGGAATTATATCAATGTATTCATATGATATCACTGCATCATAAAGGAAATTCAATTCAAATAATAGTTTATTAGATAAGTAATAATAAATTACCTTGTAATCGATCAAAAATTTCCTGATCTACGTTCACCAAACTACAGAATTATGCTTTCGATATTTACGTAATATTTTCAAACATTTTCGGGTGAGGTCCCCGTTGCATCGCTAAAATACGAGTATTTCAACCCCAATATTTTTGAAGTTACAATATTCCCTTCTGTCAAGTTGACATTATGAGAATTCATACATAGAATAATAATTATATCAATCTGTGAAATACGATTTACATTGAAATTTTAAAAAATCATATCTCCGAAAGTATTAGCTTGTTAGAGTTGAAAATGATATGAATGGATTCTTATGATAAAACTGCTTATTAAAATAAATTTGATTTGGAATTTGTTTCGTAAAAAAAATTTTTTTTTTTTTGTTACTCCGAAACCATCTGTCCGATTTTGCCCAATAACGAACTTAGCCGAGATATTCATCCCCCAAACCTACTCTGAAAATTTCAACCCTCTAGCTCATTCCGTTCGAGAGTTATCGTGCTCACGGCCGGCCGGCCGGCCGGACAGAATGAATTTCGACCACGGATTCTTGATCAGTGAGTCGAACCAAATCGTTTAAGACCATTTTCATCGAAATATTCCAAAATTACAGACATTTGGGCAAATTGATAAGCACTCAGTTCCGAGGAACTAGAGCGCCAAAAACATGCAAGAGACCTATTACGCCAAAAGACACGTAACTTTGACATAAGGTGCAGCGTGTTGAGTTCAATGTTTCGCCGACCACCCGATCAATCAGGCACCTTTTCCCTTCCGCCAAAATCCGGGCGCACTCATCACCCCGGACACAATGCAAACCGGAAATGAAGCGCTATTTAGGGCGATATATCCCAATTCTAATCAACATAAATATCACTCGAGTCTGAGTAAATTTGCTTCCGGACTCCTCTTCTCGCCTAGCTGTCGACCTATTTTCCGAAATTGCTCCGTCTGTTTACCCAAGTGGAAACTCCAGAATAATTGTTAAATATTAGGCTCTTCAATTCGCTCAGAATTTCTAATTCGTTCCGAATGGAACGCAAGATAGGCGACTGGCGCGAATAAATATCTGGTTGTGTTATTGTCTTCAAGATCGGGTGGGGAAATTTAGCTTGAAATTTCGTGTCTGTAGGCGTACCGAGGCGTGGAAGATAAGGAAAAGGCTTAGCTAAGGAAATATGGGCATATACAGGGAGGCACAGGCACGGCACGGATGAAGAAATTTTTACTACTCCATTTTTAAATTAGTGTATTGTGGAACAAAATTTTGCATGAACGTTGAAGACAGTATAATAAATACCAAAGTTCAACCCGATGGAATCTAAACTATTGGAAAATATTGGGAAGAGAACATTTCAAGTGAGTGTATCTTCCAACCGAATAACATAACCAAAAACCCAATGGAAATACATTGAAGATACCGACATACACACAAAACGAATGAACCATACGAGACCAAGAACATCCACATGGGGGAACCCCCAGTGAAAGCTCCTGTATACTTCTATTCCACGTAGAACTAAATTAAAACTATGTTCTTCTTCCATTCCAGACTGAATACACGAACGCTAAAATGTATCCCATGGTCCTCCGTTACACGATGCTCAAGGATATGATCAAGGACATTCTCCTACACCCCGACTACATGGAAGTGTGCCATGAAGTGGACGCCTAGCCCAAATCCTTCTCCCCTTCGCCTAGGGAAGAACCTAACGGCGCCCGATAGTGAAGAACTCTCTTCTCACTCACCAAAAAAGCTGATTGCAATCGCCAAAAATGTGGCCAAGGTGTGCGACAGCTTATAGTGTAAACGGTCTCAATTGAAGCTGCTGAAGGATATGTCTTGAAGAATTGGAAGACCAAGAAAGACATTGCCGTCGGCGAAGTCTGATTGGTCTATTCTGCATGGGGAAATGTTGCTATATTTGTATAGATATCTAGAGTTAAAAGAGGGTGAAACGTTATGTGCCAAGTTTTACTCGATCAAAGAAATATAGACTATGTATGTTGAGATTAATCTTGACGTCAAAATTATTGGGAATTTATTCTTCCATGTCCTCATAATAAAACAGTCTGCTGCAAATTTTGTATCCAGATTCAACCTGAATAAGTTTTCTGTAATATTTTCAGGAGCATCAAATAAAACAAATCATATGTATTATAACCGGTGAAAATTTGCATTGGTCTGACGAATGTGTCATCATTTCCATGTATGTATATTATTCGTCCATATCATAGTGGGCACTGCCATAACAGTTAGGTCAAAGGAACACTTGTTTTCTCACACTCGAAATCATTGTTAAAATACTTGTGGGTCATCTATAAAGATATCTGAATATTTTTGGAGAGGTAAAGAAAATAGTTATACCAAAAAAATTAGTTAATACTGAGGGCGATTTCAAGGAACAATTTATATTTGAGCACGTCAAAAGTTACTAAGATTTAGGGACAATGTAGTTTCTCTTCTCAAGGATACATGTTTCGACTTGAAGAATATACAGGGTGAGTCTTTGACTAATGCATTAATTTCAACCAAAGATTCCTCTCATCAAATGAAACACTTTTTTCATTTACCATTTTTCCAGATTCGGCTCAGGCAAAAAGTTACAAGCGCTTAAAGATTTCACAATGTGCTAATACACTCCCGCGTATAAATTATCTATGACATTGTTGGTGGACGAGAATAAGGCATGGTAGCGTGGTTTACAGCTTGATTCGGGATTCCAACGCTCAGGGACGGATCCATAAAAGTAGTGAAATTTCTGGAGTTTTCCATTTTAAAACATTCAATGAAAAATATCTCGAAAACGGTGCGTTTAAGGAGAAACGATGAAGGATAATATAATGTTCTAAAACGATGGAATATTCTTGAAATGACTCAAGAAAAACTTTATATGCTTTCTTTATGCTAATTCGTTTAGTTTTATGAATCCACGAGTCCATAACTAGAAAACCAGTAGAAGTAGAAAATAACTAATATTTGGAAAATATGTATCATAGTTATAGGAAACTTTACGCCAACATTCATTTTATTCGAAACAAGGATGTCAAAGCTACAAAATAAAAACTGATTTTTTTTTTCAAAATTTCAACAGCCTGTATCTTTTTACCTGAGCTGAATTTGGAAAAATGTTAAATGAAAAAAGTGTTTCGTTTGATGAGAGGAATCTTTGGTTAAAATTAATGCAGTGGTCAAAGACTCACCCTGTATATAGGGTAAGTCTTTAAGTTGTACTTTAATTTTAATTATAGATTCCTATCATAAAATCAAACACTTTTTGATTCACCATTTCTCCAGATTTGGCTCAGGTAAAAAGTTATAAGCGTTTAAAGATTTTACAATGTGCTGATACACACCTGCACTTTCTTCACATTTATTGTATATTGACTTAATCTGTATCATCTGATGCTTTAAATCAATTGAAGTAAACTTGTATTGCAGGATTTCACAAATTTATAAAATACAAAAATAACAATTCGGAAAATCGCATGGTATCGTTAGGCACGAATAGAGAACAAAATAATAAAATCTTCTTAGGAGCTCGTTTGTGCGAAAAACTAATATATGACACAGACGACGGTTTTCTCTGTCTGTGTTGTGGATATGAATTATCTATGAACGATGACAACGTGGCTTTCACTTTTTATCGAGGGTTTCTAGTTCAGTGCCGGATTCATAAAAACAGTTAAATTTCTGTATTTTTCATCAGACTTCAAATAAGAATATCTCAAAAACTGTACGTTTTATGAGAAATGATTAAGAATAATTTAAGTTTCTAAAATGATTTTAATAACTTAAGCTAAACTTTATCTGCTTTCTATATGCTAATTTCTCATAGTTTTTTGAACTGGTGAATCTATAACTAGGAGACCATTGGAAATAGGAAAAAACCATAATTTGAAGAAGATCTATCATGGTTATATAAAACTTCACCACAAAATTCATTTCATTCGGAATAACCATATCAAAGCTGCAAAGGAAAAACTGATTTTTTTTTATTTCATCAGCCTGTATCTCTATACCTGAGCCGAGTTTGGAAAAATGCTAAATGAAAGGAGTGTTTTATTTTATGAGAGGAATCTATAATTAAAATTAATGTATAATTTAAAGACTCACCCTGTATCTAACCTTTGACGAGCTCTATATTTCATTAATAAATATGATTTTGCTTCCGAGACAATAAGTATCACAGCAAAAATTCAACTTGATATCTGTGATTTTTCTAAAGATGGAAAAATGACCCCAAATATCCAAAATGAATAATGGAAAATTCTTCCATTCCTTTCTCGAATCTTCCATGTGTCTATATCACTTTCTTAACGATCTGTTTATATGCGAAGAGTACTTAGTTTCGTAAAAAAAACATTGTTGACTGTTTCATAATCGTAATCATATCAATATTAGTCGGTGTGGTTAATGTATCGAAAAGAAGCTAATGAAATGCTGGTGTAAATGTTTAAGCTGTAATAATCGTGAGTAAAAATATGCCCTTATACACAGTGGAAGGAAAAATGATAAAAGTTTTACGCTTAATAATTTTATGAATGTATCGATTGAAAAAAATTAAATTTATTCAATACATTGAATCCGATTTGAGAAGATATTAATGTTGTTAAGGGTTTGTCCCTCGAGGTTTTCTTCGAATAAGAATCAACTTTATTTTTTATTCCGAATTGTGAATCGTAACTTTAATGGAAAAATAAAATTGATGTGCTTTTGAAAAATGAGGTCTGCTCGATACCTCCGACAGGGTTTATTAATAATTTAAGAAAAAATATAAATAAATATTTATGTTCAATGATTTGCTGTTGAATTTATCATGAGTTTGAGTACAAGATACGATAAAATATATAGTTATTCGAATTTACTATAAAAATATCATAAATAAGTATCGTTAAGTTTCAAAGGGGAACAATTGAATTCAGAATTTTCGGCTAAGATATTTACAAATAATTATAATTTTGTAATCTGTCAAATCGTGTGAGATATATATTATATATGATTATTTATTGTAAATGTATTGATGAAATGTTGCTTTGTTAATAAATTTTTGTGCAATATATTGTTGTTTCATCAGAATATTTTTCCTTGCACTTTTTTTAATTGTTCAATGATCCTCATGTTTATACAAACTATGTACAGAACTACAAGAAACTATGGAAATAATCAAAATTTGCCTTCTTTGTTCTCGTTGTTGAAATTGAAGCAGTTAATTAATAAACGAGCACTGACGTGAAGTCAGGAACTTTTTCGCACATGTTCAGTTGCGCAACCTATCCTAAAAATTGCAAGTCGTTATCTGTTTCAGTTCTCAAGTAAACATAATATTTTTTCTTAATTTTTTAAAAATTTTCTAGTTATACGGTGCCCATAGAATTTCACACACGTCTTAATGTCGACATTCTACAACTAGGTACCAAGCTTCGATTCGATCAGGTCTCTATTCCTTGAGTTATCGAGAAAATAATATTTCAGATGGGTATATATTTATATTTTTCAAAATTCACTTTGTTTACAATTTCTTAGATACAGTTTTGTGAACTGTCGCCTGATTATTATAAACATGAAACAGACATTTTGTTACATGGTACCAGTTAGCAAAAATGTCTCTCAAGTAGACCCAGAGATTTCTCAAACGTTGGCCATCTCGTGGCGGTAGCCGGAAGTTGTCTGATATCTAATCCGAAGGAATTCCAATTTCCATCCAGCTATCGAAATCGATACAGTGATAGGGAATATAGTGACTGTAGAAATCAATGCCTAACAGTGAACTCTATGAACCAGTAACAGAAACACTTCAAATCATATGTTAGCGCTGGAAGAATCCTGTAAACGAACCCGACGAATTCCACGCCGACCCGTCTGATGTCACCGCACGTGAACGAAAGTGCGCATCCGCGTCTTTCAAATCTGTGCGAATAGGCGGCGGGAATCGAATACCGGTTTGAAGCCAGTTCTTCGGCCGCCGCATGTCATTTGTTTACCGACAACAAACGAAGGTAGGCAGGTCTGCCGCGTACGGAACCCGCGCAAATGGAATACGACAAGACGTGACCGTATTTACGGCGTCGAAGTGTCAGTGCGGTGAAAATGAGAATACGCGAAACCGGCAGTGATCTCTGGTGTCAGTGAAAAAAAAAATGCCGTTCGTCCAGCGCGTCGTCGAGCCGAAATTTCTGAGCAAGACAACCTTGTGGACGGAAGATGGGAAGCCCAAAGTGGAGGACCATGAGTTAGAGGCGGTAACTAACAATACCTTGAGCAATGCTCTCAGGCAACTCTCGTCCTTGCTGATGGTAGCCGATGACATCTTCGCTGAACTCGGCAACCAGTTGCAGGAGATCAACAAGAGGTCGGAGGCTCTGAAGGTCCGGATCAATCATGTGGATAAGAAGGTGGAGGAGTTCGATCCCAAAAGTGTACCAGTCCGTAAGTGGCTTTTCTATCGCATATGTCGGACACTTGGACGAAAACTTCATCATAAACTAGTGTCATAATGATTTAACTCTTGATATCTTCAAACGTCCTGCGTGAGATATTCTTTACGCAAAACTTCAAGAGTCACCCTCTATTCCTCTTTTATGGGACACCCGATATATTCGAAAATATTTTAAGGTTCTGCTATTCTTGCAGTAATTCTAGTTTGCATCAAAAAATGTTGCCATACTTTGACCATTACGCTTATATCGTCCTCTGCAGCACTAGTGGGACACCCTGTATGTATGAGTTACCAAGTAATAACTGTTAAGTATCAAAAACAAGAGGTGAAAAACTATAGTTTCCAAACTTTCAGTTTAAGGAAATTTATAATGAGGTTAAAATTCAATTTATTTGAGTAAAGTAGATAAACATTGAAATGAAATTCATATTTATACAAATAAACAAAAAATAAAAAAAATACGATTAATGAAGAAACAAGGTCAGGACACCTGACTCGAATACAGTAAGTTCGATTCAGGTCCTGGTGCAGTATTGATAGCTGTATTAAGTATTAAAGTCTGGACAAAAGCTCAAGAACTGTATTGTCTAAACTTTCAATTCAAGAAAATTTATAATAATAAAATGGGTTCAAGCCCTGTGGACAGGAGCTTTCTGGCGCTCTAGTTCAAACAGACAAATTATATCTCCGAAAGTATTGGTTGCTCAGAGTTGAGAATTATATCAATGTATTCTTATGATAGAACTGCATCATAAAGGAAATTCAATTCAAATAATAGTTTATTTATCAAGATTAAATGAGCAATCTGAGAATGAGAACTGCACCATGGAAGAAACCAAATTAAAATAGCTTAAATGAATTTGACTCTCTCTTATAGAACAGGATGACATGTACGAGTATGAACACAGATCATATAATAAAGCTTAGATAGAATAATTATAACATTCTGTGAAAACATAGAAGTACGATTCATTATTGAAATTTAGAACTTCATCTTAGCAGAAATTGAATTCAAACATCATAGAAGAATTTAAGTTCAACAAGAGTACCAAAAATTATCAATCCAAAACCAATAGACGAATTCTACCCAACAACGAACTCATCCGAGATAGTCATTTCTCAATTCTATGATGAAAGATAATATATATCTTTCCTCAAATCTACTCCAATACACCAATATTCCAGTTTTGTTTTTAGTGGAGATATTCTGAACTCAATATTATTAACTTACCATTACCATTCCCATCATCATATGGATTGACCATCGGCATGAAAATATCAACCAACAAAAAGTATGATAAGTATCATTATTATAATTCTCATATTGATACCATTACTGGAATGAATGACAATGAGACAACGTCCAATTTGACATTATAACAATTCATAGAATAGCCACAAAATAATTCCATCATTGAAATTTTGAAAAATCATATCTCCGAAAGTATTAGTTTGTTAGAGTTAAAAATGATATGAATGGATTCTTATGGTAAAACTGCTTATTGAAAAAAATTTAATTTGGAATTTGTTCTGTAAAAAAAAAAATTTTTTTTTGTTACTCCGAAACCATCTGTCCGATTTTGCTCAATAACGAACTTAGCCGAGATATTTATCCCCCAAACCTACTCTGAAAATTTCAACTGTCTAGCTCATTTCGTTCGAGAGTTATCGTGCCTACGGCCGGACCGGCCGGACGGCCGGACAGAATGAATTTCGACCACGGATTCTTGATCAGTGAGTCGAACCAAATCGTTTAAGACCATTTTCATCGAAAAATTCGAAAATTACTGACATTTGGGCAAATTGATAAGCACTCAGTTCCTAGGAACTAGAGCGCCAATAAGAAGAAAAATTGAAATTTTCACTACATGGTAGTTCTTATTAATTGAGTAGAGCAGATAAATATTGAAATGAAATTAATATTTAGAACTATTTGGAAAAGCCCTCTGGCCAGGACTTTTGGAGCGCTTGTTGAAATTTAAAACCAGAGGTCACCCATAGTGGCACTGAAATCGGCCAATGCTGCTTAGCTCCAAGAAAAAAAATAATAGTCCCAATATTTCCAAAAATACAAATCCGACTCTAAAAAAAACTGGTTCACTTATTCTTGTGCCTTTGCTGTATGTATTTTCCTCGGTATTTTCCTAATATATTCTAAAATATAGATCCGATTGAGATGAAACCTAGAAGTTTACTGTAAAATAAGGTTTTGAGGGCCCTTGCAAAATTTCAACGATACCGGACGGATATTTTCTGATATACAGAATTCTTTTAAATTTTTTTTAATTTCCCAGTCATGCGATCCTCACAAAATTTTGCATAAGTCTTCATGTCGATATTCTACAACTAATTACCGTGTTTTAATTCGATCAGATCAGTATTTTTCGTGTTATTGAGAAAACAAAATTTCAGATGGCTATAATTCCGAAACTTCTCGACGGATTTTATCCATTTACGAATTTAGCCGGTGAATTTGGTCTCCAAACCTACTCTGAAAATTTCAACTCTCTAACTCATTGCGTTCGAGCGTAATCGTGCTGACGGCCGGCCGGACAGAATCAAGTTTGACCTCGGATTTTTGATCATCGAGTCGTAACTAATCGTTAGAGACCATTCTCGGCCAAATATTCGAATATTACAGACATTTGGACGAATTGCTATATAGGCATTCTGTTCAGTCGAACAAGCGCGCCAAAAAACATAACTTCATAAAAAAATTAAAACACATATTAGAGCAGTTCAAATGGAAAAATTAACTTTTTCACAATAAATTTATATCATTGAAATATTTTGAACTGAAAAACTTATCTTTTCGAGTAGCACAGCAATATCAATTTTAAATTGGGGTCTTTCAGAAATTTAAAAATTGACACATAGTTATTTTGTAAGTCGTAATCCGACCCACATCATCGACAAGGCATGTTGAATTATAGTTAGACACACCGAATTTGCACTGACTCAAAAATATCTCTCCAAAAGTGGCTTATAATTCAAAAATGTATCTCTTCTTCCTTTTATGAAATTATTTACACTCGTTTAACTCAATACTTAACCGAAAACACATGAAAACCAGAGGAAATTTCTTAACCTATGGCTCCTCCGATTTGTAACGTTACGTATTCATAAAACCCCCCAACATTGTTGCCAAATTTCTTGAGCATGACTTGTATTCGAAAAAACTGTGGCCAAGTTCATAAAAAACGCCTATCAATTAAACATAATGGACCAAATCTTGCTTTCGAGCATTCTCTCCCGAACAATAATTCGTATTCGAAAAGGATCATTGTGCCATCCATCCAAGCCACGAAGATGACCTTCATAACTCCTCACCTTGGGATCTTTTCTCGGTTCTCTTCTCGGAATTCCTCACGATCGCCCAGGATATCGTGGAGAAACAATATCGCGGTATATCTAGGCGGCTTCGTAAGATTAATAACTCTGCGTCCATTGGATCAACACGAATCCACAAAACGTGGTATTATAAGATGCAATCAAGATGCTGTCTTTCACAAAGAAGACCATTAGTGTGGATCGAGCGTAAGAAAGTGCACTTCAATTTGAGTGGATGACTGGAGGAGATGAAAGGGTAATGTCTGGTTGGTAATTCTCAGTTTTCATGCCGTTTTTTCTACGCCACGACGGGGATTAATGAGTTCGGCTTATTAAGGAGCTTCTTGAAGTCATCTTCGATTAATTTCAAAGGATATTGCAGTATTGCACGTTGTATTATAAAATGGGAAGCGAACTGGATATACCCACTTACAAGAAAACATTGTGAGTGGCTTCCAATCAAGAATTAGTAATTAGATTTCGGTATGAACAACTGCTAGTCAAGGTTCAAACTATTGAAATACGGTGTACCCCAAGGATCAGTTTTCGGTCCTAGAGTTTTCAACGAACTCTGATTCTAGCTTAAAACCTATTCTGCAGGTAACAAGTCTAAGTTATTTATTTCGAATTAGAAGCAATCTCAAAACGATTAAATTTAATTTATTGGCGCTCTTGTTCCTCGGAACAGAGTGCTTATCAATTTACCCAAATGTCTGTAATTTTCGAATTTTTGGCTGAAAATGGTATTAAACGATTTGGTTCGACTCACTGATCAAGAATCCTTGGTCAAATTCGATTCTGTCCTGCCGTCCGGCCGTTAACACGATAACTCTCGAACGGAATGAGCTAGACAATTGAAATTTTCAGCGTAGGTTCGAGGGATAAATATCTCGGTTTCGGAGTAACGAAAAACAATTTTTTTTTTACATTACAACTTTTGAATTCAATTTTTTTCAAGATGCAATTTTATCATAGGAAACCAAGAATATCATTTGCAACTTTAATAAGCTAAAACTTTCATAGATATGATTTTTCAAAATTTCAATAATACATCGTAGTTCTATGTATTCACTGTCTGTGTTCACTCTTCATAAATGTCATCTTATCCAGGTATTAGAGTAATGTCAATTCGTAGTTTGAAAACAAGTATCCGATTCTTGAATTTATGAATATATACAAGACTGTTTTGAAACCGAAAATAATATTGACTGGTTGCATATAATTTACGAATAAATTCGGGATGATGTTTCAGAATATTTAGAATTGGATCATTTTAATGATGTAGTTTATGAAGGCAATAGGAAAGAAGAACATAATGGAATCATCAAAAGAAATTACTGTTCGTTGACCACTGAGGTTAATATTATATTTCACTTCCTTGAGTAGTAAGACATGTTCCTAAATACACTATTTTGATAATGTTGCTAGTTAATATATTTTGAACTATTAAAATAATTTGTTCGCAAGCCTTGCTCTAGTCATTTCAATGATACTTTCCTTAAGTATTTCGAGTTGTGAAAACTATGCACCGAGTGTAAATTGCAACAACCCATTCCACGAGGTTGAATCATTGCAGATTGCTCATTTAATCTTGATAAATAAATTTAATTACAATTTTTGAAGCATTGTACATTTCTCTTTTTTTTTGGCGCTCTTGTTTAAATGATAATTTTTGAAATTTTTTTTTTAAACGACACTTTTTTTGAATTTAATTTCTTTCATGATGCAGTTCTAACATAAGAATCCATTGACATAATTCCCAACTCTGAGAAACCAGTACTTTCGGAGATATAATTCGTCTGTCCACAGGGCCTGAACCAATTTTTAATAGATATTTTTCAGAGTTTGGGAAAGAAAACCCAAAAAAAACATTGAATGAAAAAAATCCATCGTTTTTTACCCAGAAGCAATTTGAAATCAATTAATTTTTTTTATTTTATAGATATATTCTTCAGAGTTTGGAAGAAACCCAGAAGAAAACATTGAATGAAAAATATCTTGTGTTTTTAACCCAGAAGCAATTTCAAAACAATAAAAAAAAATATTTTAAAATATTTTTCCGAATTTGATAGAGAAAACCCATAAAAAACCATTGTAAGAAAAAATGTAATAAATAAACAAAAAACACCGATACAGAAACAATAATTATGGATTGAATTAATATAAAATTGAAATAATTGTTTAAGTATTACATTTTTTTTTTCAATTTTAGATATTTGTGTATAAAAATCAGACAATGGATATCCGAAATCTAAATAATCAACTAACTATGCCGTTAACATTTAAATCAACGTTAGATTCAAGGACTTCCGTGTCTGAAACTATCACAATGTGTTTCAATAACTTTTAGTCAGTTGTACAGGAAACACTTTAAGGCACATGTGTCGTGTAGGTTAGTGTTATTGTTATTATATAGTACCACAAATTGATCAACGAGAACGGCTTCGCACGCGTGGGTTAGTGAAATCGTTGTAGGTCTCTCTTTATGACCCCAAAAAGCAATATTTTCGTTCCAATACAATGACGGTGATTATATTCAATGAGCGTATTGGAATTGAGTTACTCGTTCTGGGTTGGATTGAATTATCGCTGATTGAACTTAAATAGGACGATATACAGGGTGTTCTAACGGGAACTGCATCGATCGATACCTCTTAGACTAAAATTCGAACGTTTTTGAAGTTTTGTATGTGGACAACTGCCGGAAGTGCACGCCTCCTAACATATTGAGAAGTTGAAAGACATCTGCTGAGTTCACGTTATTATGAAGAAAACTACCAACTTTTTGGATCAAATTTGATTATTGCGTGTTTGTTTCTGACGGAGCAGCGTGCTATCATTTTGACCAGATGTCTGTACTTTTGGATTTTTTTTTTAAATAGTATTATTGTATAATTAGCGATCGAAACGAGATAAACCCAACAATTGGCCATGCAACTTTAACGTCTATAAATGCTCGTTGCCCTCCAGTACAATTTACAAATTGTAAAAACTGTACAATAAATGTAAATATTAACAACAATTAATTTGTCTTCAAGAATATCGTTATAAATTAGATGTTTCTTTTATTTTTTTTATAACAACTTTTTCAATATAAAAATTAAAACCATACTTTGTTTCATTTTATTGTAATATGTAACATTACCGCACGCTACAGCAGTGTTACCGCACTGTTGTTTTCTAATTGCTTAGCAACTGCCCACTATTTTGGAATGTTGGGCTTTGCGCATAGAAAACAGGTCAAAATGGTGTCACTTTTCCCACGATCGAAGAAAAAGACATGTTTTAGCCAATAGAGCACTAATAATCGAAGATCGAAATATACACTATACCTTTGAACGTGTGGAACAGGACTTAAATTTACTTCACCACACAATAAAGGAGGCACTATTCAAAACAATCTTCTTCCATGTATAAGGGTTACCTTAAAGTTTGCTTTATATCATTGTTCTTCTAGACCCCTTTCGAAAGTTCCATCCTACCTGGGCAACCCCTTCAAAACCATTCCATCATACCTCGACTCGCATATCTAGATCTAGTACCATATGATCCGACAAAAACTGAAGAGGTTCATTGTAGATCGCTAATTTATCTCGACAACATCGTTTATAGCATCCGCTCTTCTTAATTGTTATAATTAACTGGGAAAACAACTTCGACGACGTGGAAGTTTGTGTATCAGTATGTAATTTTCTGGGTATGTTGTATCAGCTCTGGGATTAATTAAGGAAAATGTGTTTCTGAACGTTGTACGTCTTCTATAACGTTGACGAGCAGGCTTTTCAAGGGCAGAGATTCTCTCGTGATGTAGCTGCCATATACATTGATATTTTGTCGAATAATATGCTCTCGATTTTTACAACGCCCCTTAAGTACAGTTCACGTACGCCCGAGGAATTTTTTCTGATCTGTTCCTGGGAAAATCTCCCGATCTATCATCTTTATGTGTAGAATTTTTATTGTTTTTAATAATTTTGCTGAAATTCGGATTCGTTTTCTTTGTATATATCAAATTTTATATCATTGAGAGATAGGTAGGTGTTATTTCAGAAATAACTCTTGTGTAAATAATGGAAATGTATTATTATTATCATTATTTTATTATATTATTGATCTTTTGAAAAACAATAGTTTGATAACTTCATTTGAAAATATTTGTAACCTCAAAAAATTAATTGAAAACAATATAGGATTTTCAAATAAAGACAATAAAACGAATGTGATTCTTAAAAAGTTCAAATAAGAGAAGAAGATAAACATTCAATTAAAATTAAGATATTTGACCAATTGAACAAAAAATTTACATTTTTACTATTTAAGAATAGATAGATATATTGAAGTAAAATTATTACTGAAAGAATGAAAAGTTGCAAACAACTTCCAGTATTTTTTTTCTCGGTTGATTCAATTAGCCATCCAAATAACTCAAAAAGTACTGATCTGATCGAATTAAATCTTGGTATTTAGTTTGGAAATGCCGTTATGCAAAATTTCGTGAGAATCATGAAAAATAAATTTCAAATATACATTATAAAAAAATACACAAATGTAGATCCATACTTCAGTATTTTTTTGCTAGCAACATTATGAAAATACTGTATATAGGAACATGTCTCACTACTTAAGGAAGTAAAAGGTAATATTTACCTCAATGGTCAACGAACAGTAATTTCTTTTGATGATTCCATTATGTTCTTCTTTCCTATTGCCTCCATAAACTACATCAATACAGTCTTATTCACGAATTCAAGAATCGAATACTTGCTTTTCAAGAGAAAATATTTTCAAACTACGAATTGATAATCTCTAATAGCTAGAAAAGACATTTATGAACAGTGATCACACACAGATTCTGTGTTCACATTCTTTGAATACATAGAACTTACGATGTATTATTGAAACTTTGATACATCATATCTCCGAAAGTATTAGCTTGTTAGAGTTGAAAATGATAAAAATGGATTTTTATGATGAAACTGCATCTTAAAAAAATTTGAATTCACAAGTTGTAATGTAAAAAAATAGTTTTTTCGTTACTCCGAAACTATTAGACCGATTTTGCCCAATAAGGAACTTAACCGAGATATTTATCCCTCTGTTCCGAGGAACAAGAGCGCCAAAAACATTGCGTGCATATCGCAGAACAAAGGCGAATCCAAACAGTCGCCCCGAAAGCAGATCCCATCAGCTGTCACGTCACGTGACTCGCATGCTAGGCGGGATTCCTCAACAACGGCCCTTCAGATCGACGGTTACAAAACCGGAGGTACGTTTCGGGCTCGTAAGCCCCCCTTCCGGTTCGGATACGGGGAAAGGTGACTGGCGGACGTGAAAGACAGACTTGGGATGGGTGAATGATGACTCGAGCTCCCTTGGAACGCATTGCAAAATGGTCCAATTTATTTTCATTATTATTATTATTAGAAATAGATTTGGGTCGAGGACTATGTCCTGACTCTTCAAGGAAACACTCTGTTCAAGGGAACATGCGTGCAAAAAAGTTTTATTTGATGAGAGGAATCTATGGTTGAAATTAATGTACAACTTTAAGACTCACCCTGTATATATATTCGCTATTAATCGGCAATAGACCACATTAGTTAGGTTAGAAACATTCTCTTGGCGGGAGATCCATATTCAAATTTTTTAACAAGGAATTTCAACTTTGAGGTGAAACCACCCTATTTAAAAGAGAATGTTAGTACAGAGACATCAAGTATTGGGTACCTTCATCATTAGTGCATGTTTTCATGTTATTTCCACATTAAAATCTACTTCAATTTATTCTTAAATCAAAATTGAAACCAGTGTAGTTCGAAAGATTACCGTATGTCGTAGATGACTTCTGTTGTGCGTCATTACAAGGCCGATTTAGGGTTATGTTATTATTTTTGACAGATTTCGAGTGAGCTAAGACATACGTCAATCGAATTTGGTGAACACTTTTATATTTATTAATTATTTTGGAAATATACAATTCTGTTATGAAAACTTGATTCTAGATGGTTGAGAAAGGTTCACAGAATCTATTTCAACCGAAATAAACCTTAAGAAATTAGCCAAAGTATCTAAAAACAGGCGAGAAATTCGCGTAAATTTTAGGTCCATAAGAAATGCATGGGGAATTCAGTGTTCGGATCCACGGATGGATCGTAATTCAAATTTCCCGCCTAACCTAACTAATGTGGTCTATATGAGGATTTTGGATCCATTATCAACATAAAGAAGTAAAATCTGAATGAATGTCAGGCCAATATAACACCCTGAACAGGGTGTCCCTAGTTCGAGTGCCTATTAGACGTTTCTGGAGAACTGGACATATTTGAAATTTGAAAATTGGAATTATGATATTGCTTGAAATTCTCTACAGAGCTAAAATATTTTCGAAGCCCAAGCACTTCCGGTTATACAGGGAGTGAAAATAAATTTGATGAAAATTTTTTTTTCAAGTTTTGTATTCCTTGTATGATCAAATATCGATGCTGAATACATTTCTGTTAAAACCATTGTATTCATTCGAATAGTTTTCAAAATATCGAAAACAAATTGAAATATGTTTAGTCAGTATTATGTTCATTATTCTTATTTTAAACATCCTGAGCGTGAACCGTTTTTACAACATCGAAGAGGAATTCCTGGAGGAATTATTACTAAACAATTCCTGTGTAGATAATTCACTCCAATATTGACGATGAAATTTTTCTCGGTTTTTCCATAACCAATCCAATCTAATACAGCATCTCCATCTTAAAAATACCTCTCAAAAAACTTCTTGTACTCGACACCCTCCTTCTAAATTTAGTTATAGGAACCCTCTACACCTCCTGACGAACGGTATTAAAATATAACTCGGTTTTTCAAGGAAGTACGGGATATAATCGTCGCCTGAAAGATGTTTAAAATTCTTCTAGCGATGCCTGTAATGATACGATCAAGGGCTTTTGAAGTATTTTGGAGTCAAGTAGAAGGAATGTTCAGTGTCAACGTAAATTCTTAGTCGGACGAGGTATTTGAGGCGGAGTCACGTTAATTTCGAGTGGGTTTGTTCAAAATTATTGGGGGGTTGTTGAAACAGGGATAAGGAATGTTTTTCAAGTTGACAATACAGTTTCATTTGGAATTACTGAAAAATTCATGACATTTTAATCTGTACTTGTATAGACTCTGTGGATTCCTTGGAGAAAAATGGCCATGACGTTTTTGGACTCTAAATACCTTATAAAATCTACAATAATACTTCTGAACAAGCTAGAATCATAATTTGAACTCTTTCCAACGATTTGAATGCTTATGAAATAGAATAAATAGATTAAATAAGAATCCATTTTTATCATTCCCAACTCGGAGAAACCCATACTTTCGGAGTTATGATTTGTCAAAGTTTGAACAAGAGCGCCAAAACTCCTGTCCTCAGGGCTTTCCCACTTTTGGCACTCTTGTTTCAATTTGGCTTCTGTGCGTCAAATATCAAGAATTTTCGTGATTAAATTCAAAACGTAGGTCTATGACTCATTTCATGTTGGATTTGCATACATCAGGAAATTATAAAATTAGAGTATTCTATGAAATCATATAGAATTGAGAATAATTATTGAAATTTTGAAAAATCATATCTCCGAAAGTATTAGTTTGTTAGAGTTGAGAATGATATCAATGGATCCTTATGATGAAACTGCACCTTGAAAAAATTGAATTTAAAATTTGTGATGTAAAAAAATTATTTTTTCTCCGAAACCATCTGGCTGATTTTGCCCAGTAACGAACTTAACTGACATATTTATCTCCCACACATACTCCGAAAATTTCAGGTGTCTAGCTCATTCCGTTCGAGAGTTATCGTGTTAACGGCCGGCCGGACAGAATCGATTTTGACCATGGATTCTTGATCACTGAGTCGAACCAAATCGAGTAAGACCATTTTCAGCCAAAAATTCGAAAATTACAGACATTTGGGCAAATTGATTAGCACTCTGTTCCGAGGAACAAGAGCGCCAAAAATGTCGTGAGGATCCAACAACAAATAGAATAGTCAGTATATTTATATTCCAAACTTCAAGTCATAGTGTCAAGATATAAAAGAGATTTTATCGCAAAAATTATAAATACATGGTCGAGTTATATGAGGATCAGAGTCAAGGGAAGTAAATCGTATGGTAGCTCATAACGACTAAACTATAGAATATTATGAACTGAACAAAGTCGCTCATGTAATTTTAACCTTCAACAACGACATATTCTGAAACAACAAGTACCCATTATTACCATAGCAGTGAAATATTGGTTGTTGATTGTTTCAGCTACTAAATCACTTAATATAATAAACGTTCTTTTTCTTATTCTGAATTCCCGCTCACTCATTTCATATATGATACGTTACCAACCTGTCCGAGAATATAACGTTGTTAAAGGTTAAAATGACTTGAACGAAATCGTTCACTTTATATTGTTCTATGGTTTCCTTCTTGTGAGCTACCCCCGCCACCTGTCTAATGTCAAGCCTTTTTCGGACACTTTTATTAAGTCTATATTGTCCTCCTTCCCTCTACCATCTCCAGAAATCAGAAAAAGATCAAGAAAATATTTTTAGACTCGCGGATTCATAAAACTAAATATAATTAGCATAAGGAGAGCAAATTAAGTTTATGAATCATCATAAAAATCATCAATCATTTCAGGAAATTTAATTATTCTCGAACATTTCACCTAAAACGCATCGTTTTTGAGATATTCAACGTTGAATGTTATAAGATCTGATAAAATTTTAGTATTTGCCTTATTTTGGTTGATCCGCTCCTGACCTTGCTTTTTTTCACAATCCATACTCCTCGATTGAATAATATACCAAAGCCTCAGGCATAGTTTGAAAATACCGCATGCAAACGGAGACATAGATATGACGTCCAACATTACCTACAGCTATTATGATTATTCTGTCAGTTGGAATGAAATCTGAACTATTCGATTTGAACTTTTCTTGGTAATGAATGGATTCATGGATTTATGAAATGTTCAATAATAATAATAACAATAGTTCAAGAATGGGTGATGATCATATTATGTATAATCTTATAGTGGAAACTATTGATGGATATTGAACGTTAAGTTGACTTCATTGTTCCAATAGTGGGGCATTATTTAATGCTGCGTTATAAGAATTGAGTGAGTGAATAAGTTTTCTCAAACAATTTCATTGAATTTCAAGTATCGGATCATTAAGTTTTTTTGTTGTTCTTCAATTGATATCAGAAACAGTTGTCTATGTAGAACAGTGCAATACAGGATGGTATTATCACATTGTGAAATCTTCGAACGCTTGTAACGTTTTACCTAAGCCGAATCTGGAAAAATGGTGAATGATAAAAGTGTTTTTATTAAGGAAAGGAATCCGTGGTTAAATTAAATGTATATATAGTGACAATCATTTGGGAATTTAACATGGCAAATTGAAATATACAAATGTGAAAGGTTCCTTAGCTCCCAAACTGGTTCACTTCACACCTGAGAGCTAACAAACTATTTCACATGGTCATTCCCATCTCCAAGCCCAGCATTCTGAAACTCACACTGTGTAATCTGGACTTCAAACGGTGTTAATTAACCAACAGGTAGACCAGCGATGGTATACCGAATTGCGGAGGTATTTTACAGGTAGAAAGAGTGTTCTTTTATGTTCCGCCATGTCCAAACTCCATTCTTTATTCACTGGAGCTTTCAATGGCGTTACGCCGTCTGAACTGATGGAACTTCACTTCCGTTTTTACTCAATACTATACCATTCCGGGCTGTTGTTGGTATTGAAAGTACGTTAGAGACGGTATGAAGGCCTTCTATGTTGATTATTATCTGTGAGGTCGACAATGAATGAACGGTCAAGTCATGCTCTGAACCAAATTTTGCTATGTGAAAGTTAGTTAAGTCACTTGCTTAGTTCGATTCGATAAAATGCATTTTTATTTTGTCGTTTTATTCTCTGAACTACTTCACATTATATAACTTTCGAGTGAAATATCTGTGTCTTGATATTCGCAGCGAAGAATTTACGCGAAGGAATATTCTATGCATCTTGATATCCGACCAAGATGCAGTCGGATATCAAGATGCATAGAATATTCAATTCGACAAATTAATGTCTATAGAAGAAGTTCATTGCTAAAGTCACAGAATTGTTATGTAAATCTATATTTTGCAACGAAGACATAGAGTAAAGTTTTCAGGGAAGCCTATACATAATTTTATAGGTCAAGTATCACTCAACAATCATGTTTGATTTTTCGATTATATTTTTTTTGGAATATTATTACTTTTACGAATAATCTAAAACATTATAACAAATTGACTTACGTAATAGTTCTTTACTAGTTACGACTGTGAAAAACATCTTGTTAACTGTCATAAAGCCCCAGACAAAGTAGGTGTCCATAGAGTGAATTTATCGTAGACCAATAGACACAGAGTTGTTGTTAGGAAAGTCTTTGAACGAAAACATCGTAAGACCAACTTTTCCCTACCAGCTGTCACCTTGCCCGAAATTTATGTCGTTCCAGAGGTTTAATTTCGACCAGAAAAAAAGAATTTGCCGAGATAAATTCAAGAGAATCGACAAGGGGGAAGAATGATTGAATCTGCGCTGAGAAATATCTAATAAATCTTTTATATTCTGTATATTTATTAAACTTAAGGGCTGAATACTATAATCTATATGTCATCTCGGATGTTCTTGTCACATTTTCAGACGTTTCGCTCTCTAATGGCGTTCATAGAGGGTGTTTTTCTAAGAGCTGGAAAACTGCAGATCCGTTGCCACGATAAATTTCGAACAGATAGAGATAGGAAATTAAAAAAAAAATATTATGTATCACACGATAACTTGAGAACGTAAAGAGATGGCTACTTAAAATTTTCAGTGTAGGTTGCGCATATGAATGCGACGGATAAGTCGCATGGGCATTATCAGACGATCGGTTTCGGATTTGAAATTTTATTTTCCCAATAACTCAAACAATATAGATCCGATCGAATTGAAACTTAGTTGGATGGTATCAATAGAATGTTTTTAAAGCACAAGACCGTTTTGTCACCATTTCGGCGAGGAGATATCCTTTTTCTTCATGTAGGATGCTGAGAAATCGACTTTTAAATGCCAATGGTCCTGAAATTTCCATTGAAACCATCCGACGTCGTTTGGGGGAGATTAACCTGGCTTCTAGACGTCCATTGAGGGGTGTTCCGTTAACACGTGAGCATAAACGACAAATATTAGAATGGGCCAGGCAGCATGTTAATCTGAACGTCCAATGGCGTAGTGTACTTTTCACAGATGAACCCAGATACGGTCGATTTTCAGATTCTCGAAGAATAAGGGTATGGACTATGCCGCGTATACCCCGAAATCGCCGTCATGTGCAAGAGGTTCATCCATTTCGAGGAGGCTCTGTTATGGTATGGGCTGGGATATGTTACAACGGGCGCACAGACCTTCACATTTGTCCTGGCAATATTACTGCTTTACATTATAGGGAACATGTCATTGGCAACGTAGTGCCAAATTTTCATGCTGCCATTGGTGAAGCTTTCCAATTTCTTGACGATAACGCAGGACCACATCGTGCAGCAATAGTAGAAAATGCGCGAGACGAGCATGGTATTCCACATTTACCAATACCTCCGCATTCGCCAGACTTAAACTGCATAGAATATGCATGGGATATGCTACAAAGAAGACTAGATGATCATCAACCTCCACCAGAAACATTGATAGACCTCAAAGCACTACTGCCTCGTTTATGGAATGAAATTCCTCAAGATATGCTCAACACCCTCGTTGACAGTATGCAACGAAGATGACAGGCGGTCATTGATGCCCGTGGTGGCCATACCTTGTATTGAAGGCATAAAAAGACAAAAAAAAAACAACTTACCTGCATTTATAGTTTTGATCCTAAAACTATATTAAATTACGTTTTCAGCGTAAACAAAGGTTTCAGAATGTCAGTTATTTTAGTTGAAAGGATTATCCCTAAGTCTTGTGGAGCAGTTTATTATTTATCAATCAATAAGAGAGCTGTGCTGAACCTCATGGTACCTATTTCGTCAAAAATCGAAATTATTCTGGTTGTTTCTTCCTTTCAGAATGAATTCCGAAGACGATATTCAAGCAAAATGACAAATGACCGTGGAATATCACGAGTGCCACAATTAAACGGTCCTAATAGCCCTGATTCATGTGAAGATCTCGCTCTCGGTGACATAAGAGAAGTAATTAAACTCTGCAGACTCTGAATTCGCCATAAATTCAGCGGACTCCTCGCCTCATAATGGCACGAAGTTATGGGTTCCTCCGAAGTCAGCGTGACGCGAAACGATCAAAATTCTCGTAAACGTGAGGCAGAATCATCGTGGAACATATTATGCGTACCGCAGCGTACCCTCTTCAGTTTCTGGAATAATAACCTTGGACTATTGTCTAAGATAATAACCATTCAAGAACCATAATAACGGGTCCTTCGAATAACTTTTTTTTTGAAAATGCAATAAAAAAAGCTACTGAATATTTTCTCAAATTTCTTTTTTTATTTGAAAGTACAATCCTTCCGGTTAATAATGGAAAATAATTTAATTCAAATGGCTGCCTCGGCTGGCCATGCAGTAGCCTACACGATCGGTCCAATTTTTAATCACATTATCGATTGTATGCAGCTGTATTTCACCAATGGCTTCACGAATATTGTCCTTTAAAGCGTCAATTGTCTCTGGCTTGTTGGCGTAACACTTATCTTTGACGGTACCCCACAAATAATAGTCCAACGGTGTCAAATCGCAGCTCCGAAGTGGCCAAACGACATCAGCTCAGCGGCTGATAATGCGATCTTCAAAAACAGGGCAACTCCTGAACCAATTGAACTTTGCCTGGCGTCATACCAAGGTCTTTATGCAAAATTCGTCTCAATGATGTCTCCGAAATGTTCAATTCTTGAGAACGACGGTGAATTGATGTTGGTGGCGCTTCACGCACACTTTCTGCCACAGCAGCAATATTCTCGGGTGTACGCCACTGTTTTTGGCTCTTCACGCTTTGGTTTATCGATGAGGATGCCACTTTCTTTCACTCTTTTCACAAGATAACGAACATACGGAGCTGACGGTGCTTCTCTTCTTCCAAAATCCGTACGCAATTTTCGCACATATTCTGCAACATTACCATGATTTTCAAAGTAATGTCGCAATATTTCCCAGCGTTGTTCAAGCGTATACACAACCATATTCGTTCAGCGGAAGGATAAAACTAATTATCTTACAAATCAGACATGAGCTAAGTGTTACCATTCACGAAATAAGCACTTGTTGAAAAAAAACGTTAGATGGCTGACCCAATACATCGACTTATAAGTTCCCGGTCTGACATGCAGATGGCGCCAGAAATATATAATCAATGTTTTCTTTAATGATTGCTAACCTACAGGAGGTAGCTGTCAAAATTTTATGACGTACAGTTCACAATTTTTAGTTAAACACTTAAAATTTCAAGTGTACACTTCCAGGAACTTTCGACCTCTATAAAAAGTGACATTTCACATACTAATTTGCGGCTGAATTAAAAATTCAATTGAACATACAGGGTGTTTCTATTTCAATTTCAATGTCATTACAAAAACCTCAAAATTCATTTTTTCGAATGAAAACCCATTTTTTCATGGGTCAGCTGAAATCTACGTTTGAATTAGTGTATTTTTATAATAATTTTTATAATAATGAAAATCCAGGAACTTTCGACCTCTATAAAAAGTGACATTTCACATACTAATTTGCGGCTGAATTAAAAATTCAATTGAACATACAGGGTGTTTCTATTTCAATTTCAATGTCATTACAAAAACCTCAAAATTCATTTTTTCGAATGAAAACCCATTTTTTCATGGGTCAGCTGAAATCTACGTTTGAATTAGTGTATTTTTATAATAATTTTTATAATAATGAAAACCCATTTTTTCATGGGTCAGCTGAAATCTACGTTTGAATTAGTGTATTTTTATAATAATTTTTATAATAATAATAATAATTCGTACTACTGCTCTAAGATGCTTTTTCTAGTCCAGAATGACATACAGTGTAAGGCAAAAAAGTAAGTGGTTGAATTAAATGTGAAGGCATCCTGTATGTGGCGCACTCTTTTAGTAATCTAAGAACTAATAGGATATTTGGATTCTGCATCATTCAAAACCCCCGCATACCACATTTTGTTCAATTCTTACCTCTTTGTCCAAAGTTATTCGAAAAAAACCAAATAAAAAATAAACTTTAACACCCTGTATTTCGTAAAGGAAGCAGTTTCGGACATATATTCATAGGACCATTTTTTCATGTTTCACGGCTATCTATCGCGTGGCACTATGCATGGTACTTTTTTCCTTGACACCCTGTAGATCGCAAAAGGCTGATTCAACCGCCTACAAAAAAAAATGCCATTTAAGATTTGCCGTAATGACTGTGTACGTAACATGAACGTCCTGCAACGACGAAAGAGCTGGAAGTTGAGAGCATTCCATACCACTCCTCGTCCTTATTAGGAAATGAATCGACTACAAGACACAGCAAGAAACAAAATAACACTCTTGTAGGTATAATTTTCTGCCATATGGTCGAAGAAAGTACCGCATATGTAGAAGAAGGAGAACCGAGTGCCTCATATCATTGCCAAATGTCGTTTTGAAACAGATTACGTCGATTTTGCGTTGACAATATGGTCCTTCGGGTTCGGATTATAGAGGATGGGTTTGAAAGAATGTAACGGGTGTTTCATTAAGAGTGCCCTATTTTGTTTTCTAAATAAATCGCATTATTTATATGTAAGTTATTGAAATTTCGATTTCATTGTAAAGTTCAATGGAAATCATTAGTTATGAAGCAAAACATCATTTAAATGTCCGACTCGGAAACGCTGGCAAGAATGTAGTCGTTGAACCCAATTTTCCATGACTGTTTCACACAAATCAGGTCGTATGTTAGCAATTACTCGTTCAATATCGATCTGTAAATCGTCTAAATTTGCTGGATGATTGCTGTAAGCCAATGACCCAATGTAACCTCAAAGAAAGAAGTGCAATGGAGTTAAATCGCACGAACGAGGCGGACAATTTATCGTTCCATTTCTTGAAATAATAGAATCACCGAATTTTGTTGTTAATGAAGTCATTGTTTCATTGGCATTATGACAAGTGGCTCCGACCTGTTGAAACCACATGTTCTGCAAATCAAGACGAAATTCAGACCATGAAAAATCAGTAGCTCTTGTGAACGACGGAAAATCGATAAAGCACTTCACTTCTTCTCATCGTACTTTTCTTTCTGCATATATTTAGCTTAGATATGTATTTAATATAATTTTACTAGAATTCTATGACGTAAATATTTTTTACTTCAATAGTGAAAAGAAAATTTGCGATTTATGAAATAGGGGTGGCGGAAATGTGAAGAAATTAATGGATATATGGAAATTAGCAATTTATAAAAGCGATGAATGTTCATTCTGTATTATAAACCTTAACTCAAGAAAAAGTATTTGATACACAAATGTAGGTCCATATTTCACCATTTTTTCGCTAGCAATATTATGAAAATACTGTATATAGGAACATGTCTCACTACTTAAGGAAGTAAAAGGTAATATTAACCTCAGTGGTCAACGAACAGTAATTTCTTTTCATGATTCCATTATGTTCTTCTTTCCTATTGCCTTCAGAAACTACATCATCAAAATAATCTAAATCTAAATCTTCTGAAACATCATCCCGAATTTATACATAAATTATTCAATATGCAACCAGTCAATATTATTTTCGGTTTCAAAACAGTCTTGTATACATTCACAAATTCAAGAATCGGATAATTGTTTTCCAGCAGAAAATATTTTCAAACTACGAATTGACATTTCTCTTATAGCTAGATGACATTTATGAATAGTTAACATAGACAGTTAGAATTCGCATTCTGTGTATACATGGAACTACAATGTATTATTGAAATTTCGAAAAATCATATCTCCGAAAGTTTTAGCTTCTTAGAGTTGAAAAGGATATCAATGGATTCTCATGATGAAACTGCATCTTAAAAAAAAATTAATTAAAAAGTTGTAATGTAAAAAAAATTTTTTTTCGTTTCTCGGAAACCGATTTTGCCCAATAATGAACTTGACCGAGATATTTATGTCCCAAACCTCCTCTGAAAATTTCAATTGTCTAGCTCATTCCATTCGAGAGTCATCGTGTTAACGGACAGAATTGATTTTGACCATGGATTCTGGATCAGTGAGTCAAACCAAATCGTTTAAGACCATCTTCATCCAAAAATTCGAAAATTACAGACATTTGGGCAAATTGACAAGCACTCTGTTCCGAGGAACAAGAGCGCCAAATACTGGACTAGATACGTATCGACCATTACAGAAGACATGCACTTCCTATAGCGCCAATTAAATTTCGGTCCAAAGAATCGGCGCGGGAGGTGGTCCTCCCACTTCACTGGAAGAAGATAAGATGATAACCTGTTCTGGGTTTACCTTCGACTTTAGGGACGACGTTACGCAGGAATGTTTAGTGAATGCTTATTTCTCGAGAGATTGCATGAGACCCAGTTGAATGGAATTGAGAATCGTGAGAACGGGGGTAGGTCGACTGGGCAACGAGGTAAGAGCTACCGCGAGAACAATGGAGACATGAAATATGCAATGTTTGCTATTCGGGTCGGTTCACATGGTCTTCTGAAATTGGCGATTTCTGGCGCTCTTGTTCCTTGCAGTTTCATCATAAGAATCCATTGTTATTATTTTCAACTGTAACAAGCTAATACTTTCGGAGATATGATTTTTCGAAATTTCAATAATACATAGTAGTTCTATGTTTTCACAGAATGTGAACACAGAATCTGTCTGTGTTCACTGTTCATAAATGTCATCTTATTTAGCTATTAGAGACTTGTCAATTCGTAGTTTGAAAATATTTTCTGTTGGAAAACAAGTATCCGATTCTTGAATTTGTGAATATATACAAGACTGTTCTGAAACCGAAAATAATATTGACCGATTACATATTGAATAATTTATGTATAAATATTGGGGATGATGTTTTAGAAGATTTATAATTGGATCATTTTAATGATGTAGTTTATGAAGGCAAAAGGAAAGAAGAACATAATGGAATCAAAGAGAAATTACTGGTTAATATTACCTTTAACTTCCTTAAGTTGTTAGAGATGTTCCTTTATACAGTATTTTCATAATGAAAAAAAAAATTTCAATAAGTTTGGGAGATAAATTTCTTGGCCAAGTTAGTTATTGGGCAAAATCGGCCTGATGAATTCGGAGTAACGAAAAAAACAATTTTTTTTACATTACAACTTTTGAATTCAATTTATCACTTTCAAATCTAACAAGCTAATACTTTCGGAGATATGATGTTTCAAAGTTTCAATAATACATCGTAAGTTCTATGTATTCACAGAATATGAACACAGAATCTGTCTGTGATCACTATTCATAAATGTCATCTTTTCTAGCAATTAGAGATTATCAATTCGTAGTTGTTATTTTCTCTTGCATGGAAAGCAAGTATTCGATTCTTGAATTTATGACTGTTTTGATGTAGTTTATGGAGGCAATAGGAAAGAAGGACATAATGGAATCATCAAAAGAAATTACTGTTCGTTGACCACTGAAGATATTACCTTTTACTTCCTTAAGGAGTGAGACATGTTCCTATATATATACAGTATTTTCATAATGTTGCTAGCAAAAAAATACTGAAATATGGATGTACATTTGTGTATCAATCATTTTTTCTTGAGTTAAGATTCATAATACAGAAAAGAATGTGTTAGTGGTATGAACTATTAAATTTTAAATTATGAAAAGAGGATAGTATTTTATTAATATATTTTCAATTATTAAAATAATTTGTTCGTAATCCACTACCTACTCAAATATCAGGAATAAATGGACAATCTGCTATGATTGTCTCCAGCCTTGCTCTAGACATTTCGATGATACTTTCCTTAGGTATTTCGAGTTGTGAAAACTATGCACCGAGTGTAAGTTGCAACAACCCATTCCACGAGGTTGAATCATTGCAGATTGCTCATTTAATTTTGATGAATAAATTTAATGACAATTTTTGAAGCATTGTAGATTGCTCTTTTTTTGGCGCTCTTGTTTAAATGATAATTTTTGAAACATTTTCTTTAAACGACACTTTTTTTAAATTTAATTTCTTCCATGAAGCATTTCTATCATAGGAATCCATTGATATAAATCCCAACTCTGATAAACCAATACTTTCGGAGATATAATTTGTCTGTTTGAACAAGAGCGCCAAAAAGCTCCTTTCCACAGGGCTTGAACCAATATTTGAAATAACCATTCTTGCAATGTTATCGCATTGTCAGAATGATCCTTCACAGATAAAATCTCCCCATCGCATCGTTATAACGGACCTTCCTTATGTGGACATTGCCATATCTGGCTGCAATCCTAAAAGAACTATCACCCATCGACGGTTTGACCGGATGTCGGGCACCAACAGAAACTACAGAAAGAAGACAAGTGCATCGTTGGCGGCCTCAAAGAAGGTCTGCGGAGCCTGTCTATATTGCCCAAGGGTTCAGCCCACCTATCAAACGTATTTCCCTCACCATGGGCGTCCTTGAAGATGTATCGTGTCCAGTGTTCCCAACTGCAGGGAATTTTCCCTTTTTAGGGAATTTTGGCATCGAAAGGGAAAAAGGGATTTTTCTTATAAAATCGTGTAAATGAGGGAATTTTTCTAATTTTTGAGATAACATTATAATTTTCAGTAAAATCATATAATTTCAGAGATACCTCGACAATATTCCGACATATGTTTTACAAAGGATATATTTTATTTTTTTTAAATGGATATTATTCGCTTTCTCTTAGTTCTTTTTTGTGTAGTTTTATTATATTAAAAAAATACGGTGTTTTTATTCATGTAGTATGCGATTACTTGACATTTTTGTCAAAATTCGGGGGTGCAGGGAATTTTAGCTGTAAAATTGAGGAAATAGGGAATTTTTGGCATCCATCAAGGGAATTTTCGTCTGAAAAGGTTGAGAACACTGATCGTGTCACGATTGAAACGCTCTAGGGGTGTCATGTGATCTCATTGTTACAGAGCAGGAATATTTGATGGCAAGACGAAATTATCGAGATTAGATTCTATTTCGATTTTATTAAGATTATTCAAAAACCTGAAGAATCCGTTGCAATGCAGATAACACATTGATCAACAAGTTTCCGGATTAAGTATTAAGAAAAATTGGTTCAAGCCCTGTGAACACGAGCTTTATGGCACTCTTATTCAAACAGACAAATTATATCTCCGAAAGTATTGGTTTCTCAGAGTTGAGAATTATATCAATGGATTCTTATGATAGAACTGGATCATGAAAGAAACTATATTTAAAAAGAGTGTCGTTTAAACAAAATGTTTCAAGTATTATCCTTTCAACAAGAGCGCCAAAAAAAGAGCAATCTACAATGCTTAAAAAATTGTCATTAAATTTATTTATCAAGATTAAATGAGCAATCTGCAATGATTCAACCTCGTACAATGGGTTGTTCCAACTTACACTCGGTGCCTAGTTTTAGCAACTCGAAATACCTAAGGAAAGTATCTTCGAAATGTCTAGAGCAAGGCTGGAGACAATCATAGCAGATTGTCCATTTATTCCTGATATTTGAGTAGGTATAGGCTGACGAACAAATTATTTTAATAGTTCAAAATATATTAACTAGCAACATTATGAAAATACTGTATATAGGAATATGTCTTACTACTTAAGGAAGTAAAATGTAATATCAACCTCAGTGGTCAACGAACAGTAATTTCTTTTGATGATTCCATTATGTTCTTCTTTCCTATTGCCTTCATAAACTACATCATTAAAATGATCCAATTCTAAATCATCTGAAACATCATCCCGAATTTATACGTAAATTATTCAATATGTAACCAGTCAATATTATTTGCGGTTTCAAAACAGTCTTGTATATATTCACAAATTCGAGAATCGGACACTTGTTTGTCAAACTTCGAATTGACATGACTCTAATAGCGAGATAAGATGACATTTAGGAACAGTGAACACCAGACAGTGAATACATAGAACTACGATGTATTATTGAAATCTTGAAAAATCATATCTCCGAAAGTATTAGCTTGCTACAGTTGAAAATAATATCATTGGATTCTTATCCTAAAACTGCATCTTAGATAAAATTGAATTCAAAAGTTGTAATGTAAAAAAAATTCTCGTTACTCCGAAACCATCAGTTTTTTTTTTGCCCAATAACGAACTCAACCGAGATATTCAACCTCAAACCTTCTCTGAAAATTTCAACTGTCTAGGTCATTCCGTTCGAGAGTTATCTTGCTAACGGCCGGCCGGACGGCCGGACAGAATCGATTTCGACCACGGATTCTTGATCAGTGAGTCGAACCAAATCGTTTAAGACCATTTTAAACCAAAAATTCAAAAGTTACGGACATCTGGGCAACTTCTTAAGCACTCTGTTCTGAGGAACAAGAGCGCCAAAAACGCAATATTTTCGCAAATTTCCAGGTCAGCGAACAGCCAGTAGGCGCTGGGGTCCAAATCATGCGAATAAGGCGGATGAGTCAACCATATTAAGTGCAGTTCATGCAATTTGACCATCGTAGCCATTGACTTGTGACCTAGTGCATTGTCTTGCTGGAACAGTGGATGTGTCTTTGCCATGTGGGGAAATTTTTTCTTGATTTCTTCGCTCCAACGGTCCAATAACACTGCGTAGTATTCAGAATAAGTCTCTTGCATGTAACACGAAATACTATAGGTTTATGTCTTTCTGAATCTACATCAATATCAGATCATTATGTATGCCCTCGTCCACTTTCAAAATTTATAAAATTTGAATATTTTGGTATTGAAACTCGGAATATCAGGAAGCAAATTCAAATGAGTTGAAACGCTTCTGCTTTCAGCCAAAAATACGAAAATTACAGACATTTGGCCAATTAATAAGCACTCTATTCCGAAGAAGAAGAAGAGCACCAAAAACACAACATTTCTCTTATTAACCTACTCCGTATGTTTTTCCATCCTTATCTAGGACACACTGTATATATTTATCTCCCATCAATTTTTTTTTGCAATCATATATTCAAATCAAGACGCAGGTTTTGGGTCGATATGGACAAAATGATTTCTAACAGCCTTATTCATCAAAATAGCACCATGCAAAGATATACAGCATCCTATCATTATCATTAGAGAGGAAATAACAAGCAACCATGCGACTTTAATTATGGTATATATGGTCACGGAATACATAATCGTACGCCTGGTATATTATCTACTATACGAGTCCTGAAATTGTGGCAATTATTACTCACATCCAGTGAAGCAATCATTTGTAAATCGTTTGAGAAACTTGAAAACGATATGTGAAATATATACCCAGAATTATATTGAAATTAAGAGATATACAGTGTGAGGATGAAGAAGGATCAGAATAATAATATACAATAATAATATACTTCCTTAAGTAATAAGATATGTTCCTATATTACCATCGATCGAAGGGAAATCTCGTTATGAATTTGAATTATACCTAATATTTCCTCTAAAAAGTATTCATTATTTGAAATTTCATCAAAATGGGATAAAATTTTGTATACGACACGTGAGTTGAAAATGTTTATTCATGAGAAGAAAGTTTAACCCACTTGTTGTATAAATAACTATGAACTATTAAAATAATTTGTTCGTAATCCACTACCTACTCAAATATCAGGAATAAATGGACAATCTGCTATGATTGTCTCCAGCCTTGCTCTAGACATTTCGATGATACTTTCCTTAGGTATTTCGAGTTGTGTAAACTATGCACCGAGTGTAAGTTGCAACAACCCATTCCACGAGGTTGAATCATTGCACATTGCTCATTTAATCTTGATAGATACATTTAATGACAATTTTTGAAGCATTTTAGATTGCTCATTTAATCTTGATAGATAAATTTAATGACAATTGTTGAAGCATTTTAGATTGCTCTTTTTTTTGGCGGTCTTGTTTTAAACAATAATTTTTGAAACAATTTTTTTAAACGACACTTTTTTCAATTTTAATTTATTTCATGATGCAGTTCAATCATAATAATCCATTGATTTAATTCCCAACTGTGAGAAATCAATACTTTCGGAGATATAATTTGTCTGTTTGAACAAGAGCGCCAAAAAGCTCCTGTCCACAGGGCTTGAACCAATTTTTAGTTGTATTTTCCTCGATCTGTATTGAGCATTCACCGAAACGCGACATTTGAAGTTTATCTGTTCGTATTGTTTGCGTTGTCAAGGCAACGGGACCTTTCCGGATGCAATTTTCGCTCTGCAGTGCAATTACCGCTGTAATTTTTCGATAATTGCATTCTTGTCATGAGAAGTTCTATGTTTGAGGGAAATATCCGGATTAATTAATTAAGGCATCATTGTACCTATTGTTTCGACGAAGATGCAGTCGATCCGTTGAAAATTACGAGCTCGATTTCGCCCCTATTGGACGTGGGTCCATGCTAATGAACCTCCCGCGTAATCTGTGACCCAAATACCCTGAAGTTGGGCCCGTCATAAGACGCTAGTGAAATGCGGATAACCGCAATAATAAGCGCCGGAGGACCTACGACGCATCCGTGGGAGGGGAGGGAGTGGCGCCTCTTTGTTTTCCCGAAATTCCCAATTTCATTTTCAATTTTCGGTAGCCGGCATTACGTAGAGCGGTCTCGTGATTAGGGCGGGAGATAAATCCCGAAATTGACCCTTGCAGCATCAGTCACAGCCAGGATGAGAGATGGAAATGGAGAAAAGTGGAAAACTCGAGATGGGAATGAAACTTTGTTTGTTTATTGTTTTATTTTCGGGAAGATGAGGTCATGGGATTTATGTATAAGTCGTCGCGTGGAAATCTCGACTTGAACCCTTACGTTTCGTTTTATATATTCTATTTTCGCGAGGAAATCCTTGGCTTAGGTTAGGGAGAATTATATTTATGCGGATGTGGTTCCAGCTAGGCGGCTCGTAGATTTGGAAGAAAATGGGATGGAAAATTATCATTGACAAAAACGGAATTTCTTATATTTATATATAACTAGCTGGCCCGGCGAACTCTGTTCCGCCTTAGAGGCAATAAATAAGCAGATTTTAGATTTTATTATACACGTTTGTCATAAAATATAGATAGTTTATATTCACCGTTTCTATACAATCCCTTTATGTCTCAATAATTGAACGTACAATTGTGCAATTAGAAAAAAAACACCCTGTACAGTAATGATTTATTTTCAATGATGTATCCCTCTAAAGTTTATTTTTTAACACAAATGAATGGAATTGTAAGATTGTGGCATGGAAAACAGCAAGTTGCAATTGACGTTAAAAGAAGAACACCCTGTATGGAGATTTCGGACGAATACATTATGAGAATCCATCCAAGGTACCTATTTAGTTAATGCTTTGTTTGTGACACAAATCACTTCAATCACGTCCAATTGTGCCATGAGAAAAAGGACACCCTGTATAGTAATGCTTTATTTTCAATGGTGTATGCCTCGAAAGTTTATTTTTAAACACACATGACTAAAATTGTACGATTATGGCAGGAAAAACAGCAAGTTTTAATTGACGTTAAGAGAAAAACACCCTGTATAACACAAAAAAGTATCCTATGTCCGTCTCCTGGTTCTAAGCTACCTCCCCACCAATTTTGAGCCAAATCGGTATAGCCGTTCTTGAGTTATAAATGAAGTAACTAACACGACTTTCTTTTATAAATATAGATTTTCAGAGTAGATTAATTTGAGGATATATCTCGGATAAGTTCGTTATTGGGAAGAATCGGTCTGGTGGTTTCATATTAATAATATTTAGCACTCTTGTTTTTTTTTAAATGAAACTTTTTGGCGCTCATGTTCCTCGGAACAGAGTGCTTACCAATTTGCTCAAATGTCTGTAATGTTCGAATTTTTGGCTGAAAATGGTCTTAAGCGATTTGGTTCGACTCATTGATCAAGAATTCGTGGTCGAAATCGAATCTGTCCGGCCGGCCGTTAACACGATAACTCTCGAAGGAAAGGGGTTAGAGGATTGGAATTTGCAGGGTAGGTTTGGAGCGTAAATATCTCGAAAGAGTTCGTTACCGGGCGAAATCCACCAAGCGGTATCGGAGTTATGGCCGTTTTTAATGAAAACATTTTTTATGAATATTTCCGAAACCGATCACTCGATCTACCTGAAATTTAGCATCAAATTGTAGAATAATGACGTTTATATGCATGCGAAGTTTTGTATTGATCGGGTTGCCATCAAGTGTCAAAAAAAAATTGATGATATTATACTTTTTGGTGGTATTTTAATGCCCGTGGATAATCCATATGATGATGGAAATATATGCTTTGGTGAGATTATCAAAATGGGTTCAGAATAGCTCCTGTTGAAACAAAACTCAAATATTGGCCAAGTTTCAATTGATATAATATAATTTTCAGAGTGAATTTGAGGAATTAATATCTCGGTTAATTCGTGGTTTTTGGCGCTCTTGTTTTAATTTAATATCTTTCATGTTGCAGTTGTATCATATTTGAATTCAATTTCTTTCATGATGCAGTTCTATCATAAGAACCCATTGATATCATTTCCAACTCTGAGAAACCAATACTTTCGGAGATATGATTCGTCAAAGTTTGAAAAAGAGTGCCAAAGCTCCTGTCCACAGGGCTTTCCCACATCTAAAAAACAAATTATTAATTTCTCACTTGTAGTTGTGCAGTTCGCTAGAAAATTCTAAGAACTTGCTGACTACTGCTTTGAATGTGACTGTCCTGATATTTGAAAAATTAATTTGGGCTATAATTTTGATTCAATCTATCAAGCACTACTACCAAATTTGAAGTAAATCGATTCTCCAGTTTTCAAGCTACGAGTCAGATATATTTTTGACACAATTCAAAAAGCACCAAGTATAGCAGAAACGAACTCCCCATAACATAGACCATTTAATGGTTAAACCTTACATATTATTAACACATGGATATTAAGATCAGAATGATATCGAATTTTTATATTCTCAACAGTTGAACTAGAATTAATAAGAAATTATGATATGGCACTGACCTAAAAATGTCGCTGTCACTGACCAATTCTATGAATTCCAACTCCACAAGATGTTTTTCTTGCAATTCTTGTACTGGTTTGTTCCTTGAAAGGTTCTTTGTTTCTCAATGATCTGACATGTACAATATCATATGTCTGCGTCAAAATTATTTAACTGAAGCAGATGTTGAACACTGAGATGGGTTCTTCTGAATAAATTCGTAGATATAGATTTGGAGAATGATGACGAAGACGGGAGAGAAGGAGTACAGTTGTAGAAAGAAGATCCACAGATGCACAAAACATCAATCTATTTCGTCAGATCATCGAACACTATCTATGATCGAATATATACCGAAGTGTTTTCTATGGAAAGCCATATATGGATGAATCGTTGGTGATGAAGTACCTAATAATTTCTTTCAGTTATCTTCAATACAAAATACATAGGAATAATTTATTATTTAACTATTGAAAGTATACAATATAACCAAATAAGCTACACGTTCGATAAATGATTCCTGGGAAACTAACATAAAGCGGCTAACCTTGAAAGTGATATAAGTTCCATAACAACTTGTTGATAGTACCTGCATACATGCTTTTCCGTGGATTTTACACTGAAAAATGCGAATATAACATAGAATGATAAGTGTTACGACTCACGGTACGTTCTTTCAGAATATAAAATTTTAAAAGCACTCATAGCACTTACCTTATATCAATATAGAGTATGTGGATAAAGTAAGTAACAAAGTTCATAACTGCGTTATTGAATATTTTCGAGCAAAACGGGTTCGACTCCCTGATGAAGAATTTGAGGTCAAATTATTTGTCCGGCGGGCCGATAACTGCCACGATAACTGATAACTTGCACGAACGGAAAGTGATAGCGACGCGAAATTTTCAGGGTAGGTTGCGCGTCCCAATACGACGGACAACTTCGTTAATGGGCATAATAGGCCCAATGGTTGCCGAGTAATGGTTGTGATCAACCAATACAGATCCGATCGAATTGAAACTTGGTAGCTAGTTGTAGAATAAGGACACAAAAAAGTTTCTGTTAATCGTATCGCTAGAAAATTTGAAAAAAATATTTTAAAAATTATTATTCATGTCAGGATAACCTGAGAACGAATAGAGATGGCGACTTGCAGTTTTCAGGGTAGGTTGTGCATCTGAATGCGACATTTGAGTTTGTGTATAGGCATAATCGGCAAAACGGTTTAGGAGTTATACCCATCTGAATTTAGGTCGTTATTTCCTCAATAACTCAAAGAATAAGAAACCGATCCAATTTAAACATGGTTATTTTCTCGGTTATTAGTTATGGAATGCGGACGCAAAAATTCTTGCAAAATTTCGAGAGGATCGTACCTCTAGAAAATTTTATAAAAAATCATTGAAAAATATTCTATATATCAGAAACTATTCGTCCGACATCGCTGAAATTTTGCGAGAGCCTTCAAAACCTAACTATACTGCCAAGTTTCAAGTTTGAACACGATCGGATCTATATTGTTGGAGATCCGAGCAGCCTTGGGTGAATTCAGTAGCTGGATGGGTGACCTCGATTACTTTCGAGCGAAAAGAGATATGGACTTGCAATTTAGTGTTCAATAGAGGTCAGTAGACCATAGAACATATTGTTTACACCAACATTTTTGCGCGTATGTTCTGGGGAACATCGCGTTATAGTTTTGCCCAAATGTCTGTAACTTTCGAATTTTTTGACGAAATTGGTCTCAAACGATTCAGTTCGACTCCCCAATGAAGAATTCGAGGTCAAATTTGATTCTGTCCGGCCGGCCGTCCGGCCGTCCGTTGCCACGATAATTTGAGAACGAAAAGAGCTAGCGACTTGAAATTTTCAGGGTGGGTTGCGCATCGCCATACGACGGACAAGTTCGTTAATGGGCATAATCGGCCCAGTGGTTTCCGAGTAATAATTTTGTTTTCAACCAATATAAATCCGATCGAACTGAAACTTGGTGAATAGATGTAAAATATGAACCTTAGCACGTTTGTGAAATTTTGGGCGAATCGTATGGCTAGAAAATTTTAAAAAAATTATAAAAAAATATTTTTGTTGTCACGATAACCTGAGAACGGAAAGAGATAGCGGCTTGAAAATTTCAGGTTAGGTTGTGCATCTGAATGCGACATTTGAGTTTGCTTATGAGCATAATCGGTCAAACGGTTTTAGAGTTATAGCGATCTGAAATTTTCTGAAATTTGGTAGTTTTTTGTTCCTCATTAACTCGAAAAATACTGAACCGATTGAATTCAAGCATGGTTATTAGTTGTAGAATGCCAACGCAAAAATGTTTGCAAAATTTGGTGAGGATAGCATTTATAGAAAATTTTTAATAAATCATTGAAAATAAAAAAAAAAAATTCTATATATCAGTAACCATTTGTTTGAAATTGCTGAAATTTTGCAAGAGTTTCATAACCTAACTCTTTTGCCAAGTTTCAAGTTTTAACACGATCGGTTGAATATTGTTGGAGATTCGAGCATTCTTGTGTGAGTTCAGTAGATGGGTGACCGTTGCCTCGATAACTTTCGAACGAAAGGAGATAGGGACTTGCAATTTTCAGGGTAGGTTGCGTATCCGAAAGGGAGAGTTTAGTTCGTTTTTGGGCATAATCGGTCTAACGGTTTCCGAGTTATATCCACCTGGAATATTTTTCCCTTGATAACTCAAAAAATAAATATTCGATTGAATTGAAGCTTGGTAACTAGTAGTAGAAAATCAACGTAAAGACGTGTTTAAAATTTTGTAAGAGCCGTACCACTAGAAAATTTGAAAGAAATGACGGAAAAAAAATTTTTAAGAACCGCACCCCTAGAAAAATTTAAAAAAATCACGAAAAAAAAATTGGATCAAGCACTGACGTGAAGTCAGAAGCTTTTGCGCGTATGTTCTATTGTCCATTCTTCTGTATTGGACACCCTTAATCGAATTTAACATGGTAAATTATGTTGTCCATTCTCCTGTATTGGACACTCTTAATTTGAATTTACCATGGTAAATTCGAATTAAGTGTCCAATACAGGAGAATGGACAACATAATTTACCATGTTAAATTCGATTAAGGGTGTCCAATACAGAAGAATGGACAATAGAACATACGCGCAAAAGCTTCTGACTTCACGTCAGTGCTTGAACCAATTTTTTTTCTCTATTTCAGTATCGTAATGAGTTCATTCCAGCACTAAAAACAGTGCTGGAATGAACTCATTCCCGCATTGTTTCTCAGCACTGACATTCGATCCTATCAAATTTCAACACACGTCAATTATTCTCAATATAAGATAATCTGGATAAGGTGAAATAATTGTTGAGAGAAAAGGTCTTATTTTCATAAAAAATAAGGTACTAGAGATTTCCTTCTTGCTAATTTTGAATCATTCATGATATTAGGAAACGGTTAAATCATATCTCCATGCTCTACGTACAATTCAAATTCCATGATCTGTCAACTTTCGTAACAGTCACACCAACTACCAAGATACAATACAAAAGTCACTAGGATGTATACCTAATCCTAATTTTTCATTAAATTTCAACAGTATTTTACAAAACTTGCCTGAAATAGAGAAAATATCGTCTAATACTCGTTGCAGAAGGCAATTCCAACACTCATGCGTACGAAAACTCGCTCCTTCGTCGCTCGTTTTCGAATTTCGCATTCGTGTTTAAATATCAGCCCATTCTGCAACTTGTTTTAGAATATACTATTACACCATCATTTAGGTAGGTAGTAGGTTTTTCAAGTATGGTTTCACATTCGGGTCCTTTGTTTTTTTTTTATAATATTTTATTTAAATTGTCCATCGCCCAAAGCTACAAGTTGAAACTTAATCCATAATGAAAATTAACTAACGCATAAGGTCATTTATCGTATTACCATTTACCTTGGGTAGTTGAAAGATATTTCATCATTCTTGTATAGGTACAATCCCAAGGGGAAATATTGATGGCACTTGAATACACCTGTCATGAAGGAATACTCGTGTGTTTATCTATAAAAGGTGGAGCTTATTACACGATCCCGTCATGTACAAATTGAATTTTCTCCTACCCACATGAAAAGGTCTATAGATTGCGGCATAAATCGAATTATCTAAGCCTGTATAATTTTCATCGATGCCCAGTACGTTCTAAACGGATGGATTATGTTGCGTTAACCCCACTAGAACGCCTATCTCTTGCCCTATGCCCCATTTGATCCAGGCTTAGAGATAAATCCAAATTATTCGACCTATCTACCTAGATTCCTCGATTTGCATTATAGGGGACGCCATTGTTCAGTTGGTTGTACGCAGTAAAGTGCTGAAGGGTTTAATTTTATACAACACTGGCTTCATCTGAGGCTTCGTTCATTCATCGTCAACATAGTGGGTGTTTTTTGGAACGAAGTTCTTTAACGAGGCTTGCCGCTTAAGGTACTAGTATTAATAAATAGGTGGAAATTTGTCACAATATTCATTCCTTCTTCATCCTACTTCTATAAAATAAGAATTTTGGGAGACAAATTTTATTTCTGTTTTTGCGCGTATGTTCTGGGGAACATCGCGTTATCATTTTGCCCAAATGTCTGTAACTCTCGCATTTTTTGACGAAAATGGTCTCAAACGATTCAGTTCGACTCCCCAATGAAGAATTCGAGGTCGATTCTGTCCGGCCGGCCGTCCGGCCGTTGCCACGATAACTTGAGAACGGAAAGAGCTAGCTACTTTAAATTTTCAGGGTAGGTGGCGTATCCCAATACGACGGACAAGTTCGTTAATGGGCATAGTCGGCCCAATGGTTTCCGAGTAATAATTTTGTTTTCAACCAACATAAATACGATCGAATTGAAACTTGGTGAGTAGTTATAGAATATGAACCTAAGCACTTTTGTGAAATTTTGTGCGAATCGTATGGCTAGAAGATTATTAAAAAGTATTTTTGTTGTCACGATAACTTGAGAACGGAAAGAGATAGCTGCTTGAAGTTTTCAGGTTAGGTGCATCAGAACGCTACATTGGAGTTTGTTTATAAGCATAATCGGCCAAACGGTTTAAGAGTTATAGCCATCTGAAATTTGGTCGCTTTTTTCTCTTCATTAACTCGGAAAATACTGAACCGATTGAATTGAAACATGGTTATTAGTTGTAGAATGCCAACGCGAAAATTCTTGCAAAGTTTCGTGAGCATAGTATTTGTAGATAATTTTTAAAAAATCATTGAAAATTAAAAAAAAAATCTATATATCAGTAACTATTCGCCTGAAATTGCTGAAATTTTGCAAGAGCCTTTAGAACCCAACTCTACTGCCAAGTTTTAAGTTTTAACACGATCGGTTAAATATTGTTGGAGATTCGAGCAGCCTTGTGTGAGTTCAGTAGATGGGTGACCGTTGCCTCGATAACTTTTGAACAAAAGGAGATAGAAACTTGCAATTTTCAGGGTAGGTTGCGTATCCGAATGGCAGAGTTGAGTTCGATTTTGGGCATAATCGGTTTAACGGTTTCCGTGTTATACCCACCTGGAATATTATTTCCTCGATAACTCAAAAAATAAAGATTCGATCGAATTGAAGCTTGATAACTATAAGTAGAAAATCAACAAAAGGACGTGTTTAAAATTTTTTAAGAACCGTACCCCTAGAAAATGTTAAAAAAATGACGAAAAAAAAATTTTCTAAGAACCGTACCCCTAGAAAATTTCAAAAAAATTACGAAAAAAAAAATTGGTTCAAGCACTGACGTGAAGTCAGGAGCTTTGGCGCGTATGTTTTATTGTCCATTCCCCTTAATCGAATTTACCATGGTAAATTATGTTGTCCATTCTCCTGTATTGGACACTCTTAATTCGAATTTACCATGGTAAATTCGAATAATTACTCGCTGGTAGTTTGACAAGAGCGCAAAAGTCCCCTGTCCATAGTGCTTTCCCACTTTTTATTTGAAATAAATACCCATAGGAATACGAAACACGAAATGAATTGCCCACCTGCCCAAAAATATAAACCGCTGTTGCCATTTTTCAGAAATTCTCTGAACCCCTGATCGAACCTCCAAATCCCGGTGTTGCCACAACTACCAAATTTCCTGAAAATTGGCAAAATCTCCAGAACCTCCGCAGCAAAGTGTTGCGGATAGTTAAATCGCTTCCGTGCGGTCCGTGAATAAAATATCATCGGCCACGATCGATAACTGAATTGACTGGCGTGTTCCTGGCGTAGGTGTGAGCCAATTAACCTATAACCGATATCGTGTAGATCTCTGTCTTTCATTCTCTTCCGACTGCGGCGTCTGATAAATTGCCACGTTCATTCATGGTTGAAGGTAATGAAGTTTGCGATTTATCGAGGATGCAGGGGACATAGATCTCCGTTATCGATGGAATTCTTGGCCGGCGCATTGTTATTTGCTCCCCGGGGTTTGGTAAAGCTGGCTGATTAATCAAATCTATGAGGAAGGTATTGGAAAGTTCAAGGCTATCGGTTTGTCGACAATCATAATAGAATTTAGATTTATTGGTCTCGAAAATGTTCAACGAAAAAATATTCGAATCCCACGCCTGATATTTTTACAAATTTACTTGAACAACAGCAATTTTGTAAGGGAGGAAAAAATAGCATTGCAATGTTGTCAGTAGATACGTCATCCTCTAGGCATGGTCTGGACTCAGAGACCTCGACCAACCCCAACCTTGTTAGGTATATTATTTGAGGTCGCAGTGTTATATGCTGCTATTAAAACACTCAGGTCTGACCTTGAGAATTTGAGCCATCGTTTGGCTCTTTCAGCTAAAGTACCAATAATTGTTGAGCGAGTAAGTCTGTTCCAGATTTATTGGACCTTTTAGTCCAATCATCTGTTGTTCTCCCATCTCGCTGCCTCAATAGAGATGCCACAGGCCGGTTCAGGTCTAATGAGTCTAGTAGAAGCCCCCCGCACCTCCAATAAGTCTCCTCACAAGCAGGGACTTGCAGTTGTAGGAAGCCAAGGCCTTCAAGGTGTCTTGGATATCCAATGGGAGATCTTATTTGATCTGCCGACCCCATCCTTTCTAAAGTATACACTTCATGCAAGTGATGAAGCTAAAATTTCAGCTTGAAAGATGCAAATCAATCTAGGTTGATGAATTTTCAATTAACTAGTTTACATCCACTGCCATATGGAAACTTTTTATGTCACCGTCCAGGCCATGCTCTGATCACTAAGTGCAGAGTGGCGAGGTCTAGTAAGTGTTCTAATTTCCTTGTTGTTTCTTCATTTTGGACCATGGAAGAAGGGTGTTATGAATAGTATGGGCCCAAGAACATCGTCCTGTAGGACTCCAGCAATATTGAAAATAAACTAGAATGCTCTCCACGCGTACCTAGGCGATCTCCTCGGGCTTACTTTCTAATGCGCAACATCTTTGTTGGTCATTCTAGGAATTTTTCCTCGTTTCCTTATTTCCTTCTTTGGAACGGTGTTATGAATAGTATGTACCCAACAACATCCTGTGCAACTTCAGCGTTATGGGAAATACAATCAATGGTGCTGGTTCTAAGGAAGCGTCATCTTTTCCTAGTTGTGTTTTGATTTTGAACCTGATAAGAAGTGTGGTATGAATAGTATGGGCCCTAGAACTATGTCCTATGGAACTCCAGAATTATTTGAAATGAAATGGATTGCTCTGCCTAGTTTCGAAAGAATCTCCATCCCGTTATGAAGCGAACAAAGCTGCTCTCCTTACTCCTGCAACTGAATGCTCTTTTTGAAAGGATGTCCAATAGGTGATATCCTCGGCCTTGCATCAAATGCAACCAGCATAACTCCTGACTTGGCCGTTCTAAGAACAGGTCCTTTTCTTTTCTTTATTGATTTTGAATGTTGGACCAGAGAAAAAATGGTGTTATGAATAGTATGTGTTCAAGAATAATTCCTTGTGGAAGTCCAGCAATATTGGAAATGGATTGCTCCACTAGTTTCAAAATTTTCTCCATACCATCATGAATAGAACTCAGCTGATCTCCATATTCCATACTCATATAAGCTCTTACATATGCTTGGTTTTCCTTGGTGCCTGTGCATAAAGGATAGGTAATATCCTCGGGCATCCTTCGAATGCAACTTGCACAGCCTTTACTTTGGCTGTTCTAGGGAAACCTCCTCTTCTCCTTGTTGTTCTTGAAGTGTGAACCAGAGAAGAAGGATGTTATGGAAAATAAGATAGCTCCCCTCTGTTTGGAAACTTCCTTTGCGCCAGTCTGATTACTAGACGTAAGTAATAAGTTTGAGTGAATAGATTAGCTAGCTTGTGTAGTGGAGGAAATGTTATTACTTTTATTGTAGGGTTGCGATCGATGCATCCCCGGTGTCATAAAGTTTTATTATTTCGTTATCCGCTGGAACCAGACACGCTGCCTCTCACCGAACTCAAATCGATTTCAATATAGCTAAATGTGATTGCTATTTCGGCGTTATTCGCGACAGGAATAGCTTCGCCAATAATCGTCTGCTGTCTGATGCGGTTGTTCATATTTCCACGAACCTAGCGTCGAAAGTGATATGAAGGGTTCAATATTTATATCTGGGGGTGATTCACCTCATACTATGGGGTATGTAAACATGACCAGACATGTTAATCCGCCCGCCATTCGTTATGTGGCGAACGGAGCACTAATCTTTGACAGGTACAATTATTTGCGAGTATCCCGATCGCGTGAATAATGTATATTGTATATTGTTGTAGGGGGTATCGTTACACTGCGACCTTTAGGTCTATTGTGCCCCCCCTTCAGAGCTATCGATGTCATAACCCTCTACAGTTCGCCTTCCAGTTCCAGAGTTCTGATGAACTCCAGTATCTGGGAGGGCTTCAAGGAGGCAACGTCTTCGCTCCTGCAGATTTCTTGCCCAAAGCATTCCTTGCGTTGGTTTGAGGGATCAGGAGTTTCATCCTCCTCCCAACAGAATCTGCACTCATCAGTTTCTGCTAGCCCTAATTTCATCATATGCTTCCTGAGGCCGCAGTGCCCTGAGAGTAAGCCAGTGAGGAGGTACAGCTTGTTCTTACTGAGGTCCAAGTATTTCTTGGATCTGGCAGTATCAAAGTTCCGGAGGAATTTCTTGGAGTGATACATTCCGGGAAGAGACCTCCAGAAAATACCTCTCTCAGTTTCTTCTATCGTCCGGAATTCACTTTTGTAGGTGTGTCTACCAACCCCACAATAGGGTTCTGGGCCAATAAAGGGGGTTTGTGCTCCTTTCATGGCAAGTGTCTTGGCCTCCTCATTTCCTATGATTCCCGCGTGACCTGGAACCCAGACCAAGGAAACCTTGTTTGTTTTTGCCTACTTCATTGAGTTTTCTTCGGCACTCCCATATTAGCTTACATTCGATAACATGAGAGCTCAGAGCTTTAATAGCAGCTTGACTGTCAGAGTGGATTGCTATATCATATCTCTGATAGTTTTTTTTTCTAGGTTCATTTCCACGCATCTTTCTATTGCAAGTACTTCTGCCTGAAAGATGCTCGGATAGGAGCATAGTGATAATGAGCATTTGGTGCCTGGCCCATATACTCCAGCGCCAGCTCCTGTAGTGGTTTTTTAACCGTCTGTGTACCATTCAATGGCATTTCTTTTAAGAAGTTGGTTGGTGGATTCCCTGTACCAGTCATTTTTCCTACCGAGCATCGTAGTGAAGTTTTTTTCGATGCTTACTTTCTTAATCATTTCGTCACTAGGAAGATTGGCTGATGAAATCTACCAGGTAAGAGAGGTCCAGACTTTCTGGTTTTCAATACTCTCATTACCTGTTCCTTTCCTAGATATTCTGAGAATGGCTTCATGGGCCATTTTCTCTATCACTAGATGAAGTGGTGTGAGATTTGTTTTAATCTCAAGTGCCGTGGTAAATCATAGAAATTATGGAAATTCACTTCGATACTACAGTTTCGAACTCGTGGCCATCCACATCGAGGGATCCGACGTCATTGGACTTTTGCTTTGGGATTTCTCAGCGGAAGAATGTATCCAGCATATAGACCGTGGTTTAAAGGAAGGAGTCGAGACATTAATCATCCCTGATATATATTGTATAGATTATACAGGGTGTCCCAAAAATACCACGCGAAAGTGACACTGGAGATAGATTGGCATTAGGTCTATCAGATAGCATCAACATGACCTCAGTAAAAGTCCGCTGGTTTTCGAGATATCACCACTTTGTGTATTTTTTAAAAATCTCCAGTTTTCGGTCTTTTATCGCCTAGCATTGCTAGAAATTACTTCAAACTCATGTTTTTTTTTACCTAGGCTATCCTGAATAGTTGCTTAAAACAATGAAGTAATAACTTCACCGACAACTAGAACAAAATCCTTCAAAAAATGTCTAACTTGTTGTATTTTATGCCGAAGTTAAAACGTTAACTTAAGTTTGACTGACTGCTGTGAAAAAAAATTATTTCAGACTGAATTGACAAATAATCGCAAAAACTGGTCCATTTCATGCCCTTTTCAAAATGATACAACACAACCAATTTTTTTTTAATCAGAACCAGAATTGCTACTTATTAAAAAAAACCAAAACCCTTATCGGCTATCTCGCTCCCACATTCATTGTTTTGTAACATGGAAACCGGTCCGACTTTCACAGACTAGGGGTCTTCGAATAGTCTAGACCAGGGGTCACCAAATGGCGGACCGCGGTCCGGATGCCGATCGCGAATCTTTTTTTTGCGGACCATTTTTCCAGAAAACATGTATTCTTGATTAAAAAAATTCAGATAACTTTTCGTTTTATTTACTAATTGATATTGGATTTAGATTAACTGCTAGTCAAATTCTTATGCCATCATAATGCTATCAACGACCCGCGACAGATATTCAGATTTTGTGAACGGACCTCCAATGAAACTAATTGGTGACCCCTGGGTTAGATACTAGAGAAAACTTTTTGGCGTTTAACGGATTTACTCATTTCCTAATATTTTAATTTGGATATCGAGATGTGAAAATCATAGATTTCGGACGGGAATGAAGAATTTTCCTTCGATTCCGGGTCAAAAATATTTTTAAGTGCCGACCCAAAAAATTTTTTTCATGGTATATCGATACGGAGCTCGTGTCTAGTTAAATCGAGGTCGCTGATCACGAATATGCAATTAGTTTTTCCCTAAGTGGCGTACTTTGGGAAAATTTTCACTTAGAGTGAAAAAATGGACGAAAATAGGTCAATTTTGGAAGTTCACACCGCCCAAAAAAATCGGAGTAAGGTGTTGCTGATTTTTGCCCTTATATATGGATCCTTTGTCTACTGAATAATCCAAACAGAAAATGTCCAGGCCGTACTATTCGGAAATTATGATTTTTTTTCCAAGGGTCTGTTTTTCGGAAAATTCATTTCGCGGTATTTCCGCGGAAAATTCTCTAATGAAAAATCCGATCATATATTCGTAATCTACGGTCCCGAATTAGTAAATGACGTAATTTGCATCGAAATCGGAGACCGGTCGAATTTTGGCAATTTTTTAATACATTAGCCTTAAAAAAATCCCATTTTTCGAGAAAAATTTTTTGACGCAAAACTATGAAACGGGTACTTATTCTTATAGATTCGGGGCCGTAGATTCCAAATCTACCATCAGATATTTATTACAAACATTTTCCGAGGAAATATCTCGGAAAGAATTTTCCGAAAAATAGACCCTCGGGAAAAAAAATCATAATTTCCGAAGCGTACGACCTGGACATTTATTGTTCGGATGATTCGATAGATAAAGGATCCAAAAATGACGTAAAAAATCAGCAACAGCCTACTCCGATTTTTTTGGGCGGTGGAAAGTTCCAAAATTGACCTATTTTCGTCAATTTTTTCACTTTAAGTGAAAATTTTCCCAAAGTACGCCACTTAGGGAAAAACTAATTACATATTCGTGATCAGCGGCCTCGATTTAATCAGACACGAGCTCCGTATCGATATACCATAAAAAAAATTTTTTGGGTCGGCACTTAGAAATATTTTTGACCCGGAATCGAAGGAAAATTCTTCTTTCCCGTCCGAAATCTATGATTTTCACATCTCGATATCCAAAATTCTATCCAAATCTCTATCCGTTCGGAAAATATTAGGTAATGAGCGAATCCGTCAAACGCCAAAAAGTTTTCTCTAGTATCCAACACATACAAAAATCTACAATTTTCCGATTAGGTCGACGCGGCTTTGGTTATTCACTAAATCGGGTACGCAGATCACGAATCTGTAATTAGATTTTCCGTATCTCGATTAGTTTCGGAGCAATGACGAAGAAAGTCGCAATTTCTGGCTCTACCTCCGGAAAATGGACGAATCAGTCGGATTTTTCGCCATATTACCAAAATTAATCGAGATACGGAAAAACTAATTACAGATTCGGAATCTACGCTCTCGATTTAGAGAAAAGCCAAAGCCGTGGCGATCTAATCGGAAAATTCTAGATTTTTGTATGGGTTAGAATCTAGACAAAGGACTCACAGCTCTGGCAATGTGTTAGTTGTTGTATGCATTTTATCAATATTTCACAGGAAATAGGTCATAAATACCTCTACAAGGGTTAAAGTATTACAAGATATTTTACTTGCAATTATCTTTTCGTGGAAAATATTAATTTCAAGGGTGAGACCACCCATGCAAAAATAAACCAGTTAACCCAAAACATTTAAGTTTTACAAGCGAGCTGCTTTGTTTAGAAATACAAATGAGCGCTTCCCAACATGTGAAGTCATGGGACGCAACAGTGGTGATATCTCGAAAACCAGCGGACTTTTACTGAGGTCATGTTGATGCTATCTGATAGACCTAATGCCAATCTATCTCCAGTGTCACTTTCACGTGGTCTTTTTGGGACACCCTGTATAATAATACTCGATTTTGAACAAAACTTGCATAATTCCGAATGTTTATTATTCGAGAAAATAATAAACTGAAACTGTTTATTTAAGATTGCACACTTATCTCCCCTGCCCAGGTTTCATCGAAATATAATATTTGTATTCATATCGAAAAAGCAAAATAAAAGTCTCGTTTTTACGATGTTGTCTTTTATATAGTCGCTGAAACGTGATTTACATACAATGAGCGATGCCGCACCAGCATATTTTTTGTTTCTCGAGATTTATGAAACTATAAACTTTCTTAATCGTAAAACTGACGATGCATTTTAGGTAAATCCTGAGTGCTCGTCTTCTATATGATGAAATCTGGTTTTGGCTTACAGTTCTTGCAAGGTATTCGATTAATATAAAGAATTAAATATGCGATCGTGAATCTTTCATGTCCACAGAGGAGTGCACCATAGAATGTTGCAATTCTAAGATTTACATACAGTGTTGGACTATCGAATTTGTCGGATTATAGGGTACTGCCTAAGACCTCTTAGGGTCCGGAATTGTTGGAAAAAATTTCAGAATCGTTCGACTTCCGGTTTCACCGGAAATTATACCAACATTCGTTTTTTAAATGCAATACCCAGTGTTTTCATTGACAATCAGATTACCCATTGAATTCTACATTGTTTTAATGTGTCACTTGCATGTCATTCTCAGAAAATTCGGGTGAAATCTGAAAAAAACCCTTTAAATTTTCTCAAATATGGCTTCATTCCAATGTTAATAACTTGTAGATTATTGCATGAAAATTTCTAATTTTCTAGCTTCCATCAGAAGACATACCAATGCTTCTCCTTGGTTAATTAAAAATTCAATTGAATATACAGGATGTTTATATTTCCATGTCAAAGTCAGTCGTGACAAAAACATCAAAACTCATTTTTTTCAAATGAAAACCCATTTTATTATTACTCAGCTGGAATCTACGTTGAAAAATAATGTATTTAATAAAATACGTACTACTGCTTTACTTAACGAATATCTCGGAAAATGAGCATTTCAGAGCAGTAGTATGTACCATAAAAAATTCACAATTTTTTAACGTAGATTCCACCTGACCAATAAAAAAATGGGTTCTCATTTAAAGAAAAATGAGTTTTCAAATTTTGTCATGACTGAATTCGACATTGAAATAGAAACACCCTGTATATTCAATTGAATTTTTAATTAAAACATTTGATACACGACAGTACTTGTCCATATGTCACGCATAGTGTGACAGATTGATTAGGTGACGAAGGAATTGAAGTTTTTCTAGACTATGACCACCGCCATCTCCAGACTTGAATCAACTCGAGCATGTTTAGGACACGCATCAAAGAAGAATTAAAAAGAATAAATATGGGCAATAGTCGTAGTACATTTGCATTCAGGGAACTTCTGACAGCCTCCCTTTTCTATGGAAATAAATACTCTTCCCTGTATTTGCTCGCAATCAGTACCCTTCACCTATTCAATGATCCCAGCTTATGATCGATTTCCAAACCACATGTTCCAAAAAATCCGGGTCATATGTTGGCGATGTTTTTGACGATTTTATTTTGATACAATCGCCCTTGAATAGAATAAAAATTATCTAGGGGGACGGCGGACAATGACGAAATGCACATCTGCCCTCAACCTTACCTTCATTGTCAAGTGCGCCCCTTGAACTGATATACTTGTGAAGTGTAGCAACTGTTCCTGAGCCGGTGCTCAGTTAATTGTTGAAGATGTTGCCCCAACCGAATCGTTGTCCATACGGTATGTCCTTACATACAATTAAGACCCTCTTCATGTGGGCCATGTTGATGTAGTTTGAGTGATAGATAATTATTGAACATATGCGGAAGATGAACCGTAGAAGTTGTTTAGGGAGCTTCTCTCAAGTATTGAAGTACCTGTTTTTACGGATCCAGGGATCTGACACGTTTCAACAGCAGTTGCGAATGGATGCTCCTTGATATAATTGATAAGCGTCGCTTCAAGTTGAAAATTGCAAATTTTACTGAAATTCAAGGCTTCGCATTTAGCGACCAATTCTCCTCCAGTTTAGCAATTGCCCACATTTTCTCATCATCGTTTAAATGTCGGGTCATTTTATAATTATTATTTCCGTTTATTTGAAATTACCTCAATAAGTTCTGACGATTTTGTTTTAAACGACTGCGCGATATCGCCATAGATATACATGGATGTATATGGGTGAAGCAATATTTAAAATAGGAAAAAAAATCGTTCAAATTTCGGTTTCCGCCACTGTACTGTTTGCATCTATGTTAGGTCTCCATAACCACAGATGAATTTACATCGGTAGGGGCACAAAATTCGATGCAATTATTATTCGATGCGATATTAGCATCTAAAGGGGTTTCCAATAAGAGGTGTTATTTTGAATATCCCGCTATTTCGGTAGATGTCACTTTTGAAGCTGTCAATTTTTGACATTTGACAAGTAGAAACTACGCCATTAATAAAAATGGAACGATACACGCTTCAAGAACGCATTGAAATTATTAAAATTCACTATAAAAATGGTGAAAATTTGGCAGGGACGTTTCGTAAAACTCGAACATTTTTGGGTCGTCGTGAACCACCTTGTCGGACCGCAATAAAGAAATTGGTGGAAAAATTCGAGCTGTTGGGATAAGTTAGTTATGTGAAGAATAGAACCCGTGCACGTCGCTCAAGAACAGCCGAGAATATTGCTGCTGTAGCCGAAAGTGTTGAAGAAAACCCAGGTTTGTCCATTCCTCGTCGTTCTTTCGAATTAGACATTCCACAAACGTCATTACACCGGTTTTTGCATAAAGATTTGGGTCTTAAGGCTTATAAAGTTCAGTTAACACTAGAACTCAAGCCGGCCGATCATCAACAACGTCATGTATTTGCTGATTGGGTCGTTGAAATGCATGAAAATGATCCGGAATTCCTTCGAAAAATCATCTTGAGTGATGAGGCCCATTTCCACCTCGGTGGCTTCGTCAACGAGCAAAATTCTCGCACCTGGGGCTCGGAAAACCCAAGAGTTATTGTTGAAATGCCTCTCTATCCTTAACGTGTGACTGTTTGGTGCGGATTATGGTCCGGCGGAGTCATTGGACCTTACTTTTTCGAAAATGAGGCTGGAGCAACAGTTACGGTGAATGGATTGCGCTATCGAGAGATGATTAAAGATTTTTTATGGCCGGAATTGGATGGTATTGATCTGGACAACGTTTACTTTCAACAAGACGGCGCTACGTGCCACACAAGCAACGAAACCATTGATCTTTTGCGGGAAAAATTTCCGTACCGTGTTATCTCTCGAAGAGGTGATCACAATTGGCCACCGAGATCTTGTGATTCAACACCTTGCGACTTCTTCCTTTGGGGCCACGTGAAAGAGAAGGTGGATTCAAGACCTCAAAGATGGAATTCGTGAGGCTATCGAGGACATAGGGCAGCCATTTTGCGATTTGGTTATGGAAAATTTCATTAAAAGGATATGGTCCTGTAAGCGTGGTCGTGGTGGTCATTTGCCTGATGTTATTTTCCACTATTAACGGCATAGCTTCTTCTATATAACGAAATAAACATCCGATCATTTATATTGAAAAATGGCATTATTCTTTGAATATCAAAATAACACCTCTTATTGGAAACCCCTTCATTAGATGAGAATGTTAAAAGAGGATTGAAAAATTTATAAATAATTCACGAAAGTCAACCATTCAATATAATATGCTGATGATTCAAAACAAAAGTAACCATCTATAGTAGATGATGTAGCATAAAAATTGAATCACGTTCTTCTTCTACCTATCCATAGAGTCCAAACGAGTTGTGAACATCGTCGCGTACAACCGGCACAGCGTATGATCGAGCACGACGCTGACTGCGATACAAATTGGCAATTCACGTGATGATCGGGCGCCAAGAGATATTGTGCGAGGTGAATTTGTGCGAAATAAATTTTCCCTCCAGGCATTCTTGGGAATTTCATGCCTCGTCTGGGACGAGAAGGCGTTTCGGTCGATTTGATATTCATCAGGAGGTCGTATCAGGGGGAATCGCTGATAAACGCCCTGGGAGCATAATGTAGATGCACGGTACATGCTTCTATTCAACTAAAAAAAATTGGTTCAAGCCCTGTGGACAGGAGCTTTGGCGCTCTTGTTAAAACTTTGACGAATCAAAACTGAGATAGTATTGGCTTCTAAAAGTTGGGAATGATGAATTCTTATGATAGAACTGCATCATAAAATACACTAAATTATATAGGAATCCATTTATATCATTCCCGGCTCGGGTAAACCAATACTTTCGGAGTTATGATTTGTCAAAGTTTGAACAATAGTGCCAAAGCTCCTGTCCACAGGGATTTCCCACTTTTTCGATTTGGTTTCTATGCGTCAATTTTCAAGAATGTTTTTAATTAAATTCAAAACAAAATTCTATGATCCATCTGATGTTGGATCTACATACTCGTACATCAGGAAATTATAATCAGAGTATTCTATGAAATCATATACAGGGTAGGGATAAAGTATGGAACCAAGTAGATATCTTTTAAACGAAAATAACGATATTTATCAAAATTTGCAGGAAAGTGCAATGGAACAAAATGCATCAGATGTAATTTTTTTTGTTAATAATATACTTCCGGTTTAACCGGAAATGCCATCAACTTCTTTAATTTAAATGGGACACCCTATATATTTTTACAGATTTTGAAAGAGCTTGCTATTTTGAATTCATACATACTGAGTTTAGTGTCAAAAAAATTGTAAAAACGAGAAATAACTCACTGTTAGTTGTACATTTCATTATTTCAGAATACTGAGAAACAAAATTGTTTCAAATGTTCAAAATGCACGCCGTTTGCTTGCTGACAATATGCCATCCTATTAACATATTCTTGAGTCACCCTTTCCAAGACAGCATCTTAAAAAAAATTTAATTTAAAATTTTTTAGTGTAAAAAAAATGTTTTTTGTTACTCCGAAATCACCTTTCCGATTTTACTCAATAACGAACTCAACCGAGATATTTATCTTCCAAACCTACTCTGAAAATATCAACCTCAAAATTCCAAAATTACAGACATTTGGCGCCCATAAATACTCTTAGAAGCGAGTTAATCGAAAAATCTTTTTTCCCATAGCACTCCTTTGTCGCTACCCCATTTACGATAGCAATATGCCACTAACACTATCGTATATGACTCTTGAGACGACAATGTTGCTTTCACAGGTCGTAAATAACACTATATGCGTCCTTATGTCGGGTATCTGGGAATAAATGGAGCCTGTGTGCGTCCCAAAAAGATCTCATCCTCTAGCACTCCAGGACGACCTTCTTACGACGCATAGGTGACTTCGATAACAGGGGTTGGGGCTGAATGTCACGGTTGGAGGGTAGGATTAACAGCCATGAAAGCTTTCATTAATACAAGGTCTGTATTTGAACAAGAGCTCGGTCTGTTATAGGTGGAAATGGCCAGGTGCACAAATAGTGATTTACTTGGTATATACAGGGTGAGTCTTTGACCACTGACCTCTCATCAAATGAAACACTTTTTTCATTTACCATTTTTCCAGATTCGGCTCAAGTAAAAAGTTACAACCGTTTAAAGATTTCACAATGTGCTAATACACTCCCGCATATAAATTATCTGACATTGTTGGCGGACGAGAATAAGGCATGTTAACGTGGTTTACAGCTTGATTCGGGATTCCAACGCTCAGGGACGGATCCATAAAAGTTGTGAAATTTCTGGAGTTTTCCATTTGAAAACATTCAATGAAGAATATCTCGAAAACGGTGCGTTTAAGGAGAAATGATGAAGAAGAATAATATAATGTTCTAAAACGATGGAATATTCGTGAAATGACTCAAGAAAAACTTTATATGCTTTCGTTATGCTAATTTCGTTTAGTTTTATGAATCCACGAGTCCATATCTAGAAAACTAGTAGAAGTAGAAGATAAATAATATTTGGAAAATATGTATCATAGTTATAGGAAACTTTACGCCAACATTCATTTTATTCGAAAAAAGGATGTCAAAGCTACAAAATAAAAACTTATTTTTTTTCAAATTTTCAACAGCCTGTATCTTTTTACCTGAGCTGAATTTGGAAAAATGTTAAATGAAAAAAGTGTTTAATTTGATGAGAGGAATCTTTGGTTAAAATTAATGCAGTGGTCAAAGACTCACCCCGTATATAGTATTTTGTCAAATGGAATGACGTGTATATTATGAGATATATTGAAAGAGAATTAAATTTCCGTTCAACCGATATCACATGTTCCTATACCTAAATTGTACGGTTTCCGAAATAAAAGCAAGTTTTCATGTCAATGGGAATATTGACCTAACCCAAGTCAATCCAAATCAATCATTTCCAATGAACACCAAACAAACACATTCATTCGCAAAATTCGTTCAACATGAAGCCCCCCAACACATGTCTCATGATTTCCTGTTTTTACATAACCTACAATTGAATTGCGGCCGATGAAAGGAACCTTAAATTAGGCCATTTACACAAGGTCCGCGCCCAGCGTGGGTCTAAAGCCCCATAAGCACCGTTGTTCCGATCTCTTTTGTCCCCTAAATCTGGACGTCACGGTGATAATGAAGGATGGTGTAGAAGTCGGCAATAGATTGATTCAACGTTTGTAGTTCCGCCATTGAATGCGTTATGCCCCATTTTAGACGTTGCGACGTGAACAAACGCGCGTAATGGGGACGGTAAACAGGAACAGATGAGTTCTGGAATTTTTATGGGGGTACAGGTCGATAGGGGAAGTGGAGATGTCAAGTTTGTCGCTGGGAATTTAACACAAGGGTTATTTTATTTTCAAGAAATTCTTTACAAGTACTGACGTGAAATCAGGAGCTTTTGTGAACATGTTCTTCTGTCTATTAATGCCTCACACACCCTCGCGAAATACTGAATCTTCAAGTCGTCTTTTTGGCGTTCTTGTTCCTCGGAACAGAGCGCCTACCAATTTGGCCAAATGTCTGTAGTTTTCGAATTTTTGGATGACGATTCTTTTCCGATTCGCTGATCAAGAATCCGTGGTCAAAATCGATTCTGTATGTATGTATTTCTATTTTTTTTTTCTAGTGGTATGATCCTCACGAGAAAATGAGTGCGTTGGCATTCTACGAGTATTTACTAACTTTAAATTGGATCGGATTTGTATTTTTTGAGTTATTGAGGAAATAAAAATAAAATTTCAGATGGGCATAACATCGAAACCGTTAGGCTGATTATGCCCATTAACGAACTCAGCTATCGCATTCAGATGCACAGCCTACCCTGAAAGTTATTGCGGCAACGATCACCCATCCATCTACTGAACTTACACAAGGCTTCCAATATTTCTTCAATATCTCTAATGGTATTGGGTTCAAATTTGGAAGTTAGCTGCAGAAATAGGTTTTGAAGACTCTCGCAAAATTTCAGCGATATCGTACGGTTAGTAAATAGGTGTAAATCATTTACAGCATGTTTCCTAACTATGTGTTAAAAATCTAAGGGTGTAATCCTTGAACAATTTCAGATAGAAACATTCTCATAAACATCAATATTCCTAAAATGGTTTGTATTGAGGGTTTGAATTTAAATGTTAGCATACGAATATGGAGTTGAAAGCTAAATATTTTCACTCGTTTTACTTTAGGGAGTAAAATACAAAAGTAACGTTAAAATTATTTGATTATTTCCCCTGGATTGTGCAATAACCGAATAAATACAAATTTTTCTATATTTCAGTATCGTAATGAGTTCATTACAGCACTTAAAAGAGTGCTGTAATGAACTCATTCCTGCATTGTTTCTAGTTATATTTTTTGTTTCGTGGTAGTCAGCACTGACATCGATCCTATCAAATTTCAACACACATCAATTGACAATATCATATAATCTGGATATAGTGAAATAATTGTCGAGAGGAAAAGTTCAATTATCATTAAAAAATAAGGTAATATAGATTTCCTTTCTTTTGAATCATTCATGCTATTAGGAAACTATTTCAAATCTGATCTCCATGCCCTACGAACGATTCAAATTCAAATTCCGTAATCTGTCAACTTTCGTAACAGTCACACCAACTGCCAAGACATAATACAAAAGTCACTAGGATGTATAATCCGAATTTTTTATTGAATTTCGACAGTATTTTACAAAACTTGCCTGAAATAGAGAAAATATCGTCTAATACTCGTTTGCAGAAGGCAATTCCAACACTCATGCGTTCGAAAACTCGAACCTTCGTCGCTCGTTTTAGAATTTCGCATTCGTGTTTGAATAGGAGCCCATTCTGTAACTTGTTTTAGAATATACTATTCTTCAGTCATTTCAACACTCTGTATCTTCCAAACAAGACATTTGCAATCTTGAATGAATCGAGGATTACACCCTGATTTTTTTATACAACAACAAAGTAAGGAACATCCTGCATTATTTTCCATTTGAGTTAACATAGTTTTGCATCAACTAAAAGCCACCACCATTCAATTTAAAAATCGAATTTGTCAACGGATTCTTAATCAACAAACCAAATTGGATCGTTTGATACCATTCTCGTCTCAAAATTCGAAAATTACAGAAATTTGGGGCCCCTCGCAAAAATGCAACTTTCATCACTACAAGTAATGAAAAATTCAACTACAACATGATTAAATTCGATATCACGGCGGCCCTTTGAACAAAGATTCCATTATTTTTGTTTTCATTGTAAACATCATTAATCTCGGGATCGCGACCCCGTTTTTCAGGAATGCTCTCTTTATTGTGCTGTAAATCAAATCTACGACTTTTATTTATTTGTAAACATACGTTCTGATGAAAGCTAATATCTCATTCATCGGAGATGATGGACTGGTTTCGATATGCTGGAAACGAGATTAAATGAACATTTCAGTTAGGAAACTGGAGATGAGTCGATAATTTGAGAAATCTGAGATGGGAAGTTATATTAATTTCATTTTCGTCCTCTCAGTGTTATATGGAGTTATATCAAAGGTGGTTTTTCTCAACGGGGAGTAGTAGAAGATGTATCTGTCACAAAATGTATAGAATATATTGATATGATACGTATTTTGAATATTATGTAAATTTGAAAAGAATGTTTGTCATAGAATTTTTGAAGATGCATGGAAACATGGAGACAATTGAGGTAGTAGAAAATATATGAATTGAAGAGAAATGTCAAATTGTTTTTTGGAGAGATAATGATTGAATTCATGTAGGAAATATACTCTGAATTTATTTCCAGAAACCTGAAAGAGTCTGAGTTAAATAATAATTAGATATCATAGTAGAGATTTCAACCAATTCAAAATAACATTTAGCGCCCAACGTGGGGCTTGTACGGAAACCAGGAGTAAAAAATTTATTGGGGAGAAAGAAGATCACTAAGATAATATACAAGAAAATAGTAACGAATAGAACAAAGATTAATGGATTTTTATGAAAAAACTGCGTCTTAAAAAATTTGTTCGAAATTTGTAGAGTAAAAAAAAATTTTTTTCGTTACTCCGAAACCATCCGGCCGGTTTTGTCCAATAACGAACTTAACCGAGATATTTTTCTCCCAAACCTCCTCTGAAAACTGTCTAGTTCATTCCATTCAAGAGTTATCGTTTTAACGGCCAGCCGTACAGAATCGATTTCGACCACGGATTCTTGATCAGTGAGTCGAATCAAATCGTTTAGGACCATTTTGAGCCAAAAATTCGAAAATTATAGACATTAAAATTTTCATATGTTTGGTAGTGTTTTCAAATTAATTTATTCTCGAAATCAAAAAATGTTCATGATGAAATTAATAAAACAAAAATAGATATTGGAAATTGTGAAATAATAGAAAATTGTAATAAAAAAGGGAATGAAAAAAATTTTGAGAAACCAGGAAGATATCGGAAAAAGAGGCAATATGAAGGGAATGTACAAAAGTATATAGAAAGTTTAAATTCAAAAAGAAAATGAGAAGTTGTAGGTTTAAACTTAAAAAAAAAATAAGAAAGAGTAAGGTTAAATTTGAATTATGATTTTTGAGTTGATTTTCATATGTCAGGTAGTGGTTTCAACTTAATTTATTTTTGAAATTCAAAATATTTATTTCTTAAATTTATAATTTGATGAAGAAACATTTTAATTTTGGAGAAGTTGATATGATATGTATTTTGAATATTGTGTAAATTTAAATAGAGTGTGTGTTATAGACCATGGATGCCAATTCCTGGCTGTGATTAACAATAACAAACGACTACCTTCCTGAATTACTTCCGTACGTGAAGAATGTCAAACAAAAAGATCGAATAGAATAAGGTTAATTCTTCAATTGATATTCTGTTAGTTTAAACAATGAGATATACAATGATATTATTAAGAATAGTTATTAGGTAAGGGATTGCTTTGAATTTAACAAAAATTTTCAGCCTTGGGTGAGTTGAACAAGCGCATCAAAGCAGACTGACATCACGCCAGTGCTTTTCCAACTATTTTTCAATTAGTCCTAATGAAACATCAGCGTCTGGATTATTTTACGAAAGGAGGACTTAAGTCTTAATTATTCTGAGTGATGTCACGTAAACTTGATCTTAATCGCCCCAAGAACAAATATAAACGATTCTGTACCTCGTAATTAGTACAAAAAATGAACGAATTCGGTACATCTAACAGCGTTCAAAGCATTTCTCCTGAAATTCTTGCATTCACTTCAAAGAAAACGTCTCAGATCTTGATGAAAACAAGACAAACTGATGAGAAAGGCACGTCTAATCAATCTTGAACACCTAAGTCATTATGCCGTACAATCCCTCGAGGAATTAGGTTTAAAACTGTTAAAAGAGAGATTTTTTCTCGATTGCGGCTTTGGCAAACAATTACCTTAATTTCCACAGACCAGGAATCGATTTCTGGGCGTTTGTTTTTACGCGGATGCACAGTTTGTTTTTCTCTCTCATTGTCAACAGACCGAATAGTTTTGTTATCTCTTGAACAAATATCATTCGTTCGTTTGTATTCAACGTAGTTCACTGAATTTGGATGGGCTTTCTCTTTATTTTTACCGGGATAATCTTCAATTCCGAAATTACCATCGAAAAAGGAGAAGGAAAAAGACGTGTAATATACAGAGTGATCATAATTAGTTTTCAAACATCAACTACAAATAATGGTTAAAAACTTTCTTATTTCAAATGGCACACCCGATATTTCTTTATCTCGTTTTCCTACACCTAAACCTGATAGTTTTTCAGCAAATTTCGACCATTATTTGTAACTGATGTTTGTTATTATTAATTAATTATGATCACGCAGTATATTCCAGAGTTAATTTTTTATTCTGTATAGGAGTAGCCGTCTCGAAAAAATACTGTCTGTAGCGCTAGCGTAACTTGTTTCTTCATTAATTGCTATTTAAAAAACTCCATATTTTCAATTTTTAGCTATTTTCTCGATAATACTCTAAGGTATAAAGTGATATGATGAAACTCATCATAATTTGAGCTTGCCATTCCATTTTTAAGGTCAAATAAAGGGTGTTTCATTTAAACAAATGTAACTTTGGTCTATATCTTTGTTGTCCCTGTATATATGAAAATAATTTTAAATTGTGCTTTCGAATATCCTACATACATCACAAAAAAATATCTCCATTTACTCCCTCAAAACGAGCTCCGCGTCTGTGGTGGGCCTCCCGGTATATTATTGTGTTTTCTGTTAATAAACTTGGCCCATTATTATATTTATTTTCGCCGAAATTTTTAATCAGAATTCTCGTCTATTTTTCTTCATATTCAATTTTCTGGCGAGCGAATTTTACGCACTGAGGGGTCGATATCCTCGCGAATTTTATTATTATTCTTATTAAAATCGGATAGACCTGAGGCTTGGCACACAAGAAGGGATTCTCCCTTCTCCGCGATTCCTTACGGAAGGGTATTATTTACACCTGCTTGGGTTTTATCACTTTTCGTAACGAATTTAAAGATAATTCGGCTGTATGAAAATGGAAGTAGGGGAAGATATTGTTGCAGCTGTTGCCTTCAGTAACTGCAGTTTGATATTGGAATAAGGGTGGTTTGTTAAAATGTGATTTTTATTAAAAAGTGTGGTCCAATTTTAACTTCAGACTATCACATTTTAATAAACTACACATTTCAACACACCGCCCTTTGCCAACATGAAACTGTAGTTACTCAAGGCAGCAGCTGCAACAAAAACTACCCCTAACTCCGAAGAATTAATGGATCAATCGAATTGCATGCATACGCCGGTGGAAAGACATTTTATGGATTATCTCTTGTACACCTATATAAATTAAACATTCACGTGACTTCAGAGTTTTAGCGCATTCGTTCATCAAATGATTAATAAATTTTTTTTTTATTATATACTTATATACTGTATACAACTGAAATTTAAGGTTATTCGAAAAATCATTTTAAAATTTTTTTAAATTATTTAGAATATGCATTCGAATAAATATGCAAATTCAAAAGTAATGCAAAAAATATCCCCATTCCTTGCAAATTTAGAGATTTTTACTACCTTTCAATAAATCTGTCAAAGTATTGATAATTTTCAACAACCCAATATAACTTTGCCGTTAGCATTCATCATTGATTGTATCAAGGAAATCCATATTTTCTATTATGATGAAAAAGCTAAATCTAAAGGTTATATTTCGGATAACTTATTTTTTCATTTCTATTTAAGCACATATAGAATTTTAGCGAACTCTGGTTTCCATTTTCACTCATCTATACAAAGTTATATAAATTTCTAAGAGTTTCGTTTTTATATATTTTTGTTTATCCCCGAATATTTCAGCTTTTCATTTATTCTCGAATATTAATCCTTTTTGATGCCCAAAATCTTAAATAAAATTGCTTCTAAGATGAAAACTTTGAAGAGATATTATTGTCATTTGTGCGATTATTACTAACATTTCTTTCTCTTTTCCAGGTAAGTGCCAAGATTTACTTCGAGTTCTTCATACTAAATTGCTGAATATATTGTGAGTATGTACTCGCTTGAGTGGTGATAATTATTTTTCCGTTCAGAAAAAATTAAGCTATAGAAAGTCTATTTTAGAGAAATTTTCAAATAAATAATGGGTTTTTTTCACAAAACAAAATGGGCCATTATTAATTTTATGATAAATATCAATTTTTTTGCTCAAATTATCATGATCGACTCTTCAGAAAAGATCAGTATTTTTGGCGCTCTTGTTCCTCGGGACAGAGTGCTAATCAATTTGCCCAAATGTCTGTGATTTTAGAATTTTTGGCTGAAAACGGTCTTGAAAGATTTGGTTTGACTCACCGATCAAAAATCCGTGGTCGAAATCGATTCTGTCCGGCCGGCCGTTAACACGATAACTCTCGAACGGAATGAGCTAGACAGTTGAAATTTTCAGAGTAGGTTTGAATGATAAATATCTCAGTTAAATTCGTTACTGGTCAAAATTGGTATAATAGTTTCGGAGTAACGAAAGAAAATATTTTTTTTACGTTACAACTTTTGAATTCAAATTTTTTTAAGATGTAGTTTCATCATAAGAATCCATTGTTATCATTTTCAACTCTGACAAGCTAATACTTTCGGAGATATGATGTTTTAAAATTTCAATAAATAATACATCATGTATTCACAGAAAGTGAACACAGATTCTGTGTGTGTTCACTGTTCATAAATGTCATCTTTTCTAGCTATTAGAGATTGTCAATTCGTAGTTTGAAAATATTTTCTCTTGGAAAACAAGTATCCGATTCTTGAATTTGTGAATAAGTATATACAATACTGTTTTGAAACCGAACATAATATTGACTGACATATTGAATAATTTATGTATAAATATTGGGGTTGGGAATGATGTTTCAGGAGATTTAGAATTGGATCATTTTAATGATGTAGTTTATGAAGGCAATAGGAAAAACATAATGGAATCATCAAAAGAATTGACCACTGACCGTTGACCACTGAGGTTAATATTACCTTTTACTTCCTTAAGTAGTGAGACATGTTCCTATATACAATATTTTCATAATGTGGCTAGCAAAAAAAGACTGAAATATGGATCTACATTTGTGTATCAAACATTTTTTCTTGAGTTAAGGTTCCTAATACAGAAATGAATGTGTTAGTGGCATGAACTATTAAATTTTAAATTATGAAAAGAGGATAGTATATAATTAATATATTTTGAACTATTAAAATAATTTGTTCGTTATCCTCTACCTATTCAAATATCAGGAATAAATAGACAATCTGCTATGATTGTCTCCAGCCTTGCTCTAGACATTTCGATGATACTTTCCTTAGGTATTTCGAGTTGTGAAAACTATGCACCGAGTGTAAGTTGCAACAACCCATTTCACGAGGTTGAATCATTGCAGATTGCTCGTTTAATCTTGATAAATAAATTTAAAGACGATATTTTAAGCATTACAGCAGTGCAGATTGCTCTTTGTTTTTAAATGATAATTTTTGAAGCATTTTTTTTAAATGACACTTCTTTTAAATTTAATTTCTTTAATGATGTAGTTCTATCATAAGAATCCACTGATATAATTCCCAACTCTGAGTAACCAATATTTTCGGAGATATAATTTGACTGTTTGAACAAGAGCGCCAAAAAGCTCCAGTCCACAGAGCTTGAACCATTTTTTTTTACAAAACAAAATGGGCTACTCTTAATGGTATGATAAATATCTATTTTTTTGCTCAAATTATCATGATTCGCTCTTCAGAAAAGATCAGTATTTTTCCATATTCTGTCCCTTTGCTGCTCCTCTAACACTTTCACGAATCTATCGCACAAGGGATCGCGATAACAAGGAAATTTAGATTCCTGCTACCGGCGTAGCGCTTTTATGGCGGTTCCAGCGTCGGCATCTTTGACGGACGTGACAGGGGTCATTCCACCCGCACCCCCTCGTCCCTCGCGACAAACTCCATATTTTTGCACGTCTCCGTCGTGATTCATCGCATCCGGACCGCGGCGGCCACAAAAACGCTAAAAAAGCGGTGGTTATGAAGGATACTCGAAATTTGAAGTGTTTCCCTCGAAACCTTTTCCAGCGCTTCCTGGATCGGTTTACAGTTGGGGTTGGGAGGATCTGTGGAAGAATTTTAGCGATTTCTCGATTCGAGTATCGGAATTCCAATATATTGGTAGTTTTTTGGCGCTCTAGTTCCTCGGAACTGAGTGCTTATCAATTTGCCCAAATGTTTGTAATTTTCGAATTTTTGGCTGAAAATGGTCTCAAACGATTTGGTTCGACTCACTGATCAAGAATCCGAGGTCGAAATTAAATTCAAACAGACCGATTCTCCCCCAATAACGAACCGATCCGAGATATTCATTCCTCAAATCTACTCTGAAAATAATATTATATCAATTAAAACTTAGACAATATTGCAGTTTTGTTTTTACCGAAGATATTCTGAACAAAATTTGATTATGTATCTTACCAAAGAATATATTTTTTTTTATAAGATAAAAAGAAACCAACAAATATTTGGTTATTTCAATTTTTCACATGAATTTTGAGGTTGTGTGTAAAAAGTGTGAATACAAAAGTTGTAGATCCTTTCATTACCTACAACTTCACCTCTCAACTTTTTTCTATGGGACTTGAAGTTTTGCCGGAATTCGAGATAAACCTTTTCTTACCCTTAAAAACTCACCCCTTCCACTTCCCGACCTCAGATCACCGGTAAATTATTTTTCCTTTGATTTTTGTTATATTCCCTTCCTTTTCCAATGAAGTTCATCCTACTATTATGTTTTTTCACTGTTTACCATTTTCCAAGGCTAACTGGTCTAACAGAACTGGGTCTTCATGAGAGCATGAAACATCAATGATTACATGGACTACAAACGAACGGATTTTCGAGATGATTCTTAATGTTTATGTACAGATAAGTCGTAACATGCGGCTTATAACCGACATCGATAAATCATACTTTTAACATCCTTATCGAGGACGGAACGCAGTTTTGCTAATTAAGTTTTCTCTTCTCCCTTTGAGATTCCTGTCATAAAACAATCTCAAAAATTCTCAGACACTTAACAAACTAATTAACCAGCCACAAACGAACCCGTTCTTCGTATATGCAACCTTTATGATCTTTGAAGATAATTAACTGTTTTTCTGGTAGAGATTTACTCCTTGAAGCCACATCATTATGTCCTAAATTATAACCGATTTCATATTATAGCCCTTGAAAAATTATTATCCAGATCTTACCAAGAAATTTTAACCACGTATTGTACGTCAAAAATAATCCCTAGTTTGTCATATAAACTAATGTCGAGAAATGCTTCCTCTGCGAGATACAGGGTCCTATATCATCTATAATTTTAACACCCTGTTTCTCGGATAGGAAACATTTCTCGACATATTATGTTTATATGATAAACTAGGGCTTATTTTTGACGTAGAATACGTGGTTAAAATTTCTTGGTATAGATCTGGAGCACCCAGTATAATAAAAATATATTATGAACGCAAAAAAACAGCAAAACATTGTGTTTTATAATTGAATACTAGTATTCAAGGAGATTATTGAACGGTCTTTATAAACATAGGTCCGTTTTTGCTTCATTTTTGGCACTCTTCTTCCTCGGAACAGAGTGCATTTGCCCAAATGTCTGTAATTTCCGTTAACACGATAGCTCTCGAACGGAATAAGCTAGACAGTTCGAATTTTCAGAGTATGTTTGGGAAATAAATTTCTCTTCATTGGGCAAAATCGGTCTAGTGGTTTCGGTGTAACGAAAAAGATTTTTTTAAGATGCAGTTTCATCATAAGAATCCATTGATATCATTCTCAACTCCAACAAACTCATACTTTCGGAGATATGATTTTTCGAAATTTCAATAATCAATCGTATTTTATGATTTCATAGAATGCTCTAATTATAATTTGCTCATGTATGTAAATACAACATATGAGGTGAGTCATAGACCTATATTCTGAATTCAATTTTTTACTATGCTGTTCTATCATAAGAATCCATTGAGATCATTCCCAACTCTGAGAAACCAATACTTTCGGAGATATTTTGTCAAAGTTTCGTGAATAAATTCATGAAGAACTTAGCGAAGAAATTCATTAATTTCTTCACCGTGTAAAACTAGCTTTATTGAAAGATGTATTTGTATGAAACGGAACTTTAATTCAATATTCAATCTGAGCAAAAGGTACACCTTATCCTCTTCTATGTACATTCTTCGTGTACAATATGGCTGTCATTAGTGTAATTGTCTTCACGTGATTCGGTTACAAGAGGCTTATGAAATATGAAATAGCATCACGTATATACAATTCATTCACTTTGCCGTCGCCTCTAACTATAAACAGCTATATTTTTGCGACAAACAAGATTTTCTTCGCGGAACACTTAGCGACTCTGTGGCGCAGCCAATTAGAGAATGCTAGCTCTGTCTGGCTGCGAAACCATTGAGAATACAGGGTGTTGGCGCTACTATTCTTTATGGTTTAGATTGAATTAACTTCTTTGGTCCTATAAGTAAATGACCATAAAGTCTTTTCGAAATATTCCCAGTGGCGGATCAACCTACTGGGGGCACCAAACGCAAGACAAATTTGAGTCCCATACTTTGTAGGATATACAGTGCTTCTCAGCAACTCCGCACCAAGAAGAGCTTTTCTTTTGTAATAATATTTCCGAGTTTATGAATAATGCATACAATTTCGAGAAAAGCAATGATGAGAAGTCAGGAATTTCAGATGGATATAACTCCAAAACCGATTGCCCAATTATGCCTACTAACCAACTTCATTGTTGCATTCCAATACGCAACCTACCCCGAAAGCTAGTCGCTATCTCTTTCCGCAATCGTGGGATACATACTATTCTTCATAATTTTTTTTTTATTTTTCTGGTGGTTCTAGCGCTTATGAGAAGATCGACGAATATACATATACAGGGTGAGTCTTTGACCACTGCACTAATTTTAACCAAAGATTCCTCTCATCAAATGAAACACTTTTTTCATTGAACATTTTTCCAAATTCAGCTCAGGTAAAAAGATACAGGCTGTTGAAATTTTGAAAAAAAAATCAGTTTTTATTTTGTAGCTTTGACATCCTTTTTTCGAATAAAATGAATGTTGGCGTAAAGTTTCCTATAACTATGATACATATTTTCCAAATATTAGTTATTTTCTACTTCTACTGGTTTTCTAGTTATGGACTCGTGGATTCATAAAACTAAACGAAATTAGCTTAAAGAAAGCATATAAAGTTTTTCTTGAGTCATTTCAAGAATATTCCATCGTTTTAGAACATTATATTATTCTTCATCATTTCTCCCTAAACGCACCGTTTTCGAGATATTCTTCATTGAATGTTTTAAAATGGAAAACTCCAGAAATTTCACTACTTTTATGGATCCGTCCCTGAGCGTTGGAATCCCGAATCAAGCTGTAAACCACGTTACCATGCCTTATTCTCGTCCGCCAACAATGTCATAGATAATTTATATGCGGGAGTGTATAAGCACATTGTGAAATCTTTAAACGATTGTAAGTTTTTACCTGAGCCGAATCTGGAAAAATGGTAAATGAAAAAAGTGTTTCATTTGATGAGAGGAATCTTTGGTTAAAATTAATGCAGTGGTCAAAGACTCACCCTGTATATTTGTGGCGCCATCTGTGCGTCAGACTCACCAGCCGATGTAATAATAGAGTCTTTTGACTGAGAGCTGTATATGTGTAGCAGAGGTTGGTGTAATGGGGTACCATACAATTCGACATATGATACAAGTAAAATGAGAACATGAGAGTATCAAAGAATACAAATAACATTTTTTGTACAACTGTGAATTTACATCGTCTGAAATATAATTATTGAAGATAATGCTTCCAAAACCTTGCAGTTTCAGGGCTGTCATAATCATACCAATACAATCAGGCGCCTTGTCGAATTTATTTTCCCCCTTTTATTGGATACACATACTCGCTCAGCTCATCAGGATGCAGACAACGATCAGCAGAAAATAATATCAATGATATACAACTAGAATTCATGACAGTTTTATCAGGCCATAAAATCTGTGTTATATTTTAGCGGAAGGCGAAGGCAAAATAACGAATCCAAATTGGTTACTGATGTGAATGCAATAAATATGATAGCAGTTCGGTTATTTCGAAAAATAAGTCCTAATATTCGTTTTATTATTCGTTATTGTATAGTAATCTGATATCATCATCTGTATTGTGTGTTGATCTCCTTCGCTGTTTACCAACTTCAGTTTCCTGGGTGTCCCACAGGTGTTACTTATGATATACCTATCAACAAAGTTATTATTTAGATAGAAATGAAAAAATTAACGAAAAAGTGGGAAAGCTCTTTGGGCAGGAGCTTTGGCGCTCTTGCTCAAATACTTGTTGAACCCAGATCATATAAAAATTCATAGATAGAATAATTATAGCATTTTGTGAAAACCTATAGGAGTACGATTTATTATTGAAATTTTGAAAAATTATATCTCCGAAAGTATTGGTTTCCCAGAGTTGGGAATTATATCAATGTATTCTTATGATAGAACTGCATCATAAAGGAAATTCAATTCAAATAATAGTTTATTTATCAAGATTAAATGAGCAATCTGAGAATGAGAACTGCACCATGGAAGAAATCAAATTAAAATAGCTGAAATGAATTTGACTCTTTCTTATAGAACAGGATGAAATGTACGAGTATGAACACAGATCATATAATAAAGCTTAGATAGAATAATTATAGCATTCTGTGAAAACATAGAAGTACGTACGATTCATTATTGAAATTTAGAAAAATCATATTTCCGAAAGTATTAGCTTGTTGGAGTTGAAAATGATATCGATGGATTTTAATGGTGAAACTGCATCTTAAATAAAAATTACAGACATTTGGGCAAATTGATAAGCACTCAGTTCCGAGGAACTAGAGCGCCAAAAAGTATAATTCCCTTTCCGGGATTTGAGCCCGCCTTCTCTCGTTCCGAAACCGAAACCCCGACGGCGTAGACACACCGGCTATCGGGCTCCTCGTACGATCTTGTCGATCTCCGGTATTAGAATAAAACGTCGGTACTTACCTGGGATATATATTCTTAATATTCATTTTTCGACTTAAAATCGCCACATGGGGGTTTATTTGACGATTTTTTACCCTTGTCTCTCTAAGTCGATTTTGACGTTTCTCGAACCAACTATTAGCAAGGAATTAGACAATGTCATGTCTCAGGAAAATAAGTTGACATTATGACAATTCATACATAGAATAATTATATAATTCTGTGAAAACGTAAAAATACGATTTTTTATTGAAATTTTGAAAAATCATATCTTCGAAAGTATTAGCTTGTTAGAGTTAAAAATGATATCATTGGATTCTTATGATAAAACTGCTTATTTAAAAATGTAATTTGGAATTTGTTTTGTAAAAAAAAAAATTTTTTTTGTTACTCCGAAACCATCTGTCCGATTTTGCCCAATAACGTACTAAGCCGAGATATTTATCTCCCAAACCTACTCTGAAAATTTCAACTGTCTAGCTCATTCCGTTCGAGAGTTATCGTGCCTACGGCCGGCCGGACAGAATGAATTTCGACCACGGATTCTTGATCAGTGAGTCGAACCAAGTCGTATAAGAACATTTTCAGCCAAAAATTCGAAAATTACAGACATTTGGGCAAATTGATAAGCACTCAGTTCCGAGGAACTAGAGCGCCAAAAAATCTGTCTAATGTCTTTGGGATAGAGAAGACACATGAGATATTACACACATTAGCCATTGTAGATAGGTGATATTGAAAATAATACTCTCTCAAGTTTTGTGTCCGTGGGGACATTTGATTATATCAACTATCAAGTTCCCCTTTCCTAGACAGCTGGAAAAAGGTTTCTACTCCTTAATTTCATGTACTCGTATAAGTTGCCGAACATTATCTCAGCCATTCCCCCACACTTCAAGAGAAACCTTATTTCCAATTAATTGTCGGAGCTGCTATTGTAACCAACACCAACAGTAATTTGTGAAAGAAACACGGAATGGGTGGGAGAACTTATTCCAATGAGTTACGCCTGTGGCCCTAACTGGAAGTATATTGTATTTTCGACTCTATTATTACATCGGCTGGTGAGTTCTAGTCTGACGCACAGATGGCGCCACAAATATACAGGGTGAGTCTTTGAACACTGCATTAATTTTAACCAAAGATTCCTCTCATCAAATGAAACACTTTTTTCATTTACCATTTTTCCAGATTCGGTTCAGGTAAATAGTTACAAGTGTTTAAATATTTCACAATGTGCTAATACACTCCCGCATATAAATTATCTATGACATTGTTGGCGGACGAGAATAAGGCATGGTAACGTGGTTTACAGCTTGATTCGGGATTCCAACGCTCAGGGACGGATCCATAAAAGTAGTGAAATTTCTGGAGTTTTCCATTTTAAAATATTCAATGAAGAATATCTCGAAAACGATGCGTTTAAGGTGAAATGATGAAGAATAATATAATGTTCTAAAACGATGGAATATTCTTGAAATGACTCAAGAAAAACTTAATATGCTTTCTTTATGCTAATTTCGTTTAGTTTCATGAATCAACGAGTCCATAACTAGAAAACCAGTAGAAGTCGAAAATAACTAATATTTGGAAAATATGTATCATAGTTATAGGAAACTTTACTCCAATATTCATTTTATTCGAAAAAAGGATGTCAAAGCTACAAAATAAAAACTGATTTTTCTTCAAAATTTCAACAGCCTGTATCTTTTTACCTGAGCTGAATTTGGAAAAATGTTAAATGAAAAAAGTATTTCATTTGACGAGAGGAATCTTTGGTTAAAATTAATGCAGTTAGTTTTCTATATTCCATACATGTACAACACTCTACCTACAGGGTGTCCCAAAAATACCACGCGAAAGTGACACTGGAGATAGATTGGCATTAGGTCTATCAGATAGCATCAACATGACCTCAGTAAAAGTCCGCTGGTTTTCGAGATATCACCACTGTTGCGTCCCATGACTTCACATGTTGGGAAGCGCTCATTTGTATTTCTAAACAGAGCAGCTCGCTTGTAAAACTTAAATGTTTTGGGTTAACTGGTTTATTTTTGCATGGGTGGTCTCACCCTTCAAATTAATATTTTCCACGGAAAGATAATTGCAAGTGAAATATCTTGTAATACTTCAACCCTTGTAGAAGTATTTATGACCTATTTCCTGTGAAATATTGATAAAATGCATACAACTAACACATTGCCAGAGCTGTGAGTCCTTTGTCTAGATTCTAACCCATACAAAAATCTAGAATTTTCCGATTAGATCGCCACGGCTTTGGCTATTCTCTACATTGAGGGCGTAGATTCCGAATCTGTAATTAGTTTTTCCGTATCTCGATTAATTTTGGTAATATGGCGAAAAATCCGACTGATTAGTCCATTTTCCGGAGGTAGAGCCAGAAATTGCGACTTTCTTCGTCATTGCTCCGAAACTAATCGAGATACGGAAAATCTAATTACAGATTCGTGATCTGCGTACCCGATTTAGTGAATAACCAAAGCCGCGTCGACCTAATCGGAAAATTGTAGATTTTTGTATGTGTTGGATACTAGAGAAAACTTTTTGGCGTTTGACGGATTCGCTCATTACCTAATATTTTCCGAACGGATAGAGATACAGAAAAAATAGATACATAAATCTAAACGTCGTCCACTGACCAATCATCGGGGAAATTTTGGATATCGAGATGTGAAAATCATAGATTTCGGACGGGAAAGAAGAATTTTCCTTCGATTCCGGGTCAAAAATATTTCTAAGTGCCGACCCAAAAAATTTTTTTTATGGTATATCGATACGGAGCTCGTGTCTGATTAAATCGAGGCCGCTGATCACGAATATGTAATTAGTTTTTCCCTAAGTGGCGTACTTTGGGAAAATTTTCACTTAAAGTGAAAAAATTGACGAAAATAGGTCAATTTTGGAACTTTCCACCGCCCAAAAAAATCGGAGTAGGCTGTTGCTGATTTTTTACGTCATATTTGGATCCTTTATACATCGAATCATCCGAACAATAAATGTCCAGGTCGTACGCTTCGGAAATTATGATTTTTTTTCCCGAGGGTCTATTTTTCGGAAAATTCTTTCCGCGATATTTCCTCGGAAAATTTTTGTAATAAATATCGGATGGTAGATTCGGAATCTACGGCCCCGAATCTATAAGAATAAGTACCCGTTTCATAGTTTTGCGTCAAAAAATTTTTCTCGAAAAATGGGATTTTTTTAAGGCTAATGTATTAAAAAATTGCCAAAATTCGACCGGTCTCCGATTTCGATGCAAATTACGTCATTTACTAATTCGGGACCGTAGATTACGAATATATGATCGGATATTTCATTACAATATTTTCCGCGGAAATACCGCGAAATGAATTTTCCGTAAAACAGACCCTTGGGAAAAAAATCATAATTTCCGAATAGTACGGCCTGGACATTTTCTGTTTGGATTATTCAGTAGATAAAGGATCCATATATGAGGGCAAAAATTAACAACACCTTACTCCGATTTTTTTGGGCGGTGTGAACTTCCAAAATTGACCTATTTTCATCCATTTGTTCACTCTAAGTGAAAATTTTCCCAAAGTACGCCACTTAGGGAAAAACTAATTGCATATTCGTGATCAGCGACCTCGATTTAATTAGAGACGAGCTCCGTATCGATATACCATGAAAAAAATTTTTTGGGTCCGCACTTGGAAATATTTTTGACCCGGAATCGAAGGAAAATTCTTCTTTCCCGTCCGAAATCTATGATTTTCACATCTCGATATCCAAATTTTCCCCGATGATTGGTCGGTGGACGACGTTTAGATTTATGTATCTATTTTTTCTGTATCTCTATCCGTTCGGAAAATTAAGTTAACGTTTTAACTTCGGCATAAAATACAACAAGTTAGACATTTTTTGAAGGATTTTGTTCTAGTTGTCGGTGAAGTTATTACTTCATTGTTTAAAGCAACTATTCAGGATAGCCTAGGTAAAAAAAAACATGAGTTTGAAGTAATTTCTAGCAATGCTAGGCGATAAAAGACCGAAAACTGGAGATTTTTAAAAAATACACAAAAGTGGTGATATCTCGAAAACCAGCGGACTTTTACTGAGGTCATGTTGATGCTATCTGATAGACCTAATGCCAATCTATCTCCAGTGTCACTTTCGCGTGGTATTTTTGGGACACCCTGTATATTTAGGAATAAATTTGTAGATCGCCATACGATAAATAATAATAATAATAATAGTGGTCAAAGACTCACCCTGTATAATTAATTAATTTTCTAATTGAGTTCTAACCTTCAGAAGGTAACTGTCAAAATTTGATGATGATCTGGCGTTTGGTTCGTAAGTTATAGTGGTATTACTCGAACAACTATTGAAAAATACTTTCGCGTGAAGATAAAACATTGCTTGTTGATCATTGTTGAAAAAAACGATTGGCTTGACCAAGAAATTCTTCCATTATTGACTGATTGGCTGATTTTAAATATGGTCGTACGAACTACGATGATACGTCACGCTCGTTTTGTTCCGAAACCATCTGTCTGATTTTACCCAATAACGAATTTAACCGAGATATCTATCTCAGTCCTAAAGCTACTCTGAAAATTTCAACTGTCTAGCTTAATCCGTTCGAGAGTTTTCGTGTTAACGGACGGCCGGAAAAAAGGAAATCCTTCAAGCAGGCACGAGTCTCTCATGTTTTCGAAAATCTGTATAAATTTCACTAGAATCTACCAAGCGGTTTTCGAGCTACAGAGGTCACCAGTTCAAAGAACATAGTTTTGAGAAAAACGCATTTGAAGTTTTACACTCAATCTACGTATTATTCAATTACTTACAGAGTCATCTATTCCTGAGCCATAAAATAGTCTTCAGCCGTTGTGGCAGCCTCCAAAATCTCTATTTGATGTTTGCTACGTATCATTCTACCTTCTGGAGTGTTGTCGCTAGCACGTTAGCTGCTAGCTACCTGCTGTTAGCTACCTGCCCTCGCCCAGAGCGCCCGAGAACCCCTTGCTTATTATCGAATTACTCGAAAAGGATTTGTCGGATTTACTTCAAATTTTCGGAGAATATTTCTGGGATATTATACTTCAAGAAAAAAAGATATTTCGAAAAAGCTGACTACACCTAAACTCCTTAAGCCACTACTGCAGAAATCTAAATTCGATCTAACCGCATTCTCCAACGAACCCAGCCTCCAACAAGTCCTCAAGTCTCGTTAGGGATAAAGATAAATTATTCAATATCCAGGACTGGTGTTGAGGAATGTGTAGATCTGATAACACAGTCACGATAACCCAATAATACGCCGGTAAATATTCAATTCGATGCTGGTTGGGATGCAGTCGTAATTATATGCAGCGTTGAAGCATATTTAATTAGTTTTGATCGAGAGGATTGGAGAGATGTAACAAGAGATTCCTTCAAATTAGCGAGCGTTTCCTGTGATTTTGTCTTGGCATATGTCAGCTGTCACTTCTGGTGATTTTACAGGTTGTCGCCGTGGTTTTTATGGAAGTCGATGGCGGTTTTTATCGTACAACGATTGGTGCTTATTTCTGATGAACACGAATTAAATCGTACGCTGGTGCAACTTGAAAAGGCTCAGCTACCGACGTATTTTAACGGATATTTCAGACACGAAGTTTCGTTTCAAATTTGTCTGTCAAATTAAAAATGACAGTGACAAGATATTTGACATGTAAAAACAGGAGGAGCAAAAAGTACCTGAAATCGGTCAACAACAATCGGAAACACAAAATATGCCTAAGCAATAATAGAAAATAAATAAAAATCATCAAAATAATGTGTTCGTCTGCCCCTACCTATACTCAAATATCAGGAATAAATGGATAATCTGCTGTGATTGTCTCCAGCCATGCTCTAGACATTTCGATGATATTTTTCTTAGGTGTTCCGAGTTGTGAAAACTATGCACCGAGTGTAAGTTGCAACAACCCATTCCACTAGTTTGAATCATTGCAGATTGCTCATTTAATCTTGATAAATAAATTTCATGGAAATTCTTGATGCATTAAAGCATTGCAGATTGTTTTTTTTTAAATGATCATTTTTCAAGCATTTTTATGTAAACGACACTTTTCTTAAATTTAATTTCTTTCATGATGCATAATAATATAATTCCCAACTCTGAGAAACCAATACTTTCGGAGATATAATTTGTCTGTTTGAACAAGAGCGCCAAAAAGCTCCTGTCCACAGGGCTTGAACCAATATTTTATATACGTCAATTTTGATATTATTATAACCTGGTTTAGCTGTTTAACACTGCCTCTTTTTGGGGGGGTTAATTTTTATAGATTTAACTCAGGCTTAAGCTATAACTCTTTAAGGTTCAAGACAAATGATTTAATTATTAATTCAACCCTGGGGTAATACGTAACTCTTAAATAGGATAACCTACATTCATGCAAGTGACCCTTGGAAACATCTCTATCCTCGACTTGGACGACTGCAACAAAACGTCTTCAATCTTTTCCGAGTAGAACAAAAGGTTAGTTGCATTATTAAACGACGTAGTCACAGAGTATTTAGCGTGGTATTTTTACTTCCGCGTATCTGTGACACTCCCATACCAGAGACAATAGGTTACAGAACAAAATGAACGAGAAAGCGGGCGGCAATCCAAACGCTCCATGCCTGATGAGTAGTAATTTAACTGAAACAATGACGGTCTCGAAAATCGTGTTCTGTTGAAGATATAGAGATGCTTAAGACTACAATGAGGGTGAACGTTGAATGATATTCTTTTGATATACAAGGCGGGGTAATGTGCTTAAAGCTGTCCTTGTGATTTTTTTATTCTCGTGGGAAGGTCTTTCGAAGTTTTAAAGTTTCTACGAAACGTGTCTGCAAAAGTAAGCTGTCAATTTGAAATCATTATTACATGTAAAAGGAATTGATACATTTATGTACCTAGTTAAATAAACTGCACCACAAGAGTTAAGGATAATCGTTTCAACTAAAATAACTGACATTCTGAAACCTTTGTTTGCGCTGAAAACGTAATTTAATATAGTTTAAGATTCGAAACTATAAATGCACTTAACTTTTTGGTCTGCAACATATAAAATTTAACGACTTTTATTTCCGGACATTTTTTTTTTTTTTTGTCTTTTTATGCCTTGAATACAAGGTATGGCCACCACGGGCATCAATGACCGCCTGACATCTTCGTTGCATACTGTCAACGAGGGTGTTGAGCATATCTTGAGGAATTTCATTCCATAAACGAGGCAGTAGTGCTTTGAGGTCATTCAATGTTTCTGGTGGAGGTTGGTGATCATCTAGTCTTCTTTGTAGCATATCCCATGCATGTTCTATGCAGTTTAAGTCTGGCGAATGCGGAGGTATTGGTAAATGTGGAATACCATGCTCGTCTCGCGCATTTTCTACTATTGCTGCACGATGTGGTCTTGCGTTATCGTCAAGAAATTGGAAAGCTTCACCAATGGCAGCATGAAAATTTGGCACTACGTTGCCAATGACATGTTCCCTATAATGTAAAGCAGTCATATTGCCAGGACAAATGTGAAGGTCTGTGCGCCCGTTGTAACATATCCCAGCCCATACCATAACAGAGCCTCCTCGAAATTGATGAACCTATTGCACATGACGGCGATTTCGGGGTATACGCGGCATAGTCCATACCCTTATTCTTCTAGAATCTGAAAATCTTGGGTGGTTGATTCCCTGTCTGACTTAAACTGACTTAAAAAATGCTCTCCTGAAAGATATTTGGGTGGAACGAGGAGGTGATCGCCAAAACAAACGCCTATATCGAGGCCAAAGACGAATCGTTCCTCAACAAAGATATCGAAAAGTCAGAGCAGACCTGCAATTATTGTATTGCCCTTGAAGAAAACTGTGTTGATGTGTTACAGCTATAACTGTCCGAAAGGGTCAATATTCAAGTGAAAAACTCAATTAATATCGTGATTAATCAGAACAAACTAACATGAATACGAAATGACAGCAATAATCCTCTCTAACTACTTCCAGTCCAGACAATTCATCTTTCTGTTGCCGTGTTCACTGCATCGCAGTCTCTTGCACAAGTTATTAAAATCTGGAATCTGACAGGTTCATCTAGAGTAAATTGACGTATATATCGGCTCAAAAACTCCATAATTAATGCAGCCGCGATCAAGCAATCCATTTAATTCAATCATTTTAAACGTACGTCAATTAAATGCGTTAGTGGTAGGTTTTTTTATTGCTTTTAGAGGCGGCCAGTACCAGGTGCTGGAAAATGCATCATTCAGTAGTTGAACGATGATTGCAGGTAATTGCGGTCCATGCTCATGTTTTTAAATGCTTAATTCTACCTGAAATTTTAGGTGGATTTTTAATGGGTTTATTGTCAGTGAACCCTAACTCAGAGGTGGACGACACAGCGTAAGTGATATGGAAATTATATACGGGAAATAACATATTGGCTGACAGGTTCCTGATCTAATGAAGTAACACAACTCTTTGGCGCTCTTGTTCCTCGTAACAGAGTGCTCATCAATTTGCCCAAATGTCTGTAATTTTCCTATTTTTCGATGAAAATGGTCTTGAACGATTTGGTTCGACTCACTGATCAAGAATCCGTGGTCAGCATCGATTCTGGCCGGCCGGTCCGGCCGTTTTCAGAGTAGGTTTGGGACATAAATATCTCGGTTAAGATCGTTATAAGGCGAAACCAGCCAGTTGGTTTCGGAGTAACGAAAAAAATTATTTTTTTTAATTACAAATTTCAAATTCAATTTTTCTTAAGATGCAGTTTCACCATAATTATCCATTGATATCATTTTCAACTCTAACAAGCTAATAGTTTCGGAGATATGATTTTTCAAAATTTCCATAATACATCGTACTTCTATGTTTTCACATACTGTCCTTATTATTCTATCTATGAATTATTATATGATCTGTGTTCACACATATCATCTTATTTTCCTATAAGAGTCATTTCAAATGTATTTCTGGTTCGTTACACTCATCTTGGGTAACTTTGAATTCCACTCTACCTTTGAATATAACCTTACAAATGATAAATTTATTTTTATCATACGTAAAAGTTGGACGCATGTCCAAGATACTGTTTAAAACGGAAGATACCAATGTGAAGTTTGCCACATTAAAGAGAACTACTCACCTGTCAAATATTCTGTTACGTTTTACGCGCCATTTCTGAGTGCGTTCTTCAGCGGGAGTTGGTTGCTTCCTAATAATTCAAAATTGAATATACAAAGGCGGTTTTGAGCAAATATGGTACATAAAGTGTGTGGACAGGAGCTTGTGCGCTCTTGTTCAACAAATCATATATTCGAAAGTATTGGTTTCTCAGAGTTGGGAATGATATCAATGGATTCTTATGATAAAACTGCATTATAAAATAGAATTAATTAAATAAGAATCCGCTGATATCATTCACAACTCTGAGAAACCAATACTTTCGAAGCTATTATGATTTTCGAATCACCAACTTCACAAAGATGTATTTTCAGTAAATTTCAATGTAAGCAACCATAATTTCATAGTTGTATGAAGTATATATATATATATTATTTTCAGTTACACAGTAGTTTGTACCACAGAACTCAGAACTTCGTTTGATTGCACATAAAACAGTATAATTCTGAGGTAACAATAATATAATTTTCAGAGTAGATTTGAGGAATGAATATCTCGGAAATGTTCGTTATTTAATTTTAATTTAGTTTATTTTATGATACAGTTCTATCATAAGAACCTATGATATCATTCCCAACTCTGAGAAACCAATAATTTCGGAGATGAATTGTCAAAGTTTGAACAAGAGCGCCAAAGCTCATGTCCACAGGACTTTCCCACTCTTTTAGGTCAAATTCAATTACACAAGGAGTTTGAATGCGACAAACGAAAACATCTGGACTCATATCGAGAGATTTGATTTGTATGAGGTCCTTGGTTCAGGATATACAGGACGATTTTCGGATATTGAGTGAAATTTCAAAGTACGTACCATAAATCTAGAACCAATGATGAATTTTCTTCCTTACTTTATCGACACACTGTATATTGATCATTCGATAAACCAGCACGCTTAAACCCTCATTTCAACGTCTAATATTTCAGAGCGAACAAATAAATAAATTTCCTCCCGTTAATTAGAGAACGTTACAATTTGTTTCAGAATCTGAAAATTTGGCTTTTATCAACGAAAGGTACGCAATTTAGCTGTAACATTAGGTAATTAAAAAAATTCAACGTTTCCTGCTACGATGAATCTTCTAAAATAAAGCCTACGCCTGAACATTTCCCAGATATTACGGTTTTTATTGCGAAAGCAACCGGGGCTTAAAAAAATGACCGGTCGGTGTTATGAAAGAGCATTCGTTGAAGTTTACTATCAACCGTTTTAAAGAGGGGAACAAGTATGCAAATTTGTACAGAACCGTACTCTGTTCTATTAAATCCAATGAAAAATGGCTTAAAATTGTACTAAATTATATGGTAACTATTTCGACCGTATATACACAATTTTCTCACATTATCACAATTACTTTTTTCATATCTTGCGTGCATAATTTTCATGTCTGTATTCATAATTTCCGTGCTTTATTTGTTTCCAATTTCTATACACAGGTTGTTCTATAATTGAATGTAAATATTGGGGGAGATCAATATATGCATTATTATCTCGAATAAATTCTGAGCTATAGTAGATATTGCTATAAAACTACTATTTGATAATGTTAATAATTTTTCAAAAAAACAATTTATACCTATATCAAAATAAAACTAAAACGGACCTATGTTTATTCGTGATTTTTTGCGCGTATGTTCTGGGGAACATCGCGTTATAGTTTTGCCCAAATGTCTGTAAATTTCGAATTTTTTTACGAAAATGGTCTCAAACGATTAAGTTCGACTCCCCAATGAAGAATTCGAGGTCAAATTTGATTCTGTCCGTCCGGCCGTACGGCGTCCGGCCGTCCGTCCGGCCGTTGCCACAATAACTTGAGAACGAAAAGAGCTAGCGACTTGAAATTTTCAGGGTAGGTGGCGCATTCTAATACGACGGACAAGTTCGTTAATGGGCATAATCGGCCCAGTGGTTTCCGAGTAATAATTTTGTTTTCAACCAATATAAATCCGATCGAATTGAAACTTGGTGGGTAGTTGTAGAATATGAACCTAAGCACGTTTGTGAAATTTTGCGCGAATCGTATGGCTAGAAAATTTTAAAAAAATTATTAAAAAATATTATTGTTGTCACGATAGCTTGAGCACGGAATGAGATAGCGGCTTGAAATTTTCAGGTTAGGATGTGCACCAGAACGCGACATTTCAGTTTATTTATGAGCATAATCGGCCAAACGGTTTTAGAGTTATAGGCATCTGAAATTTTCTGAAATTTGGTGGTTTTTTGTTCCTCATTAACTCGAAAAATACTGAACCGATTGAATTCAAACATGGTTATTAGTTGTAGAATGCCAACGCAAAAATGTTTGCAAAATTTGGTGAGGATAGCATTTGGAGAAAATTTTTAATAAATCATTGAAAATAAAAAAAAAATTCTATATATCAGTAACTATTCGTTTGAAATTGCTGAAATTTTGCAAGAGCCTTCATAACCTAACTCTACTGCCAAGTTTCAAGTTTTAATACGATCGGTTAAATATTGTTGGAGATTCGAGCATTCTTGTGCGAGTTCAGTAGATGGGTGACAGTTGCCTCGATAACTTTCGAACGAAAGGAGATAGGGACTTGCAACTTTCAGGGTAGGTTGCGTATCCGAAAGGGAGAGTTGAGTTCGATTTTGGGCATAATCGGTCTAACGGCTTCCGAGTTATACACACCTGGAATATCATTTCCTTGATAACTCGAAAAATAAATATTCGATCGAATTGAAGCTTGGTAACTAGTAGTAGAAAATCAACAATAAGACGTGTTTAACATTTTGTAAGAACCGTACCCCTAGAAATTTTGAAAAAAATGACGAAAAAAAAAATTTTAAGAACCGTACCCCTAGAAAATTTCAAAAAAATCACGAAAAAAAAAATTGGTTCAAGCACTGACGTGAAGTCAGAAGCTTTTGCGCGTATGTTCTATTGTCCATTCTTCTGTATTGGACACCCTTAATCGAATTTACCATGGTAAATTATGTTGTCCATTCTCCTGTATTGGACACTTAATTCGAATTTACCATGGTAAATTCGAATTAAGAGTGTTTATTCGAATTTACCATGGTAAATTCGAATTAAGAGTGTCCAATACAGGAGAATGGACAACATAATTTACCATGGTAAATTCGATTAAGGGTGTCCAATACAGAAGAATGGACAATAGAACATACGCGCAAAAGCTTCTGACTTCACGTCAGTGCTTGAACCAATTTTGACTTATGATTTCAATTATGCACCTATTAGTCGCCCTTGTAAAGATGATCAAGTTTTCTCGCCAAAAAGTTTTCGCTCGTGAAATGTTTTCGCTCGTGTAATATGTATTTTTTCAAGAAGTCTGTTAAGTATTTAAATATTTAATTCTTTTTCGTAACCACTTGAGACATTTCAATAAAATCTCGCATCTTAGGCCTAAATGCAAGAGCCATTTTTTCTTCAAAATAAAATGGGCATTTGGAATAATTCTTTTTCTTTCTTTCAAGGTGTGCAGCGAATATCCTGCTCGCACGTCACTGATTAAAGTTATACCACTGTTTTTACCATAAATCACGCGTCCTTAGTATCTCTCAAATCCTGCAGAATATTATTGAAAAGACTCAATTGGTAAACATTGAAAAAAATTGTATTTTTCAATTTATCTTGCACACCGTGTATTTTTGTAAGGAAACATTTTTGAGACACACTTCACAGAGAAGTTATGTATATTGAAAATATGCCGATTTTCGAGAAATATTTATATTATTACAATATTTTTCCAAGCTTCAGTAGCTGCTGAATCATTCCCTGTTTTAAGGGTCGATAAGGGAAGTGGACATCATTAGTATACAATGTCCAGAGCTCAGCTGAAGCGCAGATGTTTCATTATGACCGTTTCAATGCACGTGTATCTTCATGCAATGTTCCAATTTGCGAAAAAATCGATACAATTACCGCGTTGTTCATACATTTGGTTCAAACTTCCGAAGAAATAAGCAGGAAACATTTACATTAAATAATTTTCATTTTTAAGCTAACCCCCATAATTCTATGGTTTTTGGGGAACAGCATGATATCATTTTGCATAAATGTCTGTAACTTTCGAATTTTTTGCCGAAAATAATCTCAAACGGTTAGGTTCGAATTACTGATGAAGAATTCGAAGTCAAATATTATTGTGTCCGGCCGTTGCCTCAATAACTTTCGAACGAAAACAGATAGCGACTGGAAATGTTCTGAGTAGGTGGCGTGTCCAGATACGACGGGCAAGTTCGTTAATGGGCACAATCGGTCCAACAGTTTCTGAGTACTAGTTTTTTTCTTCATCTGCAAAATTTCGTGAGGATCATATCAATCAAAAATTTTAAAAAAAATCTATATATCAGAAACTATCCGTCCAAAATCGCTGAAATTTTGCGAGAGTCTTCTAAACAAAATTCTTCATCCAAGGTCCAAGTCTGAACACGATCGGTTCTATATTGTTGGAGATTTAAGCAGCCTTGTGCGAGTTCAGTAGCTAGATGGGTGACTGTTGCCACGATAACTTTCGAATAGAAAGAGATAGGGACTTGCAATTTTCAGGATAGGTTGAGCATTAGAATAGGAGAGTTCAGTTCGTTTATGGGCATAATTGGCCCAACGGTTTCGCAGTTATATACATCTGGAATATTATTTTTTTGATAACTTAAAAAATACAGATCCGATCGTATTGAAACTTGGTAACTAGTTGTCGAATATCGACGTGAAGACGTATGTGAGGGTATACATTTTAAAAAATTATGACATCATTCTGTAAAAGTGAATGTCGTCATAAGTAAAATTTGTATGCCAAAAGGTGCTAAATTAAAAACTAAAATTGACCTGTCCCAGCGTTTTGCTTGAAAACATTCAATAAAGCAGTTATTAATATTTTTCTCTATTTCAGTATCGTAATGAGTTTATTCCAGCACTAAAAACAGTGCTGTAATGAACTCATTACCGCATTGTTTCTAGTTATATTTTTTGTTTTGTGGTAGTCAGCACTGACATTCGATCCTATCAAATTTCAACACACGTCAATTGTCAATGAAATAGTATCTGGATATAGTGAAATGATTGTTGAGAGGAGAAGTTTTAATTACATTCAAAAATAAGGTACTAGAGATTTCCTTCTTGCTAATTTTGAAACATTCAAATTCCGTAATCTGCCAACTTTTGTAACAGTTACACCAACTGCCAAGATATAATACAAAAGTCACTAGGATGTATAATCCGAATTTTTCATTAAATTTCAACGGTATTTTACAAAACTTGCCTGAAATAGAGAAAATATCGTCTAATACTCGTTGCTGAAGGCAATTCCAACACTCATGCGTTCGAAAATCGCTCCTTCGTCGCTAGTTCTCGAATTTCGCATTCATGTTTGAATAGGAGCCTATTCTGCAACTTGTTTTAGAATATATTATATCCTTACTTTATCCACACACTCTACTTACAAAGATCTATGTCAGTAAGTAAGTTTAGGATTGTACTAAAATTGATAGTTTTTCATGGTGCAATTAAATCGCCAGGTTGAATGACATCTGAACCAATTACATTCTATTTTATCGATAATTCGAATAGTTTCTCGTCACAATCTCCTAACAAATGTTAATTGTTTATTGTCCACTATTCCTGTTTTCTCGATAATTTCATATAACTTTTATGCTTTACGGGCACTCGATAATTTACGCTGATTTAAGCGATTTAATACCAGAATTTCCTGGTCTATGAAGTTATATACCACGATAGTTTAATAGTTTACGAGGCAACTAACTATGCGTTGCATGTAAATGTATATGGGGTATTAGTTCAACTTGAACACTCTGTGTAATTGAATCTTCTGGAAAGGTTTCTCTTCCTCTCACTCGGACGTCGAATGGTTTACTTTCGAATTCCGGCCTTATTTTAGTAGCTGTATCATATTCCATGAAGTTTTTTTTTGCAACCAGAACTGAGCAGCCGAGAACAATGAATCCTTAATTTCTCGGTTTACTTTTGAGGTTTTGAATAATCTGATAAAATAGAGCACAGAAAATCGCAGTCACCCATCCAGGTACTGAACTCGCTCGAGGTTGCTTAACTCCAGGGGAAAAAAAATATTTTCCCTATATTTCTAAGGATATAAATCCAACCGAGTTCAAATCTAGAACTGGCTGTACAATATGGTTTTTATGGCTCTTGCAAAATATCTGCGATATCTGACGAATAGTTTCTGAGATACAGAATTGTTTTTAGAATATTTACAAAATTTCCTAGCCATACGATCCCCTCAAAATTTTGAAGAATAGATGGATAAGCATTATGATATTAGTATGATTTTAGTACTCAGCGAATTCATATTATATACATTTCTTTGGGAATGAAAATACTGCATGTTGTTCAACGGATATGCAATCCTTGATTTATTCATTTCACAAAGGGAATTTACCTGTTATTCGAATATATTATATATGTTGTATTGTATATTATTATATACTAGCTGCCCGCCCCGGCTTCGCACGGTTGAAATGCTGATACTAAATATACTACAGAATTTCTTTATATACAACGTTCACAGCATTTTTGGCGTTAGACAATACAAACCTGTTTTCTTTAGAGGTTACTCTTGAAAGAGCGACATGTAATTGGCCATGTGAAAAACACTCAACGCTCAAATATAAGCCTGTAGCGTTGAAATTTGGACACTGCGATTTATTAATGGTCATTGCAAAATATATCTTTACCGGAAATTGTAGGAGTTTAAATTGGATCAGTAAATCCGATGGTATCAGAGGAATTTGGGGAATGAATACATCTATCCTGGCTGAGGCGAGCCTCACGCTCTACAGATGATTCTCTGGCTCTCTGTATTCGATTTCTATCCCTATCCTGGCTGTGCCGGCCCCCCGGTCGGTACCACGGCAACCGCTATGTCCCTGCATTTTGAATCTGCTATATCTTCGAAAATATTAATTTAAATTACATGCTGCAAAGGGCCATATTGATCAATATTAAATGCACAATGCATTTAAGGTACTTAATTAGATGAGGATCAATGTTCTATTGCTTTAAATCGCTTCGTAATCAAGCCATTATTTCTCGTAGAATGTAAAGGATATAAAATGGTTATTGTAGGTTTTCCTTAAGAGATAGACATATACCATGATGATTCATTAAATTCACTCCAGGCAAGTCAAAAATCAAAAACTGTTGATAAGTTAGCTTGTCGAGTGTAAACAATGGACCAGTACACCTCGATCGTTGGAATATTTCGATATTTCGGTAATATCTTCCCCAATATAGATCCGATCGAGTTCAAATCTGAAACGTAGCTTTGAAATAAGGTTTTGCTCAACTGTAAAATAAGACTTATGCAAAATTGTGAAGATAGCATGACTGGAAAATAAAAAAAAAATGTTTACGCTCTATCGTCCAGATCAAGTCCGGTATTACTATACATAGTGACAGAAAACTTGTTGCCACACGAATAAATAACTAATAATTTTTGTGAGGACAACAATAATAAAGGTTCTACAAATACATTTTGCACAAGGAAAATTCAATTTGTTTACAAAATTAGGAAATTTAATATATCGATGGACATTTTATTAATGTATTGGTTGATTTTATTAATATATTTATTGCCATTGTGAAATTAGTATTTGATTTATTGATTGATTTCATCAATATATTGATTGGCATTTTATTAATATATTGATGGGCATGTTATTAATATATTAATTGCCATTGTGAAATTATTTAAGAGCTCCGAAATTTATAAAAATATGAGGAGGTCGACGAAAAAAACTGTCTATTGTCTCGTCTGCTTGCTATCCTCGTCACCGCCTTGGATAGCCATTTGCAAGCAACGAAACCATTGATCTTTTGCGGGAAAAGTTTCCGGACCGTGTTATCTCTCGAAGAGGTGATCACAATTGGCCACCGAGATCTTGTGATTTAACACCTTGCGACTTCTTCCTTTGGGGCCACGTGAAAGAGAAGAAGGTCTACGCCAATAGCCCAGCGTCGATTCAAGACCTCAAAGATGTAATTCGTGAAGCTATCGAGGACATAGGGCAGCCACTTTGCGATTTGGTTATGGAAAATTTCATTAAAAGGATATGGTCCTGTAAGCGTGGTCGTGGTGGTCATTTGCCTGATGTTATTTTCCACTATTAACGGCATAGCTTCTTCTTTATTATGAAATAAACATCCGATCATTTATATTGAAAAATGGCATTTTTCTTTGAATATCAAAATAACACCTCTTATTGGAAAACCCTTTATAAAAGATTGATAAAATGAGCTGGAAAATTTACGTTTTAATCTAATTGAGAATTATCTTCGGGGACTACAGGGCAGATTATCTTAACGTAGCGTTTAGGCTGCTTCCAAATATGGTTGAACCGTAGTGCAACTTTAATTCACGCGAGAAAATAGACACCATGACCGATCAACCGGAGGGGATACAATATCAACAAATTCTCAGATTCTCCTTCGATGAAAACGACATTCCAAAAAAAATCTCTTGATTATCAACAGTCATAATAGATGAAACCATTAAGGCATCGTTATAATCGAACCTTCAAGCTAGATCTGCAGGATATCATATACATATAATAATAATAATAAACACGAGAGTACGAGAGTATGAAATTAATGAGCTGGTATGTTCTGTAGACGCCACGTTGCTTTCAAGCTGGCATAAAATATGCAAACTCCACTCTCCAACGACGGGAATCAATATTAATCCAGAAACATTAGTCAACCCGTAGAAGTCCTGAAAACGTCTTCGCTTTCGGATCGGTCGATTAATCAGGAAAACAGATCTTTCATTGAACGGAATTGGCAGAATTGAGCGCATATCCGGCAGAGATGGATAATAAGTCCTTTCGTTTTCTGTAAACATCGATCAATCTGATTGTAAACAATTTTTGTGGGATAGAAAACGATGGATTCGATAATGATACGGAATGCTATTTAAGGGTGTGAGATTAAAGCTTAATTGAGCACATTTTGTTTTATTATTATCGAAACAGCTGGCCGATCAGCCATGAGTTTTTACAATTGTTTATAAAGGGCAAGCAAGAACTTGAATTTCGAATTGCGCGCCATTTTCGACTGTCAATTGTTGAGTCAGCCATATTTGTTGTTTTTTTAATTAAAACATATACATTTACGAAAATGGTGCGTTATAGCTTGGAAGAACGTTTGTTAATAGTGAAAACCCATTATAACAAGGCCAGTGGACAGGAGCTTTGGCGCTCTTGTTCAAACTTTGACATATCCTATCTCCGAAAGGATTGGTTTCTCAGAATTGGAAATGATATCAATGTATTCCTATGATATGAATTGAAGAGATGATGACTTTTTTTTAAATCGATATACGTATATACTATTTGACTGATTGAATAATGGGTGTTCATTTTAATGAACAAACCCTACTTATGCAAAGAGACAACCTTTTTTGAAACACCCTGTATAGCCACAAATACAAATAACTGTCATGTTTCGAAAAAAATAAAAACTAAATAATCTTTGTGTAAAGCTATGTGAGACTTATTTTCTGTAGAAATGAAAATCAACTGCAGCTTCATCTGTCCTAATCTGAGACTCACTGTGTATAAATACAGTTTCAAGATAATATCGCCAGTCATCTTCTAATTCAATTAAAACCAACCCACGCTTAAAGTTCAACTCGGTTGACCACAAAATAAATAGAAATTCGCCTCCTTAACTCAATAAACTTAATCTACTGTATATGCTTATCCGAAATCATGACAACTACCGTTTGAAAATGATTTCAATTCGTTCGAGTGAGTTATGGCACCAGCATCTCTCATAATGAGATGTAATTGGAGATAACGGAAGAGCGAAGTGATAAAATCTGTAATATTCCAAGTAGTAGGTGTTTGAATGTTCAAGTTGTTTCTGAATCTCGAATATGCTTAGCAAGTACACGGTACACACCGTAATCATAAGAATAAGAATTGCGTATCACTTGAAATAGTTATTTATGTACCAAGGACGAAAAACTGTCTATTATAGTCGAGCCTGCAAATGGCTATCCAAGGCGGTGCCGAGGATAGCAAGCGGGCGAGGCAATAGACAGTTTTTTTTTGTCGACCTCTACATATTTTTATGAATTTTGGACCTCATAAATAATTTCACAATAGCAAATGACAATTACAAAGCAAATGACACATACACTTATGTTTGTATTGGACCGTATCATGCCGTATCCACAGTGACCACAGCGCTGACAGTTATTCTTACAGAAACTTATGTATGTATTGAACCATATCATGCCGTATTCATAGTGACCACAGCGAACGACAAAGTAATTTTGCGGACGAAAAAGTACTTTTGCGTCCGCAAAGTAGTTTCTTTCAATAATAGTTTATTTTACAGTCGCAAATTAGTACGTAAAATGTGACTTTTAATAGAGGTCGACGGAAAAATAATTTTCATCGGATCTACACCATCCTTCTTTTTTACTCCATCCCTTCACTCTCTATAGGTGCCAGAAAGACGTGGGAGTATCGACCAACGATAATTTTTCTCGGTTAGCCATAAACATAGACCCCCGTCGTGAATATAGCACAGTACCAAATCCCGCCTTCGGACACCTCATTAGAAATGAGAAAAATACTCGACAGTCCATGCATGACATGATTTTAATTGGCAGAGGTACCTAATTGAATACACAAACAACGAGAGAATGATATCATATTGGGAGAAATAATGACATATGAAAGCGTATAGGTTGATGCCCCCGAATAGAAATGGAACATATTCGTATTATCTAATCTACTCGCTGACATTTATCTCTTTTTAGTATTCGACAACGCATATCTAAATACGGAATGGAAACACGAACTGATGTGTCACTTGATCACCTTTTCCATACATGCATTTGAGTTTACTACTGGAGTTGGATGAATATGGAACTATGTAACACTTACTACCCGGCAAAATACCTGTTCAAATTACAGTATTGCAATAAGTTAGACAGTTAAAATATTCAGAGTAGGTTTGGAGACTGAATGCGCCGGGTAAGTTCGTTAATGGACAAAATTCACTGAGTGGTTTCAGAGTTATATGTGTGCCTTTATTACCTAATAAATAAAATGGTTCGTATTTCAGAACAAAAGTAAAAGGAAAAAGCCAAAATGTTAGCGCAACATTCTAATACTTTGGTTTTTTCAAATGTCTACAGATTATCCGAGCTAGGCTCCACTTAAGCGGTATAAGAGGGTGGTCTACAAGGCTGTCACTCAGTAGCCATCGCGTTCAAGAATTCATTTAATAACACATATATACCTAGCCAAGAAGGGATGACAGCCCACGTTTCAGATGGGTCTTACCAACATCCTATGACTGATACTCGACCCTCTTAAGAGTTCTCTTGTGTGGTTTCGAAGTATCGTCGACCACCCTTTCATAGCGTTTAAGTGGAGTTTCACTCGGAGAATCTGTTGCCATATGAAAAGTAAGAAGGATTTATAGTCATGCGGCCCTATGTGAATCTGAGGTACTATACAGAGGTCCGAATTAAGATAATTTTTCATATGGCAAGACAGTTAAAATATTCAGAGTAGATTCGGAGACCGAATGCGCCGGGTGAGTTCGTTAATGGTCAAAATCCACCGAGTGGTTTCAGAGTTATAGGCATCCAAAACTTTGTTTTCATTTTCATACATCGTTGCACTTCCTCACGACTCTATGTAAATATGCTTGACATTTTGGATATCTTCTTTCATTTTTGTTCTGAAATATAAACCGTATTATTTCGTGGGTGGAAATATTATAGTAATATAATGATATTATATTTATAATTTCATCAACTTATAATATAGGGATCAGATTTATCCATGATCATTAGCATGTCTTTGTATATACAAATTATCTACTGGTTGAAACTGTATTTCTATATGGAAATAAATAAATCTTTCCAGAGACCCCTGTGTAGTGTTTAAGAATCTAAAAGGGCAGTATGGCAATAAATAATTCAGATTATTCAAATGTCAACAGATTATCCGAGCTAGGCTTCGCTTGGGCGGTATAATAGGGCACTCAACAATTCATCTCAACACATATACACCCAGCCAGAAACAGATGACAGCCCACGTTGCAGATGGGTCTTACCGATATCCTATGACTGATACTCGACCCCCTTAGACGGAGGTTACAAGGACAACCTCGTATCAGTCCGTGACCTTGATCGCGATGAGACAGATGCGGATTGATGAAGCACATTTATCCCATCAATCCGAACCATCAATCCATCAGTTTCCCATCAATCTGATATCAATCCATAATTGATGTGATGTGAGACTGATACCAGATTGGCCGTGTAACATCAGTCCAAGGAGATCTCTAATGTGCTTTAGAAGAATCATCAACATCCATTTCATACCTCGTAGGCGGAGCTTCACTCAGAGAATCGGTTGCCATTTAAAAAATCCGGACGATTTATAGCTATGCGGCCCTATATTAGGCACCACACAGAGATCTGTGGTAGGATACTTTTTCATATGGCAAGACATTTTAAAGCAGTAGACAAATTTCACACGCAAAGATATGCCAACTATGATATATAAATCCATCACATATCCTATATAATAAGATCTTGCTTCCACCCTTAGCTGCGTAAGACTTAAATTCCACAAGGTATATTTGGAAGTGTGGTGCAGGAAATGTATATATAATCACCGGACGATGTTACGTACCAGGCTGTGGAATACGCACGATATCGATATAATTATATTCGTTTACTTACTTCTAAGGCCTGCGAACCCACACCTATTGACAGTAAGTCACCTACAAACGCACAAATATATAAATTCCATATTGTATAAAGATCATAGATGCAGTACTTGACAGTACTCGTTAGATATTCTCATGGGATAACCATACGTGAAATGATTCAATCTTTGCACTTCCTCACCGACTTTTTTGATATTTTCTTTCATTTTTGTTCCGAAATACGAACCGTATTATTTAGTGGCTGTAAATAGCACAATTTCATTAACTTATCATGCGTAGATCAGATTAATCCGTTATAATTAGCATATCTTTGAATATACAAATTATCTACTGGTTGAAACTGTAATTCTATATGAAAATAGATAAATCTTTCATGACAACACTGTGTAGTGCCTAAGAATCCAAAAGGGCAGCATGGCTATAAATAATTCAGATTGTTCAAATGTCAACAGATTATCCGAGCGAGGCTTCGCTTATGCGGTATAAGAGGGCATTCAAAAATTCATCGTAACACATTTATACCTAGCCAGGAACAGATGACAGCCCACGTTTCAGATGGGTCTTACCGACATCCCATGACTGATACTCGACCTCCTTGGCCGTAGGTTACACGGTCAATCTCGCATCAGTTCAGTTCGTGACCTTGATCACGATGAGACTGATGCGGATTGATGAAACACATTAATATTCCATCAATCCATCAGTTTCCCATCAATCTGATATCAATCCATGATTGATGTGATGAGACTGATACGAAATTCACCGTGTAACCTTCGTCTAAGGAGTTCTATAGTGTGCTTTTGAAGAATCGTGTATCACCCCCTTTATACTGCTTAAGCGGAGGAAGTCACTCGAAGAATCTGTTGTCATTTGAAAAATCGCTATATGATTCTAATGCACTTCACAGAGGTCGGAGGCAAGATAATTTTTCATACGGCAAGAAAAATTTCATACGGCAGTAAACAAATTTCATGCGCAAAGATGTGCCAGCTATGATGTATAAATCCGTCACATATCCTATCTAATAAGATCATGAATGTGTGCTTTTGTTACCTAATGAATAAAACGGTTCGTGTTTCAGAACAAAAGTGAAAGGAAAAAACCAAAATGTTAGCGCAACATTCTAATACTTTGGTTTTTTCAAATGTCTACAGATTATCCGAGCTAGGCTCCGCTTAAGCGGTATGAGAGGGTGGTCTACAAGGCTGTCACTCAGTAGCCATCGCGTTCAAGAATTCATTTAATAACACATATATACCTAGCCAGGAACGGATGACAGCCCACGTTTCAGATGGGTCTTACCAACATCCTATGACTGATACTCGACCCTCTTAAGAGTTCTCTTGTGTGGTTTCGAAGTATCGTCCACCACCCTTTCATACCGTTTAAGTGGAGTTTCACTCGGAGAATCTGTTGCCATATGAAAAGTAAGAAGGATTTATAGTCGTGCGGCCCTATATGAATGTGATGTACTATACAGAGGTCTGAGTTAAGATAATTTTTCATATGGCAAGACAGTGTGGTTATATTCCTATGAGAAAATTTATCAGGTGTGGACCAGTCCTGCATCTAAGACTATATGTATTTTTACTAGATTATCTCGAAAGTCTGTCATTTCATTGATAACTTGAATCAGAAAATATCTCCTATCGACTCTATGTAACCTGTCTACGTATGTTAGATATCCCAAAAACATTATTGTTAATTATTATTATATCGAGTACGATAATTTCCAAAATAATCTTTACCAAATCATTAAAGGATACTTTTGGAGTTATATTCATTACTAAATGCTACCTTTCTGGGTTTTCTCTTTTCATACGTAAAATGATACAGCATTTTCATACATTGCATATCTAGACAGGCTTCGGAGCAATGAATGAATAGTCAGTTTTTAAGAAAACACCCCGTATCTCAAAAAATGGACAAATATTATATAGCAAACTGTCATTATTTTTTCATGCAGAATCAATCCCTGAAGTTTGTCGTACTTATTCACTTACACCCTGTATATTCTTTCGATACGCACTATCGTTTCTATGGAGAAACTGTCAAACTTTAAAAGTAAACATTGAATAAATGGAAGAAAATTGGAAAATTCCCGAAAAAAATCCGAAAATGAAAAAAATAGAAAATGTATTACTAAGAAGGACACCTATGATAAAGGGTGCCAAAAATCAGTGAGGTGGATGGCAGACAACTGTATGGAATGTATAAATAAAACTGTACTGCTCTCATTCTTTACCAACCTGTCTAATACATTTTCTCCGAGTTCCTCATGGTCCAAATATTCAAAGGTACATGCATACATTGGTGGTAAATAAGAATATAAAAATCGGTAATTAACATAAATAGGTAGAATATTTGAAGCAAGGATATCAGCCAAAAAAGTCTCAAGTTCTGGCTAAAGAAGATGGAGCTAGGACTACATAAAAGCGACCTTTTTCGTCCGCGTAATTACTTTTTGGTCCGCTTTTTTACTATGAATACGGCATGATATGGTTCAATACAAACATAAGTGTATGTCACTTGCTATTGTGAAATTATTTAAGAGGTCGGAAATTCATATAAGTATGTAGAGGTCAACGAAACAATGAAATATGCACCTGGGCGAAACACTGTCTTTTGTCACGCCTCTGCTATGCTCGGCTCTGCCTCGGATAGCAAATTGCAGACTGGACTAGACAGTTTTTCGTCCTTGGTACATAAATAGCAATTTTCGTCGACCTCTATGAAAAGTGACATTTTACGTATTAATTTGCGACCGTAAAATCGACTATTATTGGAGGCAAGTACTTTACGGACTAGAAAGTACTTTCTCATCCGCAACATTACTTTCTCGTCCGCTATGGTCGCTATGAATACGGCATGATATGGTTTAATACAAACATAAGTGTCTGTAGGTAGAACTGTCAGTGCTGTGGTCACTATGGATACGGTTCAATACAAACATAAGTGTATGTGTCATTTGCTATTGTAAAATTATTTCCGAAATTTCCTGAAAATTAGGTCCGAAATTCATAAAAATATGTGGAGGTCGACGAAAAAATGTAATATGCACCTCGTCGAAAAACTGTCTATTGTCTCGCCTGCAGACTCGACTATAAGAGACAGTTTTTCGTCCTTGGTATATAAATAGCTAGTATCACAAATAGCAGCACCCTTCTAACTGACAAGAAAATGATATCCAAAACTTTTGCGAAATTCTATTCAGCTCGATCTAGCAATGACAATTACAGCCCCCTATGACAAGACAACAAACAGAAAATGCTGGGAATAACCACGTCCAATTGAAAAAAAAAATAGAAACAATAATAAACTGAACAATCTCATAACACCAAGAGAACTGAGCGATGCCTCAGAGGTTGGGAAGAATACTTCAGCCGGACCGGACAACATCCAATATGTATTTCTGGCACACCTAGGTCCCAAAGCAAGAGATTATATTATGCTGAAACCATTTTCGTCCAAATAGTCGAAAATTACGAACATTTGGGCAAAGTGAAAAGCACTCTGTTTCGAGGAACAAGAGCGCCAAAAAAGTGATTTGATGAGAGGAATCTATGATACAAATTGATGTACAACTTAACGACTCACCCTGTATAAAGGACAGTATTTCTTAAAACAAGTTGAAAAAGCACTGCGACCAGCGGTTTTGGCGCATTTGTTCGAATTTATAGCCAGAGCAGTCACCCATCCACGTACTGAACTGGCCCAAGGATGCTTAGTTCCAGGAAAAAAAATATTGCTGATAGTCACTATGTGGATAATTTTGGATATCTTACCAGAATCTCAGCTTGATACCAAAGAAGCGAATTGATAGTGAGCAGTAATCCAATTGTTAACATTGTTGTATATTTCAAGAAACCTGAAGGAATATATCCCTAAAGACCCACTTAAATACATACTGTCGAGTCGAAAATAAACAGTGCTTTAAATCAACAAGTCCAGAGCGTTCCTGCCAATAGGGTCCTTCATAATGGCTTCGTATAATTAATACACTTATGCATATATTTCACAAGTCAAATAGACCCCAGGGGGTTCATCGATTTGCCGAGAAAGCAAGAGCAGACGCGTTTCTGGCTTCTTGGCCTTCATCAGTACACTGTAGCTTCCCAACAAATTCAACTGAACTGAACCGTGTTAAGCCTGTCACAGCCGGTAAGAACAGTTATACATAAATGCCCACGCCACATATGAGACAAAACAAGGAATTCAGACTTTTCCCACCAGTGAAAATTTGAAGCGTGAAATCATATGCCACGATTCGCTCGATTTTAATCGAGAAACGAGTCCCGCAGAGCTCAGACAGTATCTTCCCTGTGAGAAGCTTAACAAGGTTCTGTTTAGTTGAATTTGTTGGGAAGCTACTGATGAAGGCCAAGAAGCCAGAAACGCGTCTGCTCTTGCTTTTCGGCAAATCAATGAAATCCTCTAGGGTTTATTTAACTTGTGAAATATATACATAAGTATATTAATTATACGAAGTCATTATGAAGACCCTAGAGTCAGGAACGCTCTGGACTGATTTATTACCAACGGTATTGCCATTTTTCACTATTAAACTGTGCTTTGTTTGTGGCGGCGTAAGGGCACAAATGTGTATAACCTGTGTAGTAGTGGTTTATTTTCAATAATGTATTCCAAAAATAATTTCTATGAGAGCATATTCCAATATTCTATTTCTCTTTTCTAGACTCGGTTTCCATGGAAACCATGGGCTGACGATTACTGCAATGGAAATTTACGAGCGGAATGGAAGCTAAATATCCAAGAATTTAGCGAAATTCGAACGACTCGATCATTTTACTTCCATACCAGTCGCGTGTATCGTGTAGACTGGCAACGCTGCAATTGCATTTGTATTATTCGAGTTGCATGATTCGCATGAAAACCGAGTGTGAGACAGGGGCTCAGGAGATTTGAATCTCTTCGATTTTGAATGTCCCTATGTGTAGGCTCTCACACAAAACAGTCCAATCGTATGCTTGTGCCGGGAAAAAGTATTAGTTGACATTGAGAACCACTGAATAATATGAAAAACAATAGATACTCACATACCTTTACAATAGAAACTCCTTCTTCTCTGAAATACGACGATAATTAATTATTCATCAATTTGAACCTTCACTTCCCATAGGTAGTAACTAAAATAAAATATTCAATTTTACATCGATCAATTTCTTCAAGTTCTTAATCATTGAATTACCTGTTGTATATTTTCCACCAAATTTCAGGATTCTGGGTTTCATTCCATTTCAGGAAATTTCCGACTGAGTTCGTATTAAAAACCTAATACTTACGAATATCCAACTCGATCCAAAATATATTTCACGATAAATGTCAATAATTCAAACCTTTCGGAAGGTTTCCAGTTTCCAATCTGACCGAGTGAAGGAAGAAATAGCCTGAAATGATTTTCTAACCAAAATCTGATAAATGTACTGTTAATAATGTTATATTCACCTCCATTGCATGCTTTTCATTGAATTTTCCATTTATTTAGTCTGTTTTCACAGTTTTTCAATAAGATATGAATACATATCGTACAATTCCAATGACAGATTTTGTGTATGGAATCATTGAATTGTTCCTGAAATCATAGAATTGGTAGACATAAGAATTATTTCGGAATTGAAATTATAATATCAAATAATTTACGAAGAATCTCACGTTTGACGTAATTTCATCGATAAATCGACTCAAATTTAGTCAGAGGAAAAGTGGTGTAACTCACAAATTTCGAATTTTTGAGTTATATCGATATTTTGGTACCCAAGATTGTATTATTTTATTCTCTGAATGAATGATATAAGTCGAAACAATTTTGTGACCGAATTAGAGCCTGTTGATGTTTTACCTTTCAACGAAATATCTTGATCTTTCAATTCGTTGAAAGGTAAAACCATAATTTCCCAACAAATCATTCAAATTGAGTTATACCATTTTTTCTCTGAGCAGCTCAATTATCTCTGGCTATTTCAATATTCGTAATACATACGTCATATTAAAATTTTTTCCTTAAGATTCATTCAGGGAAATTTCTGACTGAGTTCGTATTAAAAACCTTATACTTACGAATATCGAACCCGATCCAAACTATATTTCACGATAAATGTCCATAATTCAAACTTTTCGGAAGGTTTTCAGTTTCTACTCAGACCGAGTGAAGGAAGAAATAGCCTGAAATGATATTTTAACCAAAATCTGATAAATGTACTGTTAATAATGTTATATTCACCACCATTGCATGCTTTTCATCGAATTTGCCAGTGGTATAGTCCGTTTTCACAGTTTTTCAATAAGATATGAATACATTTCGTACAATTCCAATGACAGATTTGTGTATTGAATGCATAGAATGCATTGAATGATTGAATCAATTCTGAAATCCATAGACATAGAATAATGTCTATGCTGAAATCATAAAATTGGGTAAGTATGACATAAGAATTATATCGAAAACGAAATTATAATATCTAATATTATACGAAAAATCTCACGTTTCACGTAATTTCATTGATAAATCTACTTAATTTTAGTCAACAATTATCTCAGGATATTTCAATATTCGTAATACATACGTCATATTGAAATTTCTTACTTGAGATTCATTCAAAGAGATTTCTGACTGAGTTCGTATTAAAAACCTAATACTTACGAATATTGAACTCGATCCAAACTATATTTCATGATAAATGTCCATAATTCAAACTTTTCGGAAGGTTTTCAGTTTTCACTCTGTCAGAGTGAAGGAAGAGAGCCTGGAATTAGATTTTAACCAAAATCTGATAAATGTATTGTTAATAATGTTGAATTCACGTCCATTGCATACTTTTCGTCGAATTTGCCATTGATATAGTCCGTTTTCACAGTTTTTCAATAAGATATGAATACATTTCGTACCATTTATATCAAATGACAAATTTGTATATGGAATCATTGAATTGTTCATAAAATCATAGAATTGGGTAAGTATGATACATAGACATAGAATATTTCATGTCTATGGTATGACATAAGAATTATATCGGAATTGAAATTCTAATATCAAATAATATACGATAAATCTCACGTTTCACGTACTTTTATTGATAAATCGACTTAAATTTAGTATATATTCCGAAATGTGAGCGAAGTGAGAAAAATCACAGAAGACTGTTCCGAAATTGGTTTATCAGCAAATTTACAGAAGATTTTTATATTTCGGTTCAGAACATAAGTTCTCTCAGATAACTTACTTCATGTTCGTTACCGAAATAAAAGAATCTTTTAAAAAATTCGTGAGAGAAAACAAATTTGGAGCAACCTTCTGAAATTTTCTCTCTTTGCTCATATTTCGGAATACACACTTAGTCAATAATTGTCTCTGGATATTTCAATATTCGTCATACAAACGTCGTATTAAAAATTAAAATCTCTTCGATAGGATTCATTCATATTTCCGACTGAGTTCGTAGTAAAAACCTAATACTTACGAATATCGAACTCGATCCAAACTATATTTCACGATAAATGTCCATAATTCGAACTTCTCGGAAGCTTTTCAGTTTCCACTCTGACCGAGTGAAGGAAGAAATAGCCTGAAATTTTTAATCAAAATCTGATAAATGTATACTGTTAATAATGTTATATTTACCTCCATTGCATACTATTCATCGAATTTGCCATTGATATAGTCTGTTTTCACAGTTTTTCAATAAGATATTATTACATTTCCTACAATTGCAATGAAAAATTTGTGTATTTAACATAGACATAAAATAACATAATTATTTTATGTCTATGGTATTGAATGATTCAATTCATCCTGAAATCATAGAATTGGTAAGTATGACATCAGAATTATATCGAAATTGAAACTCTTATATCTAATTTTATACCAAAAATCTCACGTTTCAATTATTCCAGGATATTTTAATATTCGTAATACATACGTCATATTAAAATTTCTTCCTTAGTTCGTATTAAAAACCTTATACTTACGAATATCGAACTCGATCCAAACTATATTTCACGATAAATGTTCATCGAATTTGCCATTGATATAGTCCGTTTTCACAGTTTTTCAATGAGATATGAATGACACATTTGTTTATGGAACAATTTAATTGTTTCTGTAATCATAGAATTGGGTGAGAGTCTGAGAGCCAGTGATAGTTGCATAGAATACATGTTATTCTATGCATCTTGAGCCAGAACTTAGCTGGCGATAAATTCCGCGTACACGTGCTCTAGGCCTTTTAACGAAATTTAAAAAATTTGCAAAAAACGACTACAATACGTAAGTAACAAAAAATGTTTACATGAAAAAACCTTCACGATTTTTTTTTCTCCAAATTTTAATAATTTACTCATTGCTATACTATCTATGTTTTGCTTGAAAAAAAATAAAATTTAAACAGCTCCTTCTGGATGTTGCAGTTTCTTTGTCAGTTAGTATATTTCGTTTTAAATATATTCATTTGGTTCGATGCTTCATCCCAACCCTGTATAACGAAATTGAACCGTATACTTGATGAAACGTTCAATTACGGAGATCTCGGAGACCTGGGGCAGTCTTAAATGTGCAATTTCTACGTTTTATTCGGCATTCTTTCAGGCGGTACACCATCCGGTCGCATTACACCTGTCCGAGTTGCGAATTTCAAGGTGTAAGCCATTCATTAAGACGAGCGGCGGAATTCTTGAATGGGAGCGTAACAAGGAGGAACGTATAACGAAGCGAAAATCAGTTATTGCTTCATTATTTCGCCGATATACGGGAGAGATTTTCTTTCGTTTTTATTTCGGTTGTTAGGATGGAATGACGCGTATGCGCAGCGAGATATGATTGTTTTAATGAGAAAATTCCAGTTAAACACCGTTTGGGTTGAGTTGGAAATGGGAACGAAGCTTCATGGACCGCACACAATCATCATTCGGACACTCTGCCATTTTTGGCGCTCTTGTTCCTCGGAACAGAGTGCTTATCAATTTGCCCAAATATCTGTAATTTTCGATTTTTTGGCTGAAAATGGTATCAAACGATTTGGTTCGACTCACTGATCAAGAATCCGTGGTCGGAATCGATTCTGTCCGGCCGTCCGTCCGTTAACACGATAACTCTCGAACGAAAGGAGTTAGAGGATTGACATTTGCAGGGTAGGTTTAGTGCGTCAATATCTCGAACGAGTTCGTTAATGAGCGAAATCCATCAAACGGTTTCGGAGTTATAGCCGTTTTTAGTAAAAACATTTTTTATGAATATTTCCGAAACCGATCACTCGATCTATCTGAAATTTAGCATCAAATTGTAGAATCATGACCTTTAGACGCATGTGAAGTTTTGTATTGATCGGGTTACCGTAAAGTGTCAAAAAATTTGAAATTTTTTAAATTTTTTTTCTACAATAACTCTCGAACGGAATGAGCTAGGCAGTTGAAATTTTCAGAGTAGGTTAGGGAGATAAATATCTCGGTTTAATTCGCTATTGGGCGAAATAGGCCGGATGGTTTCTCTGACATTTTTATCTCAAATAGCACCCTGTATATTTTTCGCAATTTTTTATTTCTACTCAAAATTACCTTTCGATGGTCATGAAATAGGTGCACCATAACCGATCCAAAGTGCAGGCCACGAAACGCAATATAGACATATTATAGACAGAACATCCCTTGTTCTACGTTGGTGTGAATAGAGCTTCAGAACATGGCGGTTTCTTGTCCTTTAAACTTCTTATCTCAAATCGATGAAGCATAATATTTATTACTCCTCGAACACCAGAAATGAATTCCTTCGAGATTAAGGTCAACGCGCCATCCTACGTACACGTTACTACCATCAAACGCTGGCTGGCTGGCTGGTTGACATTAATCCAAAACAAATATAACTGGCAACACATTAAAGTACGATGAAATATGGACGCCATAGAGTTGAATTTATAGCATGCTCACGTTCGACACCCAAATATTTACAGATTTACACTGATCAAACTGAATATACTTCACTATACATTTCTGTGATACACATTGTATTTCACGTCATAGAATAGGTTAGGATTCGTGTTATGGTAGGTATCAGAAATGACAACAGTGGAAAACGATAGTTTTGTTGTTGATCGATTCACCCTGTATACAGAGTGTCCCGGCAATACGCGAATCTTTCTCAGTTGTGACTGAAGTATGTAAAGACGAGTCACAAATGCTTTATTTTGTTTTCCTAACGACGACCCCCTGCAAAGGTATGTGCCTCCAAATGGTACTCCCATAGTTCAGTTCTTTTGTCATAACTTCCGAACGACTCAACCGATTCTGGTAATTGATTGAATAAAAATATCAGTAATGAGCAGAAAAATTTTTTTGGTTGGAGATGTCGGTGAAATTCCTCCATTTATGTATTTTATCATTAATTCTGCCAAAAAAAGGTATACCAGTGCAACATTGAAAACATACATCTGTAATTTTCGAATTTTTGAATGAAAATGGTCAAGAATTCGTGGTCAGAATCGATTCTGTTCGGCTGGTCCGGCTGTTAACACGATAACTCATCTTGAACGGAATAAGCTAGTTTGGGGCATAAATATCTCGGTTAAGTTCGTTATTGGGCAAAATCACCCGAGATGGTTTCGGAGTAACGAATTTGTACATTACAAAATCAAATTCAATATTTTTAAGATGCAGTTTCACCATAAGAATCCATTGATATCATTTTCAACCCTTACAAGCTAATAGATTCGGAGATATGATTCTTCAAATTTTCAATAATACAACTTAATATGTTTTCACAGAATTCTCTAATTATTTGTCGTGCGATTGGCTCAGTGGTAGAGTAATTGACTTGGGAGCGGAAGCCCCAAGTTCAATTCCGAGGCTAGGAAAGAAATTTTCTAGTCACGGTAATCGCCACCATTCGCTGTTGGGTCAAAAATTAACAGTGCTGTGCCTAAGGTGGCGTAAGGACACAGTAACAAAGCCTACACAGAACACAACTGGTTCTCCTAACTCAGGGCAAGCTCTTAGAGCTTACGAGGGGTCTCCTTGTGGAAGACCCAGGAGGATCAGTATTATTATACTGATCCTCCTGGGTCTTCCACAAGGAGACCCCTCGTAACCTCTAATAATAATAATAATAATAATAATAATTCTATCTATGAATTATCGTATGATCTGTGTACACACATGTCATCTTATTTTCCTATAAGAGACATTTCAACTTTATTTCTGGTTCGTTACAGTCATCTTGGGTAACTTTGAATTCCACTCTAACTTTGAATAAAACCTTACAAATGATATATTTATTTTTATCATACGTAAAAGTTGGACGCATGTCCTAAATACTGTTTAAAACGGAAGATACCAATGTGAAGTTTGCCACATTAAAGAGAACTACTCATCTGTCAAATATTCTGTTACGTTTTACCCGCCATTTCTGAGTGCGCGTTTTTCAGCGGAAGTTGGTTGCTTCCTATTAATTCAAAATTAAATATACAAAGGCGGTTTTGAGCAGGTGACTTATTGATTTCCTATTGCCTTTTATGTGGTCGTCTCCAGTTTCATTTTAAAATATTCATTCGTAAACATTAAATTTTTGTTAGCATTCTTAATTTCTGAACTACTTGGGAATATCGATTTACTTTGAATCGTTCAATGTTACCCGCAATTTGAATTTGGTACATCGGGTAACTTTGAATTTTCATTTTTAGGTGGAGAACGCCATGAAAATCGGAAAAAGCAACTCCCGGTGTCAGAAAATATTAAACAAAAAGTGGGAAAGCCCTGTAGACAGGATCTTTGGCGCTCTTGTTCAAACAGACAAATTATATCTCCCAAAGTATTGGTTTCTCAGAGTTCTGAATTATGTCAATGGATTCCTATGATAGGACTGCATCATGAAAGAAATTAAATTAAAAAAAAAGTGTCGTTTAAAAAAATGCTTCAAAAATTATCTTAAAAAAAAAGAGCAATCTACAATGCTTCAATGCTTCAACAATTGTCCTTAAATTTATTTATCAAAAAAAAAAGGAGCAATCTGCAATAATTCAACCTCGTGGAATGGGTTATTGCAATTAACACTCGGTGCACAGTTTTCACAACTCTAAATACCTAAGGAAAGTATCATCGAAAAGTCAAGAGCAAGGCTGGAAACAATCATAGCAGATTGTCCATGCATTCCTGATATTTGAGTAGGTAGTGGATTACGAAGAAATTATTTTAATAGTTAAAAATATATTAATAAAAATAATTTCCCCTTTTCATAATTTGAAATTTAATAGTTCATACCACTAACACATTATTTTCTGTATTATGAACCTTAACTCAAGAAAAAATGATTGATACACAAATGTAGATCCATATTCCAGTATTTTTTTGCTAGCAACATTATGAAAATACTGTATATAGGAACAGTTCTCCCTACTTAAGGAAGTAAAAGGTAATATTAACCTCAGTTGTCAACGAACAGTAATTTCTTTTGATGATTCCATTATCTTCTTCTTTCCTATTGCCTCCATAAACTACATCAAAACAGTGTTGTATATATTCACAAATTCAAGAATCGAATACTTGCTTTCCAAGAGCAACAATTATGAATTGACAATCTCTAATAGCTAGAAAAGATGACATTTATGAATAGTCACACAGACAGTTCTGTGTTCACATTCTGTGAATACATAGAACTTACAATGTATTATTGAAACTTTGAAACATCATATCTCCGAAAGTGTTAGCTTGTTAGAGTTGAAAATGATAACAATGGATTCTTATGATGAAACTGCATCTAAAAAAAATCTGAATTCAAAAGTTGTATTATAAAAAAAAATTTGTTTTCGTTTCTCCGAAACTATTAGACCGATTCTGCCCAATAACGAACTTAACCGAGATATTTATCCCTCAAACCTACTCTGAAAATTTCAACTGTCTAGCTCATTCCGTTCGAGAGTTATCGTGTTAATGGCCGGGCGGACAGAATCGTTCGACCACGGATTCTTGATCAGTGAGTCAAACCAAATCGTTTAAGACTATTTTCAGCCAAAATTTCGAAAATTACAGACATTTGGGCAAATTGATAAGCACTCTGTTCCGAGGAACAAGAGCGTCAAAAAATGGGTTTTCCCGAATTGTTCAAATATAGAAATAATAATAAACATACATATTTCGGGATATTGTTGCTATCTCAGTATTCGTGAGAAAATGATGGTTTACCAAATGTGGATCGACTGATTTCTGCTGTAAATCTAAATCGGTGCTGTGGGACAAAACTTCCGAAAAATATAAAGATCAATTAAAGACGTAGGATGCATTCAATGATGTATGTGATCAATTTTGAATAGCTTTGATGAATGTCGCGGAAAAATTGGAATTGTGAGCCCGTGTCGGGAGATAACATAGAACCTAATATGAACCGTATATGTGTGAAAGGCCTTCATTCGTTTTCGGTTGAAACCGAAAACGAACCGAACCGAATGGAACCGTATGCATGTGAAACAAGCCTTAGAGTGACATTACGGGTGAATATCATCCCGATTGTCCCAACACAGCTGTTTCAACCCGTCTCGTATAAATATTGAACGTATACCTAGAGATAAAGGGTCATCAAACGCCAGAGATACTACCAAGACCGCCCCATACGGCACCGACAGACAAGCACCCATACAAGACAGATGACAGACGTCATCATATCGTGCAGCATGCAAATCCATCGCGCATAAACCCACAAATCCTTTGTACTGTCAGATCAGTCGGCGTATTGTAATCTCAAACGGAAGGTTCATACGGTCTAGTTTAGCTTTCCGTCAACTTCGTTTGTTCTGGTCCGCGACGTCTTCCTACCTACGCCGTCGTGGCTTCGTCCAGTGCAGACGTCAGTTCAGTGCTCGTCCGATCAGTGCGCATGCGCTCCCGTACCAGTGTGCAGTGCTGTTAAGTTCAACCCGTCTGACGGGTTAGCCGACTCGATCGACCCGTTACGGGTACTGGTGACAAGTTAGTGATGTTTGTAGTGATGTGTTGAGTCCAGATCTTCGGATCGTTGGTTCCACAGGAAACTACAGGTGAGTCTTACGACTGTGATATTTTAATATTTTTTTTTATTATTTATTGAAAATATGATATTGATTATATAACCTCCTATCTACTGAGAAACTAAAATTCGAAAATGGCCGGCTCTACCGCGGAATCGTTTATTGAAACGATAGCGGGAGACCGCGAAACGCTAGCCAAGCTGTTCGTGCTAATAGCGGAAAAATTAGGTTTCCCTCTCAATAAAAATGCGTTTGAGAAAACGGAAAATCGAAAAAGACCCCGCGTTCAACGCCAAGACTCAAATTCCCCGGTAAGAACATCAAACAGATTTGATGTTCTTCAAAATGAAGACGATAATGACGACATGCTCATGTCAACAGAGTCTGTTATCGTGAATGGCAATACCCCTGCTACCGACAGCAATCCCAGAGTTTCCTATTCGAGAAGGAACTCTAGGAATTCAAATTTGATTAACTTCCCTCCACTTCCGGTCAGTCAGACCACTGTTACCCCCAAAAAGATCCCGGTGAAGAGAATTCCACCAATCAAAATTTTAAACAAAGCGTCATTCCCCGCCATTGCCAGTTTAGCAAAGAACGACGATATTAAAATCAAATACGCCACGGAAAACAGCAACGCGCTGCACATCCACGTAGAGACAGAAGCCGATCACCGTAAACTGACGAAAGGCCTTGAAAGGCACGGACAACAGTTTTATACTTACACTCGTGATGACGAGAAAGTATTAAGGGTAGTCATTCGCGGAATCCCGTCGCACGAGACGGAAGAATCCGTATTCCAACAACTCACCGACCAGGGATTCAAAGTAATCCAAGTAACCCAACTCTATAAACGGGAAGCAGGTGTCAAACATGTGTTTCCGCTCATGCTGGTCAAGCTGCCGAAAACGGACGACAGCAAAGACATCTTCAAAATGAATTATTTAGGATTCTTCAAAATCAGAGTAGAGCCGCAGAGGTCAACGAAGAGACACCTTCAGTGTCACCGTTGCCAAAATTATGGCCATACTCAATCGACTTGCCACATCCTCCCGCGATGTGTTAAATGCGGCGAAGGACACTGGTCCAATGAATGCGCGAAACCCACAAATACCCCAGCAGTGTGCGCCAACTGCAAGCTTGCTCACCCCGCTAATTATCGTGGGTGCAAATATTATCCGGGAAATACCCCCAAAACATCGACCCAAAGTCAACCGAAAAGAATTATTCGGGAAAGCAGAGTTGTTGAAGGTAAATCTTACCTCTCAGCAGCAAAACAATCCGCGAAACCAACGCCGGAAAAGAGTACGAAAACAAATACAAGTCCTAATCAAGTCGCAGAGATGTTGGCACAAATGACAGTGCTGATGACCAAGATAGCCAGTCGTCTTGGATAAATCAAAACCGCGATCATTAAAGATACTTGCGTGGAACGCGAATTCCATCAGGAACAAAATTCTAGAGCTTGGGGATTATTTATCCGAAGAAAATATCGACGTGGCGTTACTGAGCGAAACAAAGCTCGACCCCCAAGTTCATTTAGCTTTACCGAACTTCGCGATATACCGGAGTGATCGAACAAATCAAGGAGGCGGAGTAGCCGTACTCGTTAAGAACTCCATAGCGCACCAGCGGATTAATAATTTCAATACGGAAAACTTAGAAAACGCCGCGGTTAACATATATATGGCTGGCAACAGAACAATAACTGTCATAGCCGCATATAACGCGCCTAGAAAAACACTTTTAACTTCCGACTTGGACGAAATGTTCCCTTCGCCCAACGAAATAATTTTAGGCGGTGACTTGAACGCTAAACACAGCATCTGGAACTCCAGAGTAACTACTACGCGCGGCAGAACATTAGCGGCTCACGCGGAATCAAATAATTATTCGGTAATCGGACCAGACAGACCGACGTTCTACGGGTCAACAGGTAGACCAGATCTCTTAGACATTTTTATTATGAATAACGTCAATCAACCCACCACCATAGACACCGAGGCGGTACTGAGCTCCAATCATAATCCAGTTATTCTTACACTGGATCACTGGAACTCAATACCTCAACAACAGGAAGAAAGAAGAATCGACTGGAGAAAATTCACCGAAATACTGAAGAATACCGAGAGAGTTCCACCGGATCTACGAACTACCACCGACATCGAACTAGAAGTAAACAAAGTGACCAAGGAAATTCAAAATTCACTAGGAAAAGCCACGAAAACAATCAAGAAGTGTGCCAAAGACGTCAACAAACTACCCCCTGAATTGAAAGCTCTAATCAGGATCAAAAATAGAGCACGAAGAATAGCACAACGAACACTTTATCCCGAAGATAAGAGAGAGGCCAACAGACTAGCAAACTTAGTCAAAGAAGAAATAAAGAAGTACAGGAACGAGAAATGGCAAGTGCTACTTGAAAGCATCAACGAAGACTGCGAAGAACAAGACGCCCACTATAAACCAATGTGGCGATTAAATCGAATCCTGAAGAAAAGGTGCAACAGATCACGGCCTTTACACGGGGTAAATGGCATAGTATACGCCGACGAAGAAAAAGCGAACGCATTTGCTGAGACGCTAGAGCTGCAATTTGCACCGCATCGCACCCCAGACGACGACATCGATTTCGAAGAGGAAGTGGAAAGAACAGCAGCACGAATACTGCAAACAGATACAGATGAACGAATAAGACCTACAACAATCGACGAGGTGAAAGAAGAAATCAAACACCTTAAAAAGAAGAGTGCACCCGGTGAAGATGGAATAAACAACACTCAACTACGACACCTTCCGATGGAATACCTGGAATTCATCGTGAACATCTGCAACGGCATATTAAGACTGTTATACTTCCCTGAAGCCTGGAAGAATGCCACAGTGATCATGATCCCGAAGCAAGGAGAGGACCAACTATACCCGCAGAACCACCGACCGATAAGCTTGCTATGCACACTAGGAAAACTGGTAGAGAAATTGATACTACGACGATTAGAAGATGAACTGGAAGAGAAGAAAGTGATCCCACCAGAACAATATGGATTCAGAGCTGGACACTCAACAGAACTCCAGACACTAAGACTGACGGAAAACATAATCCATAACATAAACAGAAAACACGTGAACGTGGCAGCATTCCTAGATGTCTCGAAAGCATTCGACAAGATGTGGCATGAAGGATTGATATTCAAGATGAAAGAAGCCAATATAAGCCTACCAATCATAAAGATAATTGGAAAATACCTGAAGAACCGATCGTTCCAAGTGAAAATTGGAAGGAATAGATCCCGAAAAACTCCCATAACAGGAGGAGTTCCACAAGGAGGAGTACTATCTTCGAAGTTGTATAATTTATACACCGCAGATATACCGAATGGACTCCCCAACGACACAAAAGTGTTCACATACGCAGATGACACCGCAATCCTGGCACACTCAAGGAACTTGAACCTAGGAACCCGATATGCACAGACGGCAATTGACATCATCCTGGAATGGATGGAGAAATGGAAAATAAAAGTGAATGCAGGAAAGACACAGGCTATTGTATTCAGCAAGAAAAGAACATTACCCACAGAAGAAATAGAGATAGACGGAGAAACGATTCCCTGGAAAGCCAAAATCAAATACCTGGGTGTAATATTTGATAGAAAAATCACGTGGAAAGACCACATCGATTATATTATGCAGAAAGTTGCTGTGAGAAAAATAGAACTGTATCCGCTAATTGCTAGAAACAATAAGCTCAGTATAAGCAACAAGTTACGCTTATACAAGTCAATAATTGTACCACGCATGTTGTACTGTTCAACTGCATGGGGACAGACAGCAAAAAGCCACATGAAGAAACTGGAAACAGCCCAGAACAAACTCCTGAGACAGATAACTGATGCGCCCTGGTTCATCAGGAATAGAAACATCCGGCAAGACCTAGAGGTGAGCACGATAGAAGAACAGATACGACAGAGGAACAAGAGGATCCTGGAAAACACAGAACGCCACACGAACCCAACACTTAGAGAAGCTTTGGGCTATGACCCAGAAGAACCCACAAAGATCAAACGGCCAAAATTGGCACTATTACCTGTCGGAGGACAATGAAGAAACCGACATCTAACGAAGTGAAGAGGTAACACTTCAACAACACATTCAAGAAGGAAATAAAAATAGAGACAACATGAGTAAAAGTATTGAATACTAACTCAAAACACCCATCGACGCCCTGATGGAGACAGGAGTTTTAGTGAGGTAAACATCTTCAGGAGAAGATGGACTCCCACACTGTTCCGTTCAAGGTTCGCCTATAAAAGGTTTCTCCTGTTTAAAAAAAAAAAAAAAAAAAAAAAAAAAAAAACCTACGCCGTCTCAGATCTGGGCAGTTCGTGGTTCCGCTTTCCATAATCTGACAAACGGATCGTTTCGGAGACGTGGATGACAGATCGCCACGTTTGTTGCCAGACCGCCCGGATGTTTCTGCTGAATAGGGATCGGATTTTATCGAGGTGAAATGGGTGAATTATGGTTGTGTATTCGCGGCGGGAAGGAAAGAATTGCTCCTATTCTTTGGCGATTCGAATCGTGAATTTTTGGTTGCTTGCGATCATTGAGCGTTATCCACGAAATGTGGGAAAGCCCTGTGAGCAGGAGCTTTGGCACATATCTCCGAAAGTATTGGTTTCTCATGATTGGGAATGATATCAATAGATTCTTATGAAAGAACTAAATCATTAAAGAATAGTATATTCTAACACAAGTTGCAGAATGGGCTGATATTTAAACACGAATGCGAAATTGGAAAACGATGTATCTATTTTTTCTGTATCTCTATCCGTTCGAAAAATATTAGGAAATGAGCGAATCCGTCAAACGCCAAAAAGTTTTCTCTAGTATCCAACACATACAAAAATCTACAATTTTCCGATTAGATCGATGCGGCTTTGGTTATTCACTAAATCGGGGACGCAGATCACGAATCTGCAATTAGATTTTCCTTATCTCGATTAGTTTCGGAGCAATGACGAAAAAAGTCGCAATTTCTGGCCCTACCTCCGGAAAATTGACTAATTAGTCGTATTTTTCGCCATATTACCAAAATTAATCGAGATACGAAAAAACTAATTACAGATTCGGAATCTACGCCCTCGATTTAGTGAAAAGCCAAAGCCGTGGCGATCTAATTGGAAAATTCTAGATTTTTGTATGGGTTAGATACTAGAGAAAATTTTTTGGCGTTTGACGGATTTACTCATTTCCTAATATTTTCCGAACGGATAGAGATACAGAGGAAATAGATACATAAATCGTCCACCGACCAATAATCGGGGAAAATTTGGATATCGAGATGTGAAAATTATAGATTTCGGACGGGAAAGAAGAATTTTCCTTCGATTCCGGGTCAAAAATATTTCTAAGTGCCGACCCAAAAAAATTTTTTCATGGTATATCGATACGGAGCTCGTTTCTAACTAAATCGAGGTCGCTGATCACGAATATGCAATTAGTTTTTCCCTAAGTGGCGAACTTTGGGAAAATTTTCACTTAGAGTGAAAAAATGGACGAAAATAGGTCAATTTTGGAAGTTTACACCGCCCAAAAAAATCGGAGTAGGGTGTTGTTGATTTTTGCCGTTATATTTGGATCCTTTATCTACTGAATAATCCAAACAGAAAATGTCCAGGCCGTACTATTCGGAAATTATGATTTTTTTCCCAAGGGTCTGGTTTTCGGAAAATTCATTTCGCGGTATTTCCGCGGAAAATTCTCTAATGAAAAATCCGATCATATATTCGTAATCTACGGCCCCGAATTAGTAAATGACGTAATTTGCATCGAAATCGGAGACCGGTCGAATTTTGGCAATTTTTTAATACATTAGCCTTCAAAAAATCCAATTTTTCGAGAAAAATTTTTTGACGCAAAACTATGAAGCGGGTACTTATTCTTATAGATTCGGGGCCGTAGATTCCGAATCTACGATCAGATATTTATTACAAAAATTTTCGGAGGAAATATTGTGGAAAGAATTTTCCGAAAAATAGACCCTCGGGAAAAAAATCATAATTTCCGAAGCGTACCACCTGGACATTTATGTTCGGATTATTCGATAGATAAAGGATCCAAATATGACGTCAAAAATCAAGAACACTGTACTCCGATTTTTTTGGGCGGTGGAAAGTTCCAAAATTGACCTATTTTCGTCAATTTTTTCACTTAAAGTGAAAATTTTCCTAAAGTACGCCACTTAGGGAAAAACTAATTACATATTCGTGATCAGCGACCTCGATTTAATTAGACACGAGCTCCTTATCGATATACCATGAAAAAAATATTTTGGGTCGGCACTTTTTGACCGGGAATCGGAGGAAAATTCTTCTTTCCCTTCCCAAATCAATGATTTTCACATCTCAATAACCAAATTTTCCCCGATTATTGGTCGGTGGACGACGTTTAGATTTATGTATCTATTTTTTCTGTATCTCTATCCGTTCGGAAAATATTAGGAAATGAGCGAATCCGTCAAACACCAAAAAGTTTTCTCTAGTATCAAACACATACAAAAATCTACAATTTTCGATTAGATCGACGAGGCTTTGGTTATTCACTAAATCTGGGACGCAGATCACGAATCTGCAATAAGATTTTCCGTATCTCGATTAGTTTCGGAGCAATGACGAAAAAAGTCGCAATTTCTGTCCCTACCTCCGGAAAATGGACTAATTAGTCGTATTTTTTGCCATATTACCAACATTAATCGAGATACGGAAAAACTAATTAAAGATTCGGAATCTACGCCCTCGATTTAGTGAATAGCCAAAGCCGTGGCGAACTAATCGGAAAATTCTAGATTTTTGTATGGGTTAGATATTAGAGAAAACTTTTTGGCGTTTGACGGATTCACTCATTTCCTAATATTAGGATAGAGATACAGAGAAAATAGATACATAAATCTAAACGTCGTCCACCGACCAATAATCGGGGAAAATTTGGTTATGGAGATGTGAAAATCATAGATTTCGGACGGGAAAGAAGAATTTTCCTTCGATTCCGGGTCAAAAATATTTCTAAGTGCCGACCCAAAAAATTTTTTTTCGTACGCATGAGTGTTGGAATTACCTTCTGCAACGAGTATTAGACGATATTTTCTCCATTTCAGGCAGTTTTGTAAATTACTGTTGAAATTTAATGAAAAATCCGGATTTTACATCCTAGTGACTTTTGTATTGTATCTTGTTAGTTGGTGTGACTGTTTTGAAAGTTGACAGATCATGGAATTTGAATTGTACGTAGAGCATAGAGATCAGATTGAACAGTTTCCTAGTATAATGAATGATTCAAAATTAGCAAGAAGGAAATCTCTAGTACCTTATTTTTTTATGAAAATAAAACCTTTCCTCTCAACAATTATTTCACCTTATCCAGATTATCTTATATTGACAATAACTGACATGTGTTGAAATTTGATAGGATCGAATGTCAGTGCTGACTACCACAAAACGAAAAATACAACTAGAAACAATGCGGGAATGAGTTCATTCCAGCACTGTTTTTAGTGCTGGAATGAACTCATTACGATACTGAAATAGAGAAATTAAAAACCATTTGCATCTTATCTTTATATGATGATCCAATTTTGGCAACAAATGTGTCAAAACTATGAGGAGTCGTTCTAAAAAATTGAGTAAATGAAATAGCCAGTTTTATTTATGAAACAGATCTAATGTAATCAGTCCAGAGAGAACTCAAACCAGAATACTTATGTAGGAAATCTTAAATAGTGTTACTAAGGAATACCTACCTGTACATTAGTTGGAAATCCCGTTCTAAATCTTCCATTAGAGAGTGACTCGTAAATTATGCTCGACTTCCTTGCATCATTCATTTTCGACTCACTAACCATAAACTATGAACTAAGCGAATCCAAATTTCAATTTGTTTAATAGGCTTACATCAACCAAACTCTCCAGAAATACACTTTCAGTTTCGTTTGACATTAATGACGTTTACTTTCAAACTGGTCCAAACGACAGCTACCGCAAACAGATAGAACACAGACAGATAGAATTCGCATTCTGTGAAAACATAGTAGAACGATATATTATTGAAAATTGGAAAAATCATATCTCCGAAAGTATTAGCTTGTTAGAGTTGAGAATAATATCAATGGATTATTATGATGTAACTGCTTCTTAAAAAAAATTGAAATCGAAATTTGTAATGTAAAAAATCTCTTGTTCAAACTTTGACAAATCATATCTCCGAAAGTATTGGTTTCTCAGAGTTGGGAATGATATCAATGGATTCTTATAATAAAGCTGCATCATAAAATAAAATAAAAACCCATATATATCATTCATAACTCTGATAAACCAATACTTCCGAAGTAATTTTTAATAGGCACATTTTGGAGCTCTTGTTTCAATTTAGTTTCTTTTATGATGCAGTTCTATTATATGAATCCATTGATCATTCCCAACTCTAAGAGACCAATACGTTCGGAGATATGATTTGTCAGAGTTTAAACAAGAGCGCCAGCAGAAAAGAGCGTCCAAAGGGCTTTCCCACTTTTTTTTGAGAAGGAATGACTTCCTTTGCCTTCCCTGACAGACCACCACTATTTCACTATTCACTATTTCAACGTTTTTACAGTTCTTCGGAGCGGAATGACCCTCCTAATCATGAATAATTTTGTGTGGGCACTCAACAAGCCATCGCCAATGGAAGAAACAAGGCTCTTGACATGACAGGTGAATGTTTCATGTCGCCACACGGTCAGGACTGATAGATACTTCGATAAATCCAGTAATTATGGCCTCAGGGTTGACTTTAATGTCGGACATGAATTGGGGATTAGATATGCATAGTTTAGACTCGGTAGATTTATGCCGAATTGTGGGTGTATTGACGATAATCCAATTATGTTTTATGACCTGAGAAGCTACTATAAACACTATCCAGTATCAATTCTGATGAAGTAACAAGTAGGAATGTCTTGAGAAGAGTAATCATTGAAGGAGTCTCTATAATAAACTAGAATAAACTCATTAGCGAAGGGCCTTATCAGGCACTAAAATCAAACCCTTTGATTAAACCAACAACTCCAGAGCGTTCCTGCCAATCGGGTCCTTCATAAATGGCTTCGTATAATTAATATACTTATGCATTTATTTCACAAGTCAAATAGACCCCAGGGGGTTCATTGATTTGCCGAGAAAGCAAGAGCAGACGCATTTCTGCCTTCTTGGCCTTCATCAGTACTCTTTAGCTTCTCAACAAATTCAACTAAACTGACCCGGGTTAAGCCTCTCAGAGCCAGCTTGGTCGATCGTACCTAATCGCCCACGCCACCTATGAGACAAAACAGTGGGGATAGGCTGATTTCCGTGTTTTGTCTCATAGGTGGCGTGGGCGATTAGGTACGATCGACCAAGCCGGCTCTGAGAGGCTTAACCCGGGTCAGTTTAGTTGAATTTGTTGAGAAGCTACAAAGTACTGATGAAGGCCAAGAAGCCAGAAACGCGTCTGCTCTAGCTTTCTCGGCAAATCAATGAACCCCCTGGGGTCTATTTGACTTGTGAAATATATGCATAAGTATAATAATTATACGAAGCCATTTATGAAGGACCCGATTGGCAGAAACAATCTGGACTTGTTGATTCATTAACAACGGTATCGCCATTTTTCATTATTACCTTTGATTAAATGCGTTACTCAATTTAGAGACACTTTGAAAAATGCACAACTACAGTGCGCGTCAAAATTATGGAACAAATTCATTTTCTCAGAAGAAACATATTTGGCAACAAAATCCTGAAACAGGTCAATTTTTGGTTTACTTTTACCAAATTTTTATGCATTTTTGAAGGATTTTTGTTGCACCCTGTGCCATCCCCATCAACCCTCTTAATTTTTTGAACAGGGAAAGTGGATCCTGTGGTACTTTTTTGGCAAGGTCTTTGTATATTCTTTACAGGCGTGCAGAAATTATCAAGAAAAAATTTTTCTTTTTTGAAAAATAGTTAGTTGAAGGCGGTTTTCAGTATGTGCACTTTGTCATGGCTCATTTACTTTGAGACGATGGTACCTGATCAAATTTGTCACCGAATGAAAGTAGACCATCACAGTTTTGTTCATGCACAACTTTCAACCCCCTCACGTGAAAAATTAGAATGTCAGGGGGTTGAAAGGCGTTGAAAGTTGTGCATGAACAAAACTGTAATGGTCGACTTTCATTCGGTGACAAATTTCATCAGGTACCATCGTCTCAAAGTAAATGAGCCATAACAAAGTGCACATACTGAAAACCTCTTTGAACTAACTATTTTTCTAAAAATTGGTGTAAGCGTGTTAACGGCCGGAAGGGCAGCCGGCCGGACAGAATTGATTTAGACCACGGATTCTTGATCAGTGAGTCAAACCAAATCGTTCAAGACCATTTTCAGCCAAAAATTCTAAAATTACAGACATTTGGGCAAATTGATAAGCACTCTGTTCCGAGGAACAAGAACGCCAAAAATCGAGCCCAACTTCCTGCCTTTAATTTCGGTCACTAATCACAGCCTAAATACGCTGAATTCTGAATTTCCGACGGTCAGTTCGTATTATGCGGTTTTCCGTTCTCGGAACCAGAAAAAGTCCAGTGCTGCTATGCCCATGTCGCTTGTATGTGGCGGGATGACCATGTTTTCGGACAAAACGTAATTTGAATGCTAATATTTCGACAGCGTTGAACGTGCTAAACATCCAAACGAGCCGTGGCATTGTGGAAATATTAATTAATTACCAGCGGGTTTGTTTCGGCAAAAAACGCAGCCAATCCCGCTCAAAGGACCAATCTTTCGATTCTGTGAATAGCACGTGCTAATGGCGCCACCTATTGATGGTTGCTTGAGTTGGAAATGGAACATGCCTCACTGATGCTCTATCGAATGTGCAAGATAATCGGACGGGTAGGAGCCGAGACATTGTGATCTAAGGGACAATGTGTTTGTGGCATCCTGCCAAAATTAATATCGAACAAAGGACCAACATTAAAATGGTACGTAAAGTATTAATATCTTATAAGGGACCAGAAAACGGTCTATATCGATGGTAAACTCACTTATCAAGAATCCGTGATCAAAATCTATTCTGTCTGGCCGTCCGTCCGTCCGTTAACACGATAACTCTCGAACGAAATGAACTAGACGGTTAAAATGTTCAGAGTAGGTTTGGGAGATAAATATCTAGGTTAAGTTCGTTATAGATCACATTAGTTAGGTAAGAATCATTCTCTTGGCGGGAGATCCATATTAAAAATTTTTAACATGGAATTTCAACTTTAAGATGAAACCATCCTATTTAAAAGAGAATGTTAGTACAGAGACATCAAGTATTGGGTACCTTCATCATTAGTGCATGTTTTCATGTTCTTTCCACAGTAAAATCTACTTCTATTTATCCTTAAATCAAAATTGAAACCAGTGTAGTTCGAAAGATTTCCGTATGTCGTAGATGACTTCTGTTGTGCGTCATTACAAGGCCGATTTAGGGTAATGTTATTATTTTTGACTGATTTCGAGTGAGCTAAGACATACGTCAATCGGATTTGCTCAACACTTATATATTTATTAATTATTTTAGAAATATACAATTTGGTTATGAAAACTTGATTCTATTGTTGAGAAAGGTTCGCTGAATCTATTTCAACCAAAATAAACCTTAAGAAATTAGCCGAAGTATCCAAAAACAGGCAAGAAATTCGCGTAAATTTTAGGTCCATAAGAAATGCATGGGGAATTTAGTGCTCGGATCCACGGATGAATCATAATTCAAATTTCCCGCCTAACCTAACTAATATGGTCTATAGACCACATTAGTTAGGTTAGACGAAATTTTAATAATAATAAAATATTTCAAGAAATACCATATGTGTGAGTATTAAACAAACACACCATATTTAGGCCGGCCTCATACGTCTCTGAATTCATATTCTTAAATTCATATTCTGAATTCTGGAAGCTTGCAAAATCTAGAAATTAATACTCAGAATCTCTTGAAGCTTGTGCGAGTTAGGAGACTCAGTTGTATTCCATGTAGGCTTTGCTAGTGTGTCCTTACGCCACCTTAGGTACCACACTACCCTTCTGCACCTTCTCTTACAAAGACATCATATTTGTTGTTCCCTTCAATATTCTGGTGAACGCATGCAAGTGAAAGTAGCAATCGTCACTTCGTGAAAGAACCATACTATTATATAATTAATCGTTATTATATTATTATTATTATTATTATTATTATACTGATCCTCCTGGGTCTTCCACAAGGAGACCCCTCATAAGCTCTAAGAGCTTGACCTGAGTTAGGAGAACCAGTTGTGTTCTGTGTAGGCTTTGTTACTGTGTCCTTACGCCACCTTAGACACAGCACTGTTAATTTTTGACCCAACAGTGAATGGTGGCGATTACCGTGACTAGAAAATTTCTTTCCTAGCCTCGGAATTGAACTTGGGGCTTCCGCTCCCAAGTCAATTACTCTACCACTGAGCCAACCGCACTACATATAATATGCCACTTAATTTCATCTGAACTTCCTCCTTCCTTTTTCATGTCTGATACACTCTTCCACTTTCGTGCACTTCCTTCTGCTCTTTCACAACTTCCTCCACGATGAGTGTCATCTTTTCCTGTTCATCCTCAAACTTCGCCCGAAATAAACAACCTTGAACTTACCTGTAGGTTGACGAAAATACGATGCATTAACAGCTGCATAGTTTATTAATTTCTGTGTGGGCATATGCGTTATATCAACGGTAGAGCACAAGTGGGATGAGTCGAGCTCAGGCTGGTTGATGAGAGAAGTCGGTACCGTCTAAATTGTTGTAGGTGTAGGAACTTTCTTCTTTGTTTTTGATCGTTCATTCAACGTGTTTATTCATGAAGTTGGTTCAAAAATAATTCAGTATATTATTCATGAGGTTGTGGTGTATTGAGGTGCGAAGGAAGTCGAGTGGAAATTCCAGATATGAACATCGTATCAGCATAGTTTTGATGTTAATTTATCGCATGAAATCTTCATTCAGCAACTGCCAGAAAAAAAAAAAATCTTGGATAAGGTTTTGAATTAATATTTCGTGACACTAAACCTTTGAAATCGCGCAGCAAAAATAGTTTTTTATGTACCAAGGACGAAACACTGTCTATTATAGTCGAGTCTGCAAATTGATATCCGAGGCAGAGCCGAGGATTGCAAGCAGTCGAGACAATAGACAGTTCTTCGTCGAGGTGCATATTGCATTTTTTCGTGGACCTCAACATATTTTTAGAAATTTCGGACCTCTTAAATAATTTCCGAGGGGTACCGCTAGGGATTCTGGTGTACAAGAAAGTAGAATTCCATGTAATTCCTATTGAATTCCGAGGAATTCCTATTGAATTCCGAGGAATTCCTATTGAATTCCTGGAATTCGTATTGATTTCCTGGAATTCCTATTGAATTCAGTGGAGTTCCCATTGAATTCCATGGAATTCCTATTGAATTATTGAGAATTCCTATTGATGTTAGAGTGCGACACCTATCGGACAATCATGTATACAGCTCCAAGTTGTTGGTTTTAACCAAGGGGTAAACCGCTAGGAATTAGGGTGTACAAGAATATAGAATTCGAATAGAATTTCAAAAGAATTCCTATTGAATTCCTAATGAATTCCTATTGAATTCCAATGACATTCCGGTTGATTTGGAATTCTGGTGTACAAATTATTGTCAGCGATTTCCTCTTCGATAATTTCACAATAGCAAATGACACATAGACTTATGTTTGTATTGCACTGACAGTTATTCTTACAGACACTTATGTTTGTATTGTACCGTATCATTCCGTATTCATAGTGACCACAGCGGACGAGAAAGTAATTTGGCGGACGAGAAATTACTTTCTCGTTCACAAAGTACTTGCCTTCAATAATAGTCGATTTTCTGGTCGCAAATTAGTACGTAAAATGTGACTTTTCACAGAGGTCGACGAAAAAATGTATTTAAAGGTCACTTTTAAATGCAATTCTCTACAGGACAACTTCCATATTTTCACCCAGGATTGCAATGAGGCTGATAATTCAACTCATCATTGGCCTTTATGTACAGGTTGGGCCAAATTGGACACTTTTCAAGGGAATGTCCTTTTTCTGTACTAGATAGACGAAAACTGATGTCTTACATCTGTAACTATGCAACGGTGATAGATAACGACATGCGATTTTCACCAATGAGTTTCTCATGAAAATTGGCTCCCATACACCGAACAGTTTTCGTCTATCCTGTTCAGAAATAGGACTCCCTTCAAAAGAGTCCAATTTGGCCCACCCAATACAGTACAATGGCAGTACGTACTGCCAAATATCACTTTTTTTCACTGTTTACCCCCGTATACCGTACAAAATCACAAATGCCTAATTGGAATCGAATAATCACCGACCCGAATTGACTTGCCATTATCACCAGCCATTGTTAGATAGTTCAATCGAGCATTAATAGATATCGATCACCTGAAGCACAGTGGATTATTCATGGCGAATTAAAGCCTTATAGGCCCACACACCGACCCATGCCGAGGTCGATCGTGCTAGGCTACGATCTTTAGATGATGGATTGAAGCAAATGTTTTCCTGTTTGTTTTTCCCCGACGTCCGGCTGGAAAATCGATTTTTAATGAAAGAATTGCTTGGGAATGCGTGAAGGATTAGGTTCCTTTGATCTCTCGGCTTTTGAGAATACGGTAATGTTTATTTTCATTTCGAGTTTGTGTTTTATCGATATGAAGGGAGTTTTCCAGCTCTCAATTTTCCCAAATGCCGACTGGTCGTCGGTACGATAACTTTTGAAGGGAAAGAGATAGTGACTTGAAATTTTCAGGGTAGGTTGCGCATCTATATGTCAAGGTTATGTTCGTTAATGAGCATAATCGGCCAAGCAGTTTCAGAGTTATACCCATCTGAATTTTTGTTGTTATTTCTTAAATAACTCAAAGAATACAAATCTGATCGAATTGAAACTTGGTAATGAGTTTTTCAATAAGTAAGAGACAAATTATGGTAAGTAATTGCACAAATGCATCAAAATTATCGATAATTTCGCATGACAGCGTCTTGCATAAAAAATTAAATGGCTCGAATGCGAAATTATCTAGTAATTCTGATTTACGAGTATGTTATTCATTGGTATACATACAGGGTGAGTCTTTGACCACTGCATTAATTTTGACCAAAGATTCCTCTCATCAAATGAAACACTTTTTTCATTTAACATTTTTCCAAATTCAGCTCAGGTAAAAAGATACAGGCTGTTGAAATTTTGAAAAAAAATCGGTTTTTATTTTGTAGCTTTGACATCCTTTTTTCGAATTAAATAAATGTTGGCTTAAAGTTTCCTATAACTATGATACATATTTTCCAAATATTAGTTATTTTCTACTTCTACTGGTTTTCTAGTTATGGACTCGTGGATTCATAAAACTAAATGAAATTAGCATAAAGAAAGCATATAAAGTTTTTCTTGAGTCATTTCAAGAATATTCCATCGTTTTAGAACATTATATTATTCTTCATCATTTCTCCTTAAACGCACCGTTTTCGAGATATTCTTCATTGAATGTTTTAAAATGGAAAACTCCAGAAATTTCACTACTTTTATGGATCCGTCCCTGAGCGTTGGAATCCCGAATCAAGCTGTAAACCACGTTACCGTGCCTTATTCTCGTCCGCCAACAATGTCATAGATAATTTATATGCGGGAGTGTATTAGCACATTGTGAAATCTTTAAACGCTTGTAACTTTTTACCTGAGCCGAAACTGGAAAAATGGTGAATGGAAAAAGTGTTTCATTTGATGATGTTTCATTTGATGAGGTTGGAATTAATGCAGTGGTCAAAGACTCACCCGGTATATAGTAGAGTCGAAATGAGGAACTATAATCGATGTAGTAAATAATATGATTTCATTACCATGACTTGTTTTCAGCCATGACGAAGAGATTTTTTGCAGAGCAATTATCGCTTTACGATGCAATTACCGCTGTAGTTTTTCGGTAATTCTTTTAATAGGAATGTAATTACCAAAAAACTACAGAGTTAATTGCATTCCTATTATAAGAAGTTCTTGACGAAAGCAAAATATTCTGGAGTAACTTCACTATAATTTTGCATTACAGCGTGTTGCCTGAAAACTGCATTTGTTAATTTTTATATTTTAGAGAAAGAGCCCGACTGCAATGAAGCAATTTTTAAAGGCAACACGCTGGAATTCATTGGAATATTGACAATAATGACAACAAATTGTAACGGTATAAAATCACGTCATGTTGAATTCGTTCGCAACCAGTAAAACGTGAATTTGATTACTGGTCACCTTATAATTCGAAATCATTAATTTATTTCAATCCAAATTAGAAATCCTTTGTCTGAATCTCTCTTGATATTGCACAGTTAATATTTTAAGATATTATAGAGATTATTAAATTTATTGTTTTGATTCTGTGTACCAACGGATATCACAGAATTTTATGTGGTGATACGATCGTGGATCAAGTTGGAAGCTCCATAATTCGGCCTTTATAGTTGAGGTCTCAAGGAAGATACTTGTCTTACCCTTTCTTGTAAGATTCCTTTGTTGTCAATAGTGAGATAGAATAGAATGGTGTTCTAAGAATTTTATAAATCAGTTTGTGTGTTCATGTGAGCATATGAGACAAGTTTGGCGGCGTGTAACTTCTAAATATGTTTTTGAGCTATTAAAATTGGTTTTGTAAATTTATTTAGGTGATTTCAGATTTATATTAGTTGGTAAAGTTTTAAACGCCATTTTTGTTAGTAAATCATACAGAGTATTTAATGTTTGATTATTTCCATACTAATTTTTCTAGTAAATGTGAATTTCATATTGATGTTGTTCTGAAAGAATCAGGGCAGAATTCCTTCAATTTTCTTCTATTTGTTCTTGAACCAGAAAACATCTAACTGGCCAATTATTTGCATTATCCTTTATATAAGGACTTTCCAGCTCAAATGGGCAGAATAGAATTGTGAATCACAAAATTGGGTATAAATCTATAGATTTCTAAGAGAGAAGTTCAACCCTACAAAGGACCCTTTTCGCAATGAACATACAAATGCAAAAACCTATCGAAAACGAGAAAGAATGGGACGAACAAAGACGGAATCACCGACAATGATCTCGAGTAAACCTTGGAAGGTCCAGTCGTCCCTGTAAGAAATATCGTTCCCCATTTGTTTCGGATTCAACGCGGAACTCATGAATAAAACACGTGACCGAGTACATTCCTGTAAAAAGATACACCCCATTTATAATGATCAATGACGGGCACATCGAACAAATGGACCGACATCGAAAAAGGAGAGGACGACTTCTTGCATGTTGGATGGATTGTTTCTTCGGTTGGTAGCCAGTGACGTGGTAGATAAGGTTATAATAGAACAACATGGAATATTTAACACCACACTTGGAGCGGATAACGCACAGGTTATGGTCCTCATGATCGGGCAAGTGAGCAAACTATTAGAAATGTCGTGTAGAAATTCAAGAATCACTTTACTCCATTTCATAATAAAGGGTTTTCCAATAAGTGGTGATATTTTGAATAGCCCGCTATTTCGGTAGATGTCACTTTTGCAGCTGTCATTTTTTGACATTTGACAAGTAGAAACTACGCCATTAATAACTAGTTCAAACAGACAAATTATATCTCCGAAAGTATTGGTTTCTCAGAGTTGGGAATTATATCAATGTATTCATATAATAGAACTGCATCCTAAAGGAAATTCAATTCAGATAATAGTTTATTAATCAAGATTAAATGAGCAATCATGAGAATGAGAAAAGCACCATGGAAGAAATCAAATTAAATCTGGCCAATTTTGCCCAATAACGAACATAACCGAGATATTCATCTCCCTAAACTACTCTGAAAATTTCAAGTACCTACCTCATTCCGTTCGAGAGTTATATCTATGTCTATGGATGAAAAGCAGTCTCACTACTCTCAGATCTCTTACTTCATGTTCAGTTCCGAAATGTAAGAATTTTTGAGAAAAACTAATATCGGAGCAAACAACTGAGATTTAACTCACTTCGCTCACAATTCTTCGATTGATTACTTCAGGAACATCATTTGACATTATGACAATTCATATTCATACATAGAATAATATCATTCTGTGACAACCATAGATTAAAGGTCTTTAATCTATGGTGACAACGTTGAAATACGATTTATTATTGAAATTTTGAAAAATCATATCTGAGATTTTTCTCACTTCGCTCACAATTCTTCGATTGATTAGTCTCAGGAACATCATTTGACATTATGACAATACATATTCATACATAGAATAATATTATTCTGTGACAACGTTGAAATACGATTTATTATTGACATTTTGAAAAATCATATCTCCGAAAGTATTAGCTTGTTAGAGTTAAAAATGATATGATTGGATTCTCATGATAAAACTTTTTATTAAAAAAAATTTAATTTGGAATTTGTTTCGTAAAAAAAAAATTTTTTTTTTGTTACTCCGAAACCGTTTGTCCGATTTTGCCCAATAACGAACTTAGCCGAGATATTTATCCCCCAAACCTACTCTGAAAATTTCAACTCTCTAGCTCATTCCGTTCGAGAGTTATCGTGCCTACGGCCGGCCGGACCGGCCGGACAGAATGAATTTCGACCACGGATTCTTGATCAGTGAGTCGAACCAAATCGTTTAAGACCATTTTCATCGAAATATTCGAAAATTACAGACATTTGGGCAAATTGATAAGCACTCAGTTCCGAGGAACTAGAGCGCCAAAAATGGAACGATACACGCTTCAAGAACGCATTGAAATTATTAAAATTCACTATAAAAATGGTGAAAATTTGGCAGAGACGGTTCGTAAAACTCGAACATTTTTGGGTAGTCGTGAAGCACTTTGTCGGACCGCAATAAAGAAATTGGTGGAAAAATTCGAGCTGTTATGACAAGTTAGTTATGTGAAGAATAAAACCCGTGCACGACGCTCAAGAACAGCCGAGGATATTGCTGCTGTTGCCGAAAGTGTTGAAGAAAACCCAGGTTTGTCCATTCCTCGTAGTTCTTTGGAATTAGGCATTCCACAAACGTCATTACACCGTATTTTGCATGAAGATTTGGGTCTTAAGGCTTATAAAGTTCAGTTTACATAAGAACTCAAGCCGGCCGATCACCAGCAACGTCGTGTCTTTGCTGATTGGGTCGTTGAAATGCATGAAAATGATCCGGAATTCCATCGAAAAATCATCTCCCATTTCCACCTCGGTGGCTTCGTCAACAAGCAAAATTGTCGCATCTGGGGCTCGGAAAACCCAGGAGTTATTGTTGAAAAGCCTCTCTATCCTCAACGTGTGACTGTTTGGTGCGGTTTATGGCCCGGCGGAGTCATTGGACCTTACTTTTTCGAAGATGAGGCCGGAGCAACAGTTACGGTGAGTGGATTGCGCTATCGAGAGATGATTAATGATTTTTTATGGCCGGAATTGGATGGTATTGATCTGGACAACGTTTACTTTCAACAAGACGGCGCTACGTGCCACACATGCAACGAAACCATTGATCTTTTGCGGGAAAAGTTTCCGGTCCGTGTTATCTCTCAAAGAGGTGATCACAATTGGCCACCGAGATCTTGTGATTTAACACCTATCGACTTCTTCCTTTGGGATCACGTGAAAGAGAATGTCTACGTCAATAGCCCAGCGTCGATTCAAGACATCAAAGATGGAATTTCTGAGGCTATCGAGGACAAAGGGCAGCCACTTTGCGATTTGGTTATGGAAAATTTCATTAAAAGGATATGGTCCTGTGAGCGTGGTAGTGGTGGTAATTTGCCTGATGTTATTTTCCACTATTAAAGGCATAGCTTCTTCTTTATAATGAAATAAACATCCGATCATTTATATTGAAAAATGGAATTTTTCTTTGAATATCAAATAACACCTCTTATTGGAAAACCCTTTACAAAAAAAATCTTAGAGAGCAACTCAAGCAACCATCAATAGGTGGCACCATTAGCATGTGCTATTCATAGAATCTAAAGATTGGTCCTTTGAGCGGGATTGGCTGCGTTTTTTGCCGAAACAAACCCGCTGGCAATTAATGAATATTTCCACAAGAAAATTCACATCGTGAAAGATACGTAATTACCTAAATGATCATGAACTAACATTTTCAAAATATACACGGTGAAATGTGTCAAAATTTCATGGCCAACCGGGAGACTTTATAAAAGTGAATGGAGTATAATTACCATGTTTGAACTGGATAGGATTAGATTTCCCTAAACCTCCGTTTGCCTACGCCACTGTTGAACTTGTCCCCATATCGGTTCCGGAAATGGAAGTCCATCTCGAGTCGGCCCTTTTCAAGATGAGGTTCGATTCCGATTATGGAGTTACCCAAGTTTATCTCACACTTCTCCGGGATTAAAATGCTGTACCGCAGTCTAACCTTCAACAGTTTTGGATAGAAATGCCGGAAGTTTTTTCACAAAGTATCGTTTGCCATATATCTTCTCGGAGTAACGGATATGTTCCCTAGGGATTCAAACTGAAGGAAATTCGGTTCGAACTCACGTTTTCTGTTTCTGTTCGTTGACATTCACGTCATCGCAGAAACATTATTTCGGGCAGTTTGAATTTTTGAAGACTGTAGTACCATGCTTGCGGTGCCTCCTATACTGGATTTGATTGCGACTCGAAACCATCCTGGGACCCACTCAAATACACACACAAAATTTCATCAAAATCGGTAACCTCGTTTAGAAGGAGTTCAATGACATTCACACACTAGTAGAAATTTATATTGAGATACAGAAAATTTCATCCCAAATGGTTCAATCTGACCTGTCCGGATTTTCTTGAAAATCAGTTGGTACCAACATGCAAGCTGATGAATTAAATCGAATAATTTGATCAAAAAAGTGTGGTTTTCTCCATTAGACCAGGAACTCATCAGCCGTGGTGTTAAATTCAATCTCAATCGTGGTCTGGAACAAGTATCTCATAAATCAGGTATAGGTTGAAAAAATTGAAAAATCGGTCGAGTTAAGTGTGGAATGTTTTCCAATAATGTTTTTAATCCCACGTACGACCAAGTATTGTAATTTGTTAGCCTGCAAATCGTTCTTCTGGTATGGGTAAATGAACCACATACCTTATTATAATAATGCGTTCTATCTGCATAATTTGTTGATGCATCGCTTCTACGTTGACGTTCTGGGAATGCAACATCGTGGTTTTGAAAGAGAAAGGCCAATATGAGACATCAGAGCTGGACTGACCCAAATATAAAACGCATTCGACTTCGAATTTAGTGAAGGGTCCGCCATCTAACGTTTTTTTTTTTCAACTAGTGGTTATTTCATGAATGGTAACACTTAGCTCATGTCTGATTTGACAGATAATTAGTTTTGTCCTTCTGCTGACCGAATATGGTTGTGTATACGCTTGAACAACGCTGGGAAATATTGCGACATTACTTTGAAAATCATGGTAATGTTGCAGAATGTGTGCGAAAATTGCGTACGGATTTTGGCAGAAGAGAAGCACCGTCAGCTCCGTATGTTCGTTATCTTGTGAAAAAAGTGAAAGAAACTGGCATCCTCATCGATAAACCAAAGCGTGAAAAGCCAAAAACAGTGCGTACACCCGAGAATATTGCTGCTGTGGCAGAAAGTGTGCGTGAAGCGCCATCAACATCAATTCACCGTTGTTCTCAAGAATTGAACATTTCGGAGACATCATTGAGACGAATTTTGCATAAAGACCTTGGTATGACGCCATACAAAGTCCAATTGGTTCAGGAATTGCCCTGTTTTTGAAGATCGCATTATCAGCCGCAGAGCTGATGTTGTTTGGCCACCTCGGAGCTGCGATTTGACACCGTTGGACTATTATTTGTGGGGTGCCGTCAAAGATAAGTCGACAAGCCAGAGACAATTGACGCTTTAAAGGATAATATTCGTGAAGCCATTGATGAAATACAGCTGCACACAATCGATAATGTGCTTAAAAATTGGACCGATCGTGTAGGCTATGCATGGCCAGCTGAGGCAGCCATTTGAATGAAATTATTTTCCGTTATTAACCTGAAGGATTGTACTTTCAAATAAAAGAAGATATTTGAGAATATATTCAGTAGCTTTTTTTTTATTGCATTTTCAAAAAAAAAGAGTTATTTGGCGGACCAGTTATATACAGTGTAGAAAAGCCAAATGGAATGCATTCATCATCTTGGTTACTGTATATATGCATGGAAAATTCCTAAACGTCAAATTTTAATTTTAAATTGTCATTCTTCTTCGTAAATATGCGAACCCTAGTTCGGATAGTATCTGAGAATTTTTTAAATATCTTCTTTCATATTTTCCTCGATATTTTCTAGTCAAACCATGCACACGTAATCTTGCACAAGTCTTTGTGTCGGCATTGTTCAAATACTTAGTTTCTGTCGGACCAGTATTTTTCGTACAATTTCTGATGTTCCACCACTTATATGAAATAGGTAGAGACCTATAACCGAACCCTGAGGAATGCCATATATCTGCTATTAATGTTTTATTCGAATCCTGATGGATCCTAGCGAATACTCAGTGTACACATTCATAAACATCAAAGATCTTGACTTTCAAGAAAATATTCGATGCAGCAGAAAGGAGAGTTTTGTTCCTGACTGAAAAAACATGGATTGTTGAGGAATGCTGTGAGAGCCGAGATCAATACGACTCTGTCAGAGGTCGTAGAACTCAAGATACGACATGAATCGATTGCATTATTCAATACAGTAGTCATATTACGATCGCTACCTGTTTTCAATCCGCACTTCAAGAAAAGTACTTCTCAGTATCCAGCCAGATGGTTTTTGTTGGCATGGCTTCAAATGGTTACATAACGTTCTATTGTGAGCTATAATGGAGTGGTCAACACAAAGCAGGACCCTATTAGTCCTGCCATATGTCCAGAGGCTTACCGATATTTGAGCCATACCGACCTGAACTAAGGCGCAGATTTGAGAGATATTTACGAAAGAAGAATAAAGATATGAGAAATGCATTGGCGTGAAGCTTTTGCGCGCATTTTCAATTGTCTATTCACGCCTCATATGAATTTCAGCTGATTCTGACACATAGTTCCTTTGTCTATTCAGGAAACAAAAGATTAACCGGGTAATATAATATATTACCCGATATATTTGTATAACTATGATATACATATTATGTAGGTATATCATAGTTATACAAAACTTCACACCAACGTTAATTTCAGTCCAATTAAACATGCCAATTTATTGTCAGAGTGATCACCCATCCAGGTACTCAACTTACCTAAAGCTGCTTACCTCCAGAAAAAAATATAATTTCTTTCCATTATTTCCAGTTATTTTGTTCTTCCATATTTCTGGCTTTAATTAATTTATTGGGATACACCCAAAGTATATCCCTATTCTTTAAAATTTGTCCATTTGTACCTGTATTAAACTCGTCTAGACCCGAGATAGGCATTAAATTTCGCTTTAAATCATTTTTTCAACAGAATGAAATTGGATCTTCCCAGGTTAACTTGACAGATTGTCACAGATATTTTTCTGCGATTTCAACAGCCTGTATATGTTTACCAGACCCTAATCAGGAAAAAATTGATGAAAAAAGTGTTTTCACCCTGTATATTTCAGTTGAAAGATATATGAATCGCCTGCAATATATGGCATATACTAATTTTGTTTTTTTGGAAGAGCCAGCTATGCGGATGTGTAAATATAATTTTCTCCAATTTTTTATGGATCATTCCGAGAAATACATGACAAATGGTTCCGGTCCAAAGTTTTGTCGCGTGCGTAACATTTTCTGGAACTTGGGGAACTCGTATAAATCATCAGGTTTCAAGCATATGCGCGTTTGACAGAATTTGTCGTTCATTTAAGTACAGCTGCGGGTGACAGGAAAGAATTTTACGATGATTTTATCTCTACTCGTATTTGGTCTATAAGGTGAAATAATTTATAGTCGATTGTAAATATTTTGTAATTAGTTTGGAGAACGGATTTGTATTCCCTTTCGTTACCCATTTTTGGCACAAGGGCGCTAACATTCTGCCTAAATGTCTTTAATTTTGGGCCATGGATGATCTCCAACAATTCCAATTGACTCTGTCTGTGTTCTATCTATTTGCGATAGTTGTCGTTTGGTCCTGTTTGAAAGATAAACGTCATTAATTTCAAACGAAACTGAAAGTGTATTCATAGGCAGTGTTTTTTGGTAAGTGAGTCGAAAATGAATAGTGCAAGGAAGTCCAGCATTATTTACGAGTCATTCTCTAATTATGGAAGATTTAGAATGGGATTTCCAACTTATGTACAGGTAGTTATTCCTTATTCTGGTTTGATCTCTTTCTACACTGACTACATTAGATTTGTTTCATAAATGAAACTGGCTATTTCATTTACTCAAATTTTCAGAATGACTCCTGATAGTTTTGAAACTCTTTTAAGGATAAGATGCAAAGGGATTTTAATTTCTTTCATAATATAGTTCTATCATAATATTCCATTGATATAATTTCCAACTATGAGAAACCAATACTTTCGGAGATGTGATTAGTCAAAGATTGGACAAGAGCGCCAAAACTTCTGTCCACAGGACTTTCCCACTTTTCTCCTTCCAGATGTGGTAGAAATCAAACGTAAAAGTGATCTCTAATAACCATAAATTCCAATAATTGACAATGTAAAAATCAGTAAAATATATTGAGATTAAATAATGAACGATGAGGGTTAAGCTCCTGCCTGTTTGTTCCCTCTAACTCAAGCCAATCAATCAAATTCTTCAATCCTATTCCTCATAGTGATATTTTGCAGTCAAATTGAGTACAGGCCTAACTAGGGTTATTTTTAACTTCTAATTATAGCCTTTAGCTATTTGCAACAAGCAACTTCTTGAAGTTTAAAATTAAACGAGTGATGAATAACTGGAGTTTACCAAAAAGAGGGCAGGGTCATTTGATGTTTCTGATTCATTGGTTTTAATTTGTCCATGTGACTTTTTTTAATGAAGCTTGTTGTTAATTCTTTATGACTTTAATTTGATTTTTTTAGTGGTTAAGAGAAATGTTGTTGGTTATCTTTTACATCGGAATGACGTCTAGAAGTTTCACTTTGTTTAACTTGTAATTTATATTCTATATCGGTAAAGATTAATTTTAATTTTTTTTTCTGTTTAATACTTTGTTATTTTGACTTGCATCATATTGTTGTTGTTTTGAATATTTATTTATTGATTATTTTGTAAATCTAGTAATTGGATTTTTTTATTGGGTGTCCCGATTATAGAGTGAAAACAGCACTGAGGTGAAGTCGGGAGCTTTTGCGCTCATGATCTACTGTCTTCACAGACCCTCACGAAATACTGTATGAACCTTCAAGCCCTCCTTTTTCAACCGAGTACTAGATTTCAAATCTATCAGATCTGTATTTTTGGAAATAATGGGAAAATAAAACGACTCAAAGTTTTCGAAAAATAAATTTTATTTATAAGATCATACCGTCGGTTTTATGAAACAGTTATGCTTTGGGAAGTTTCCTCGTAAATAAACAATCAATAATGAAGAACATATTTCATGGAAAATTATTTTACTTGAAAATATGACAGTTTTCATTTTACTCCCACATCGACAAGTTTTCAGAACACAAACTGTACCTATTATTTATTTTTTTCTATTACAGTATACCCTGAAAAATATCTAAAGGTATTCTTTAAATCACAAAAATTAAATCACTTTCGACTTTTTCTCACAGCGGTTATTACAGGTCATGTTTACAATGTTTAGACCTTAAGAGCTACCAGGGCCACACCTGCCCAATTTCAAACTTTTTGCGGTAATTTTTTGGGCCGAAATGCATTGCAGATTATTCTCGTTCTCTGTACCCTCTTAGCTGAAATGAGAGCTTGGCTTTATGAGTGTAATAGTATATATGTATTTCTATGATCTTCCTTCCAAAATCAATATTCGATAAATTAATCACTCAATCTATTCCCATTTACTTAATCGGTTTTGGTAACGCCTACTAAACCTGCTTTCATCTACAAAGACTTCCGAATCAGCTGCTACTTCTGGTTTATCGATATCACAGGCAGATGCTTTCTCTAATGCTGTGGGTTTGGACGTTTGGAGTCTGAAAGTTACCCACTCGGGTTCCATTAGTAGTATCATTTTTTATGGATAGTTCCAATGATAATAAATGTTCCAATTTTCTAATCAAAAAGCTATCAATATCAATATGTAGTTGCAAGTAGTTGGCGATAGTGGTAATTATAAAAATGGGCTGGGCTGTTCGAAAAATTGGGGTTCCACGGTATAAATAAATGCTTCATTGGGCATCCCTCTTTTATTACTGATTTATTGAGTCATAAAGTAGCAGTTGACCGACTTAATTGAGTAATCAATGTACAGCTGTTTCTATGATATTCTGTATGACAGTAATTCGGAAATTCAGATGAAGTATGATGGATTTTTGCGCGCTTGTTCCGTTCAACAAACCTATCAATTTGCCTTAATGCGAACCGTCTCTGCCATATTTTCACCATTTTTATAGTGAATTTTATTAATGTCAAATCGTTCTTGAAGCGTGTATCGTTCCATTTTTATCAAAGGCGCAGTTTCTACTTGTCAATTGTCAAAAAATGACAGCTTCAAAAGTGACATCTACCGAAATAGCGGGCTATTCAAAATAACACCTCTTATTGGAAACCCCTTTATTTGTAAAATTGGGGGTTGTACCTGTCTTTCAAAGGGGATTCAAGGTAGGGTTCATATTTTTACGAAGAAGAATGACAATTTAAAATTTAAATTAGACTTGATTTGGGATTTTCCATGAATATGTAAAGTAACCAAGATATAATGAATTTAATCCATTTGGCTGTTCCACACTGTACATATGTCAGTGTTAACTCCAGAAGATTATACTTTATGGTCTGGTAATTCTGAAATGGAAAACTTGTGTTCGACCGTATCAACTCGAACATTTAACCTTCATTGTGAAAATTTATGGCGTACAAGGTACCTCTCGAACAAGTGCTTTTTTTGCGATATCCCCTTTCCACGTGAAAAGGAACAGTTTCAAAGCCACTCACATGAGCGGGGAAATCTACAGCTGGAAAGCTTTTAGGCGCCTTATCAAATCATATACAGACGATGCTACGCTAGAAGAGGCAAAATTATTAGTTTACTTTCCGTCCGGCAAGCTGACATGAAGCGGAGGTGGCTTAAGATTTAGGCTCTCGCTAAGGAAACAATTTTCAATAAAACGCCTTCAAGTTGGCAAACATGCGATCAAGGCGCCCACTGTAACAATTTGCGGATGACCAAAGAAGGTATAACATATTCAATAACTCAAAATCTTTGGGTCAACAAATAATTAATTGCACTGACGTGAAGTCAGGAGCTTTTGCGCGTATGTTCTATTGGACAGCATAATTTACCATGGTAAATTCGATTCGATTAAGGGTGTCCAATACAGGAGAATGGACAATAGAACATACGCGCAAAATCTCCTGACTTCACGTCAGTGCTTGAACCAATTTTTTTTTTTCGTAATTTTTTTCAAATTTTCTAGGGTACGGTTCTTAAAAAAATTTAAACACGTCTTTATGTTGATTTTCTACTAATAGTTACCAAGCTTCAATTCGATCGAATCTTAATTTTTTTAGTTATCGAGGAAATAATATTCCAGGTGGGTATAACTCGGAAACCGTTAAACCGATTGTGCCCAAAAACGAACTTAACTCTCCCATTCGGATACGCAACCTACCCTGAAAATTTCAAGTCCCTATCTCCTTTTGTTCGAAAATTATCGAGGCAACGGTCACCCATCTACTGAACTCACACAAGGCTGCTCGAATCTCCAACAATATTTAAACGATCGTGTTAAAACTTAAAACTTAGCAGTAGAGTTGGGTTCTAAAGGCTCTCGCAACATTTCAGCAATTTCAGACGAAAAGTTACTGTCTCCGATCTCCGAATGTATTGGTTTCTCAGAGTTGGGAATGATATCAATGGATTCTTATGATAGAACTGCATCATGAAAGGAATTAAATTCAAAAAAGTGTCCACCCAAAAAGTATAATATCATATAATCCTCATCATTCTACGATATCTGAGGTTATTTTAATGGTCATTTTGCATTCAATCATACTTTGTTTTCTAGAATAGGATGGGTATTTTATATCATGAGTAACGAACAAGAAATAAATTTGAGATGTCTCTTATAGGAAAATAAGATGACATGTATGAACACAGATCATATAATAATTAATGGATAGAATGCTGTAATTATTCTTTTATGAATTATTATATGATCTGTGTTCATACACCTCGATTTTCGATTACAGCATTCTGTGAAATCATCAGAACTACGATTTAATATTTAAATTATGAAAAATCATATCTCCGAAAGTATTAGCTTGTTAGAGTTGAAAAGTACATCAATGGATTCTTATCGCGAAAGTGCATCTTAAAAAAATTAAATATGAAATGTAAAAATAATTTTTTTTTTCGATTTTGCCGACTAACGAACTTAACCGAGATATTCAAGTCCCAAACTCACTCTGAATATTTCAACTTTCTAGCTCATTCCGTTCGAGAGTTATCGTGTTAATGGCCGGCCGGACGGCCGGACAGAATCGATTTCGACCACGGATTCTTGATCAGCGAGTCGAACCAAATCGTTCAAGACCATTTTCATCCAAAAATTCGAAATTTACAGACATTTGTGCAAATTAATAAGCATTCTGTTCACTTCCTCTGGTTTCCAAGTTATAGATTAACGGATTCATAAGACTAGAAAATAATTAGCATACAAAAGCAGGTGAAGTTTATCGCAAGAATAATTTTAGAAAATTAAATTAGTCTTCATCATTCCCCTTAAACGCACCTTTTTCTAAAAATTATAAAATCTTAAATCCCACAAATTTCGCTAAGTATAGATTTTAATTATTTCAAATGAGTTTACAGAAAAAATTATGATTTTACAGAAAAAACTGGTTTTACAGAAAAAAATCTGATTTCACAGAAAAAATTCTGATTCACATAAATAAATCTGATTTCGCAGAACAAATTCTGATTCAACAGAAAAAAAAAGGTTGAAAATCAGAATCTTCATCTGCTTCATTCCTTCGATAAATACCTGGATTGGTTCATCCACTAGTAGAATCTTTTACGTTTTATTTATTGTAGATAATCCAAACCAGAGTGCACACCGTCAAACACCTCCTGAAGATCCTCTACAAGAACAATATAACTGAATATTTTTGAAAAAGCAGTTATAAAGTTCAAGATATCACTACATTTACATATACTTCAGGTATTTGTCAAATAAAATGATTTTGAAGAAAAAAATTAAAAACCGGTGTAATCCATTTCTAGTGATACGATTGTCATGAAATTTCGCGTAAGTCTTGAAATCGTTACTCTTCACCCAAACACCAAATTACAAGTCAGTCAGATCGTTACTTTTAGAAATATCGAAAAAATTAAATTTGACATGGGTGTATCTCCGATACCATTTTCATTTAAGAAAATACTAAACTAACTAATCGGATCAAGTCACCGATGACGTATCGCTTTTAACTACCTGTTAAAGAGACGTTCTTCTGGATCATAAACATTTGGTACTAGCTACCTTGACTGATGGCCCGCATGAAATTTCTTCTGCAAAGAAGTTTATACGTACAATAACCCTTTATTCCCAAGTCGTAATGGCCTTGTATAACTTTCCCTATAAGGACACTGTCGGCAGAAGGAAGGACAACTTGAAGTTTCATTCCGGTACTAATCTTATTGAAGAGGCAAGGACCGAATAGAAACATTTTTATGGGAAACGACGCTGTGGGAATGCGGCATGGGATAATCTCAGCTGTCGCCCGAAGACCGTGCTGAATGGGAATTTAATTGAAATTTCATAGGTGGTGCAGCCCCCCGACTTCCCAGATTTATCATGGTTAATTATTTTATCAAATTACTAGCCGAACCTGGCGGACATTGTCCTGTAATTAGACGATATTCTATCAAACCGGATGTGTATTCGCCATTCCGCAAGGTTAACTAAAAAAATCCACTGAGCTTATCTGAAGATCACCTGAAAATTGCTTGGTACACAGTTTGACAATGCCGCAACGGCGAACGGAAACATAGACGTAAAGTCTATGATCGCATGAGTTTCTGTGAACGTTACCTACTAACTATTATGATTATTCTGTCATTTGGAATCGCATCTCAACTATTCGATTTGAGCTTTTCGTGGAAATTAATGGATTGATGGATATTTATGGGCGATGATCAAATTAAGTATGATCTTATAGTGGAAACAATTGTTGGATATTGAATGAAGGTTTAGTTGTCCTGGTCTTCGGGCATTCATACCTGTCTCCATGAATCGCTGCAACATTCTGGACACACTTGTATGGGAAACTCCAAACCTTTCTGCTATTCTTGTGCATGTCCACCCTTCTTCTCGCAAAACTACCGCTTGGGCACATTCCTGTAGGGTCAAATTGCGTGTTTCGCGTTGCATAGCGATCGAGTGTAGAAAATCAAACGAAAGAAAAACTATTGATCACTAGAATTGATCGAGAACAACTGATTTCAGAATGGAGCCAATACATTCAAAATCTGATAATCTCATCTTTTTTTATTCCTGCTGAGAAAAAACATCTGTATTGAAGAAAAACGTTGAAAGTGGATAACATATGCATCCATAATTCTGATAAAAATAATTATCATTGAGAATACCTTCAGTTGTAGAATAAATTTGAGATTTCCATAATGTGCGTTAATTTTTTTGCGCAGTGTAAAAAGCACTTGTTGAGTGGACTATAATGTCAAATATTACAATCGATTATTAAACTGTTCTGTTTTTCCTCGAAACAACTCAAGCATTATCTAACCTCACCGAGACCAACAATCAATATATTATCATCTATCTCGATTCCGAGGAAAAACGATATCTTATCTCTTCCATTTTTTTTTTGCAGCCGAAAGCGACATATGCACCTTCGCCCTACGCAAAGAACATTTCGCCAGCCAACACAAATTTACGGGCAACCTGTTCTGCGCGGAGACCAGACCAGCCTCTCTGAAGGCCTTGTACTCCTCCGCCGCCAAGACCCCAGTGACCACCATGAGGCAGTTGGACAGGTGGCGAAGAGATGGTCACAGATCGTCTAGGTTCTTCTTGTGCACACCGGTTTTAGGGCAAAAAAGAAAGAGGATCAAGTGCAACGGTGACATCGAGATAGAGACTAGAGTGGTAAGTAAACGTTGATAGTTTAATTCTAGGGTTATCCACTATTAACTTCATGATGTTTTATTTGTTACGAAATATATTTGTTTACTTATTCATTGATGAGTCCATTTATATTGCGAGATAATTGAAGATTAGTTGGATCAAAGAATTTGCAATTTTGTATCTGATATAATTTTCCGATCTGATATAATTGGAGGAGGTAGAACACATCGAAAATTATAATTTGGGCAATTAACTCCTATATAAGAAGTATACAAGGTGAGTCTTGAAGTTGTACATTAATTTAAGCCATAGATTCCTGTCCTCAAATGAAACGTCTTCTTCATATACTATTTTTCCAGATTAGGCTCAGGTAAAAAGTTTTAAGTATTTAAGGATTTCACAATGTGTTAATACACACCTGATCTTTTTTACCCGTTGACCCCAAAAAGCCTTACTGTATTCATTATTGTATAATTATATAAAAAATCGCAAATAAAACAATAAACAGATAATGGTGGTGTCGCTTCCACACACATGAAGGTGTTCTTGAAACAAAGTGAGGAGGTTAAGAAAAACTTTAGTTTTTGTTGAAAAAATATTCTTTCGTCAATCTAGCAACCTATCCTGAAAAGTCCCTATCTCCTTTCGTTCGAGAGTTGTCGAGGCAACGCTCACCCATCCAGCTACTGAACTCACACAAGGCTGCTCGGATCTCCAACAGTATAGATCTGATCATGTTCAAACTTGAAACTTGGTAGTAGAGTTAGGTTCTGAAGGCTCACGCAAAATTTCAGCGATATCGAACGAATAGTTTCTGGTGTATAGAATTTTTTGCAATAATATTTTATCATTTTTTAAAAATTTTCTAGTTATACGATCCTCTCAAAATTCTGCAAGAATTTTCGCGTTGCCATTCTACAACTAATAACGATGTTTGAATTGGTTCGGTTTTGTATTTTTTGAGTTATTGAGGAAATAACAACCAAATTTCAGATGGGTATAACTCCAAAACCGTTTTGTCGATTATGCCTATGAACGAACTCAAATGGCGCATTAAAATTCCTAACCTTACCAGAAAATTTCAAGTCGCTATCTCTTTCCGTTCTCAAGTTATCGTGGCAACTGCCGGCCGGTCGGCCGGACATAATCAAATTTGACCTCGAATTATTGATCAGGAAGTCGAACTCAATCGTTTGAGACCATTTTCGGCGAAAAATTACAGACATTTGGGCAAAATGATAACGCGATGTTCCCCTGAGTTGCGTTCGAAAATTAACTCTGTAGAGTAATATTTACTCCATTGCGTTCGAAAACTGAAAGGTTGAGTAAATTTTACTCTGTGTCAGTCGTCCGAAAAGTCGGAGTATTCGACTCGGAGTTCATTTTACTCCTGTCAAAATTGACATACCTCATGGGAAGGAAAATTTAGTATCTTTGTCTAACTGTTTTAAGAATGTTTTGTGATGTAATTTAATAGTTTTTATACTGCTCACAATATCTATTTATGATTAGAGTTACATATATGTGAAGAAAACAATAATAATAGGATATTTCTTAAACCAACATAACCTATTTTCCGATATTGGCACCTTCTGTCACTGTCAGTGTCAGTGTCAGAGTAACTCTAGAGTAAATCTGTCAAACCTTCAAAAACTCTACTCTACTCCGTGGAGTTAATTTTCGAACACAACTCAGAGCATACGAGCAAAAAGTTTGATGATCTGGTTCTCACAGGCCTTCTTGATGTTGCAGTATGACATCATACGAATCTGTCTTTCACCTGAAAGGTTTGAATCACTGTTTTGAGTGGTCCAAGTGACATAACGAAATATTCCAACAATATCATGTTTTATTGCCGGCCATACTCGTTACAATTCACTGAAAATTTTCGTGTTATCCGAGCTCTTTGATCTCCGTGTTTTCCAGGTGGCAGAGCATGCCACACACGTCTACTACATATCCAACTACCAGCCCACTCGCTCTCCATTATACATAGAAGATAAATTACCATTCAGGAGGTCTATTATTAGATCATAACCGTTGTACCTGATGCGTACAATGTCAATGTCCACATTAGCGACGCTATAGAGTTCGAGTCTAGACAATGCAGTTTTTTCACTTTCATCCGCCTTCACCAAATGAATAACTGTGTAAAATGTGAAGAGCAACATCGAATCATATACCTGTATTATACGGTTAAAAATTAAACGATGTCGTGCCTTCATTGGGGTTCAAAATAACACAAAATGTCTCACCATTGTTTGTAAATTCAAAGAACGCTTGTGGCATGAAGGTTGAAGATTGAAGACATATCTCCCTACAGTTCATAAGATAATAGACATTGGATGTGATGCAAAAATTGATCAAATTCAGTGGTTAATAGTACGAATCAAGGGTTTAAAAGATGTCGGTCATCACTTGATTCGTAGTACATTCAGTATGGGGGTTGTTGTGGTTATTCGGCCAAAAAGTTTGGTGCCCAACATGGGGCAAAATTCATAACCTGTCTTATTGATTGGTAAAAGATGCTGCTAATTTAACTCGGACATTCAGTGTTTTAGATTAGAAATTTAACTATTCCATCATTGCTATCTTCGTATTTTTCTGTTCAAAGTGTTCCAAAGGACACTATTTCTATCTAATTTAAAAATTGTTCATAAATCTACAGGATGTTTCAAAGTAATGTAAAATATTCAAAAAAGTGATTATTAGGTTTATTTAGAGAAGAACTTCATATGAACGCGTGTGTCATATGTGTTAGATTTTGAGATATTTTATTCAAGAACTAGCAAAGCATGTTAGAAAGTAATGCAGAGAACTATTTCTAATTTACCCAGAAAGTTTGGCGCCCAACATGGGGCAAAATTCATAACCAGAGTTATGGATTAGTGTAAGATGCTGCTAATTTTACTCAGAGTTTCAAGAGGGTGATTGTTAGGTTTATCTAAAGAAAAACTTCTCATGAACGTATGTGTCATAAATATCTTAGATGTTTAGATAGTTTATTCAAAAACTGGTAAAGATTGTTAGAAAGTAATGTAGAGAAATGTTTCTTATTTTTTCACGTGAAATCCGCGCTTTTGTCGAACGAAAACCAAGAGAAGAAATTTCCTCAGAAGTGAATAATAATCGAGAAAATAATATTTGTTACCAGGGGTTATTGTGGTTATTTAGCCAAAAAGTTTGGCGCCCAACATGGGGCAAAATTCACGGTCCATGGTTCTGTCGAAAAAAAATCAAGAGAGGAAATTTTCACATTTCCTCGGAAGTGAAAATATTCAATTCTCCCGAAATCATCAAAGGAAGGAATATTCCATCTGGAATCTATATTTTCAAATAAATTTCTGCATGGGAGCCGTCTAACTGCAACACCGCTTAATATGAATACAAAACAATTTAATAACCTGTCATTACCAATGTTCTGCTTGGGTTCATTGTTCAACAATGCACGAATGTAGGACTTCGCAGTACAACGTTGTTTCCGGATTTCATCTATTCATTTAGGCTGATATTATTCTTCTTACGTAATTGGTCCTTTTTGGAGCGGTTCTTTTTGTCGCCGAGTCGGGACATACGTCATTTAAATTTATTGCTCACGACTTTGACGTTGTTTCTTTTATATATTCGGTTAATGGTCCTGGCGATGTATTAATGGTCCTATTGAAGTTAGTCCTTCGGGCTAGAATTACGACTTTCGAATTCTCTTGGGCGCCTAAAACAAAGGTTAAAGGTATGACCTCATGACAAGAGGCTGAAGAGTCAGAGGAATGAATTGAAGAACTTTCTCGTCCATAGAGAACATGAAAAACTCCATTTTAATAGATATTGCCAGGTTTCATGATACTTTCAAAACTAAATAATACGAAATATGGAAATATCACCCAATTTTTTACCAGGGTTAACCAAAAAAAAATTTTCTTCGATTTATAAAAAAATTTTAATAGTCATAGAATTGAGCCCGTAGGATAAGAAAATGTAAACAGATATTTAAAAAAAAAATTATTTTTCAAATGACGCAACTCGGAAGTAAAATTTTCCAAAATTAATCCTCACTCTCGAGATGCAGTAATCCTTAATTAGTTTAGTAAACGAGATGAAATTTATATAGGATGTAGATACATCCTTGATCTAAAAATAACTGAAGTTTCAGATGCGCAGATGCAGCCATTTGGGAAAACCATGAAACGGCCGCGGGTCCATTTTCGCGGATCTTCCGTAGGCTTTACCTCGCGATATATGGAGGATAGAGAAAAATAGTTTGCGCCATTGGATTCTACGACCCCGAATTTATAAAGAATCGTCATGATTTAATTAAAGTTGGGGGGTCGAAATTTTCACAATTTTTGCATACATGCAAGGAAATTTTTTTGACCAAAAAATTTATTTTCTTCGAATTATATGAAAATTATACTGTTCATAGAATCGAACTCGTAGAATGAGAAAATATGAACGGATAATTTAAAAAAAAATTATTTTCCAAATGACGTGGAAGTATCGAAAATATAATTCGCACAAGACATTAACTTATGAAGAATACATTCTGGAAATTTCAAATTGATACATGGACTAGTTTTGACATGACGATTTTCCAACTAAATTGTTTTGTTTTCCATTTCGAACAAGTAAACACTTCAAACACTTGTAATTTTTTATCTGAGCCGATTCTGGAAAAATCCTAAATGAAAAATGTATTTTATTTGATAACTGGAATCTATTGTTAAAATTAATATACAACACCCTATAAACCATTGTTTGTACACATCTCAAAAATGCTTCGTTACGGAAATATTACGGAAATTAACTACTTTTTTCAATTGTGCATTATAACCATTTACAACATTTGCTTTGTTTTTTTGTCAGAAGTAATTATTTTCTTTAATGATATTTGAAGTTGAAAAATAAGAAAAATGAAAGAGTTATTTCAGTGCTCTGCTATGTTGAGCCATTTTTTCTTCCAAATGGAACCAACAATCAGAGTAAAATGGAGAGGATATATCAGAAACAGTGGCGTACCATATTTTTCTTTCAGAATATGTAGTGATTGTCCTGCCAGCACGCCACTGAATAAAGTAAAGCCACAGTTCTTAACGTTACCCTCGAATCCTGGAGAATTTTATAGAAATGTCTCCAGTAGTTATGGAAATATTTAAGAAAATGTGTTTCTTAATTCCCACCTTGAATTTCCGTTACAAAGTATTTTTTAGACATATTTACATAGCTAAGTTTAGCGATAAAATACGATGATATGTACCGTACTGAAGAAAAACCCTTTCCTGAAAAAATTATTATATTTGAATACCAAATCCCCATATCTAAGGATCAAGTTTCAATTCTTTCACTTTCCCAATAATCTTCCGCAAAAATTCCCTAAGTACGTCTCTGCTTTCGCTCACAATCGCCAGCACTTCCTCGTGTTGAATTTCATCTTCCTCTTCCTCGCTGCACTCAGCTGTTACCAAACTGAAACCGAACACTACCATATCTGAACTTTTAGCTACGATAGCTTCATGCACTGATGAAAACCCAACAACATCCGAACCGAAACATTGGAGCAGTTTCATATCGGCCTTACTTTCGTAACTGGGACCAGAGGCAAAAGTATAAACGCCTCTATGGACCTTTTGTTTCGTCAGTAATTCCTCGGCCATCTTCACACCACTTTCTATAAGGTCCTTGTCGTAAATTCGTTGCTTTTGGTCGTAATTGAAATGGAACCAGTCACCAGGTGGTCCGTTCAGAGAAAAATTGCCCAGAAGCCGCGCTAAATCTACGTGATCCTCGATTATCATAAGATCGCCGTTTTTGTAAAGTTTATTTACTGCACCCACTGCATTGGTGAGGATCATAACTTGGATATTTAGCGATTTCATTATTCTGACTGGTAAGGTGCATTTCCATAGCGGATGCCCCTCGTAAAAGTGTGGTCTTCCTTGCATGCACAAGACAGGCACGTCGGAAATTTTTCCTAAAATCAGATTTCCCTTATGGCCTTCGACACCGCAGGTTGGAAAATTTGGTATGGTTGCGTATGGAAGTTGAAATGATTCCTGGAGGTCGTCTGCTAGATATCCTGTGAAAAAATTGCATTCTGTAGATCAATATAGGAGATATTACACCAGCTGATAAGTTACCCTTGTGACAAACAGATGGCACTACACGCACAAAATATATATTTTCTTCAATAAGTACTAACCAAAAGTTAGCTGTCAAAATTTCGTGATTATCTGAACTTTGTTTTAAAAGCACTTTCAATAAGGTTTTTCTCAAAATTGCCCCTGTTGGTTTTTTCCCTGTACCCTTCAATTTTGTAGCGCTTGAAGGGGATGATATGTTGATAAATAAAATCGAAAAAAGAAGTTGCGTTGTCTTCATTAGACCGGGAACTTATCATCTGGTGTGATATTCTACTAAGTCATGGACCATTATCGTGTGAAATTAACTTACCCAATCCAGAACCGCAAATGATACCAATTTTTGGTTCATATGGCAAATTTTCCCTCAAGAAGCTGGCGGAGACTTCTATAGACTTCATCAGATTACTGAAAATATAAAATTTTAATTCTTCTAAAGATTTTTCTATGAATTCGAGGTCGGTTTATGGCATAAGTTCTCCTCTAACAGCTTTATCTCGCCATATATGCTTTAAATAATTTTGAAATTAGGCATCTCTCCAAAATCGTGGTTTCATTATAATTGTACACCTGCTACAGAAAAATTATTGTGACTACTAGCTGAAGTTCGTTATTATAGACCACATTAGTTAGGTTAGGCGGGAAATTTAAATTACGATCCATCCGTGGATCCGAGCACTGAATTCCCCATGCATTTCTGATGGACCTAAAATTTACGCGAATTTCTCGCCTGTTTTTAGATACTTAGGCTAATTGCTTAAGGTTTATTTCGGTTGAAATAGATTCAGTGAACCTTCCTCGACAATCTAGAATCAAGTTTTCATAACATTGTATATTTTCAAAATAATTAATAAATATAAAAGTGTTCACCAAATTCCATTGACGTATGTCTTAACTCACTCGAAATAAGTCAAAAATAATAACATAACCCTAAATCAGCCTCGTAATGACGCACAACAGAAATCATCTACGACATACGGAAATCTTTCGAACTATACTGGTTTCAATTTTGATTCAAGGATAAATAGAAGTAGATTTTAATGTGGAAATAACATGAAAACATGCACTAATGAAGAAGGTACCCAATACTTGATGTCTCGGTACTAACATTCTCTTTTAAATAGGGTGGTTTCATCTCAAAGTTGAAATTCCATGTTAAAAAATTTGAATATGGATCTCCCGCCAAGAGAATGATTCTAACCTAACTAATCTGGTCTATAACATACTAAATTTTCAAGTATGTACTTCGACTGATAAAAAAATTATATTACTCGAAAAGTGAGCAATTTTTGAAAAATTTCGACCTTGATAAAAAAAATCTTATCAAGATACTTCATATAAAACATATATCATAAACTTATTCTACGCCAACTAATTAAAGAAATACTATGAACAATATGTCACATGAGGTAAACTACGGATTTTGAGAATTCTGCATCATCTCATTTCACTGGGAATGCTTGACAATTACAGGGGGTTTACCTAAATGTTACCGCTTGATACACAATAAATCACAATAAATCAAAATTTATCGGAGAAAAACTGACTTATACAACAAACAAATATAATAATTAATAACTTTCTCTTACTTTTTTTGTATTTTATTGTGATCCATAACAGAATTTTGCTCTGCATCAGTGTTGAAAGATGTCAAGAACATTGTTTGAAATGATGTTACACAAAGAACCAGAAACATACAAATGATGCACCATCAAAAATACCTTGATTACTGAGCGGTATTTGATAACAGAACTGGAGTGACAGCTTTGTAGTGCATAGATTGTAGAGTTTATCAGTTTTTATGTATTTACTTCCTTCAAACAGATGATCAAAACAATATTTGTTTTTGATACTCTCCCATAATGAAGAATATCGGCTGTCAAATTTTCTGCTATCGGTACAAGTTGTTCATCATTCTGAATACTCATTATAAATGAAATCAATGGAAATATCTAGCCTCATAATATCCTCCTGTTGGTTTATTATCTCTACATAATAGGTCAAACGTTTTTCTTCTTTTTACATACGTATCAAAATAGGCGATTGTTTCGACAGCCTTTAATTCTAAATTGATATGAGTAGACAGTTTTCTTCGTAAAATGCTAAATGGTTATGTTGATCTTGACATAGAGGAAGATTTCCACAGTAATCTGGAGCACAGAAATAGATATTTCTCGATGACCAATAAACGTGTTAGCAAACGTGATTGATAATATATTATGTTCTATGATAATTTGTTGAAAGAATTATAATACCGTCACCATGCTGGTAGAAATATTGACAAATTGGTAGGTAAATGGGGTATTGATGAATTTTTATAAGAAAATATTAAACCTTCTTGCCAAATTTGGAAGATCTGGATCTTCTCCATCTAAAAGGCACATCATGCGTTTCAAATGGACTGATGAGATCTTCCTAAGAACATTCTTTACTTTCCAGCCTGCCGCTGTAGAGGAATTGAGGAGATGGACATCTACAGAAGCCTTGGGAGACATCACAGTTATGCCAGACTGTCCCAACAGGATACTGCCAAATTTTTCACAGTGTGGGGAAGATCTCACAGATGGAACGGTCATCTCGGACGATGAAGGACTTGACCACAAGCTGCCATCGCCTGAAGAACAGGTCCAAGTCGTAGCCCTCAAGTAAGTTCTTAGAAAAAAATTCACATAGCTTCAATGTTTGAAGAGAAGGTGATGACGGACTCACCAACTTGGCGCGCTTGTTCCTCCGCCCATCGATTTGCTCAAATGTCTAGAATTTTCGAATATTTGGCCGTTAATGAACCGACGAAGAATGTCAAACTTAATTATGTCTGGCCAGATCTCAGCACGATGACTCTCGAGAACGTTATCAGTTACAAAGTTGAAATTTGCAGGGTATGTTTGGAGTCCAAATGCGCCGGTTAAGTTCGTTAATAGCCATAATAAATTATATACTATTTTCCGAATAACTCGAAAAATGCGGATCTGATTGAATTGAAGCTCGGTAATTATTTGGAAAATACCAACTTCTGCAAAATTTTCGTTAGGATCGAATGACTGAAAAATTCAAAAAATAAGAAGCTTGAGCCCTTTGAAGATCACGTTCAAGCAACACTTTTTGATTTCGTATTAATTGTTTTATAAGGAGAAACGTTTATAAAGTATTTGAAATCAAGTAGAAGAAATCGATATTTTACTATGATTCTTTAGAAAACGAGCATTGAGTAGTGAACGGATAAAAAATTTCAAATCAATTTTTGTGCAACTGGGAAACAAGAGCACCTTTTTGCAAGAAAAAGTATGAGAGTTTATGAATTCGATATAAATTGTGAAATAATTAAACATAAAAGAGTTATCACTAAAAGTATCCTTCGCTTCCCCAAAATGATACGCTTATATTTGACATGAAAAAAATTAACTCAAACCATTCGGTGCTTATTTTTGATAATATCCAATATGTAAAATTTCAACACATTAGGTGAAGCCGTTTTGGAGATATGTCACAAAAAGTATTGCCTGTACGTCATCTTCAGAGGGCTCAATCTCCTTAAGGAAGCATTTTTGCATTATATGATTCGGCTCAAAAGTGTCTAAAATAATGTCTATGACATCCACTAGAAGTTTGTCGGTCTAATTATGGGACACCCTGTATAAGATCTGACTATCGAAATACATTCAACGAAAAAGAATATAATCCCTCGACCTTCATAAAATACGGTATACAATATTCGAAATATAACATGATAATCAATCAATATCAAGATCAATCCCTATTGAACGAGCATCGAATCAAACATTCCTTAGATACCGTTTTTCCACACTCCACCAAATAAAGAAACTATTTCAAACATAACCGATCAAACACAAATATACAAACACCTAAACAGAGCCGCGACCTTAACCTTCACAATTCCGAACTAAAATGTAATATATACGAGAATCGCACATACCGCGCCATCTGTCGGAGAACTCGCCAACTAATCCCAATATTCCGCTCTAGATTCCCTTCGGAAATCGTCCCGGTCGATGTTTCCGGGAAGGCCTTCGACCGGATGTCCGTTCAACGTCGTTCCTTGATTAATGGTGAAATCCCCATGAGGGAGGGGGAAGCGGACAAGAAGAGAACCAAATCTAGGAGGCCTAGGAGTAAAAGGAGAAACACCCTGGCCGGCACTGACCAGAAGGAGATAGAAAACGCAGTATCTGCAGGGTGAGTTTCTTCCTACACATCAATCAGTAATTGTATACAAGGTGTCTCTTGAAAGTTTGAATCATTCGACATACAGGATGTTCCATCTGAAACGGGTTCTACCGCAATCGTTTGTCGAGGGAGAAAGATCAGTATTGAAAGTTGCTTCAAATTTCCAAATCTGACATTGGTGACTCTGAACTGAAATTACATACTTTGGTCACTTCGCATCTAATTCCAGATTTATTGATGTCTCAATCTCAAGGTCAAATACTTCTGCAGCCATCTTTCAATTAGTTTTCAAACCATCTGAATGCCATTTTTTATGTTACGTAATTCTGAGCAACATTTCTCGATTCTTTCTTTATTCACAATAACTTCACATTTTTAGGTTGTGCTAGTCTTAGAGTAATTCAAGTTTGCATCAACATTTTTTGCCAAACTTTGACCGTTACGCTTATATCGTCCGCTGCGGCACTAGTGGAACATCCTGTATTGAAATTTATTTCATGTTTTTTCCTCTTTTAATAGATTTTTGATTCACCTTGTATCATACCTGTATAAATTGTGTAATTCATATAGCAGAATCGAATACCACTCAAAAAATCTGTTCATAATCCACATTGAGTTTAACAAACATTAAATTTTTAATGAAGGTTTAGGTGATTATGTAAAAAGTATTATTTTTTATTCAATCATCAATAAATCGGTAAATTTTAAGTGAACATAACCTAAATGGTCATCTTTATTCCATATATTTTTAACGCACCACCAATTAACCTTATGTGCAGATAAATTACTATTTTCAGGTGGGAGTGATATCTAATATAATGTTTTTTTTCGATTTTATGCTAAAATAAAAAATGGCAAGGCAAACTAATAAGAATTCACTGAAAAATTATTCGAATGCGAGCTTAAAACACTGGCTTAAAATTGTTTGAACCACTAACTAAAATCCACTAAAGCTTCACTAATCCAAAAACAAACATGAAAAAAAACATACCCATTTCGTTCAATACAAGTAATACAACACAATTCTCATTATTACAACTTAATCAACAGGGATCCCAAACCTTCAACATCGACTCAAGAATCCATCGCACTACCGATCAAGTCGACTGGGCGAAGCAAGAGCAGTGATATCCTACGTACTAACAGCAAAAAAGAGAAAGAATCCCCTGAAAACAAGAAGTCTCACTTCAACACCCTCAAACAATGGAGTAAAAACAGGTACGATAAAATAATGAACAGAAGTAACGAAGATAAAAGCAAAGATAAAGATATCGACGAGTTCAATTTGTACGAAACGGTTACGATGAAGAGGCGAAGGAACATCGATAAGAAGGTCACACACCAACGGAGCGCTTCTGCATCTTCCTCAGAAAAATCGAGCGTCAATCTTCCACTAACTTCCGGACTTTCCAGCGTTATGAATATCGCTGTTAGACTGAGGGAAAGCTCCCTGCAAAGAAGAGAACGAAGGAAGGGGAGGAATAAAGATGAACCACATTCTTCTAGCGGTAACTGGAGCGCCAGCTCTGAGAGTGGAAGAAACTCAGCAGGCTCTGAAATAACAACCTCAACCGCTCAACCTAAATCGACTGCTTCCGAAGCTACTTCCAACAACTCATTGAACATTCCCGCAACGAGCTCAATTTGCAGTAGGAGAAGATTTGTGAACGCATCTGCTTCAAGCAGCGTAACCAGTGAAGGAACTTTAACCCCTGATATCATCCAAGACCTCCACGAAGACGGGGAGACCAGTTCGGTATACTCATGTGATACAGAAGGCTATTATACGTCCTTCCATGTTGATAGCGGTCTGAAGACGCTTAAGGAAGAGGATTTACCGCCGACGCCCTTACATTCCTCGAATACTGTAGATAGTCCGTCCAATTCAGCTGAAAACGAGTACGAATTATTCGGAAAAGGTTCAACTTCTACCACCACAAGCTCTGCTGGTACGGTATGCACCACTCTGAAGGCGTCCGAGAGCAGCAGGTCTCTTGTTATAGGCCCCGCCGTCCCTGAAAGAAAGAGTTCACTCTGTAGCAGATCACCAGTAAGTTCCTTAGAACGAGAAGAGACCAGCGATAAAACTGGCACTGTTAAACGCAGTCCAGCATCGACCAAGGCTCTTATGGCAGGGGAAGACAAGAGATCAGATGGCGGTATATCACCAGATAGTGGCCACAATACTTCCAGCTCCCCGATAGAATCGACCAGTAGCCCTAACGGGGTGAGGAGTGGTTCAGAATTCGAATTCTCTGAATCCTCCGATATGGAAGGCCCAGAAAGAATTGAAAGGATCAGAGTCAAAACCACTATAAACTCCAGTAGAATCCCATCGATGTGCGTGATAACCCCGTCTGCAAGCGACGACGAAAGCAGCCAATCCTCCAGCTCGTCGACTAAGAACAACTTTTATAGAAATAAGATCCAGGGTACGGACAAATACATCAACGTGGACCAAAATACCGGATACGCAACGTTGGAGACCATCAAGAAAGAACTGAAAGAAGAATGCACCGATATCAATAAAAACACTGCCAGTATTAAAACAACAAGAGCCCCATCTCCAAGCGGAGGTACTGTGATAATAAGAGAAGAAGTTCCTATCCCCAAAAGTAATCAACCAATTTTCAAATCTTCCTTGCTACCCTTCAACAGTATGCTGGATAAAATCAAGACTAATTTAACCAACTTGAAGAATAGGAAAGAAGATAAATCTCCGAACAGAAACAATTTCCCAGATGCTGTTGAAGATGATCTAGGTGAATACGTTACAATAGCTGATGTAAGAAATAATAATAGATCAGGGTGTAAAGATGTAGAACAAGTAAACGACATAGTTAATAAGAATTTAAAAACTGTGTTGTCTGGGAAGATAAGAGAAACTGAGTATATATCCTTGAACGAGCTACCTTGTAACGAAACCAGTATCCACAATCCTTTATCGGTACCCACCAACGATTCTTTGGAGAGAAGGAAACGTCATGGTGCTAGGGTTAAACTAGATGCTGAAGGTAAAGTTGTATATAGTTCAGACAGTTTGAAGAGGAAAAAAGGATGTCAGTCCACTTTTGAACCAGGACCTTGTGTGAAAACTGTGAGTCCTAAACCAAGTCCCCTACCTAGTCATAGGGTTCCCAAGGCTGTAAGGGCAGCCACTCAAGGTGAAAGAGGAGTTCCTGATGGTTCTATAAGTCAAACGACCCAGGTGGGAAAGGTTATCATCAAGGCTTCCTCAGACGCTGCCCCGGAGGTAATTAGGATGCCTCCAACTACCATTGTGGGATCAAACAGGAGGTCTAAGTCTCCTAAACCTACAGGGAGAGGGGCGTATGTCCACGTACAAGACGCTGGGAAAACTCACGAAAAAGGTAAGGTGATAAATGTTCCTAATCGTGCCTTAAGACCCCAACCCAAAGTTGTCAAAGCCTTCCCTACCCCCACATTCGAACCTAGGAGGAGTATTAGGAGGGCGGATAGTTACCGTCTCGCCAACTACGCTGTACCGACCATTAAAACCTTCAATATAGACTTTGACGTCACGAGATCGCCCAAAAATTTGAATATGGAGATCGACAACACTCCGATTGAAAAAAATTTCGAGAAAGAACTTTTAGACGGGATATTTAAGGAGAGAATCAACTATCCTTCCACAGTTTCACCGAAATTATGCGCGAAACAGTGTCATATTTTCAGTCAATCTTACGCGCAAGAGATCATTCTGAGTTCTCCCAAAAAACTCGTGGTTCCGCCTGACAGCGATGAGAATAGGGTGAAGTTTTTGAACGCCAACATTCCCGATACCGAAATTTGGTAGGTACTGATATTAGTCGTTCTCATACCGGGTTCAGGTCTGGTTGATTTAGTGGTCATGTTGAGGAAAAAATTAAAAGGGCGCTTTTAGATGGGATATCCAAGGATATAGTCAACGTGATTCGAAATTGTGCTCCTAGCAGTGCCATATTTCCTCCGGTCATACGCAGAAGAGGTCATTTTGGGTTTCACGAAAGAATATCCCTAGATAGCGATGAGTGTAGGGTAAGTCTTTCAACAGCAACAACAGGTAATGATTTGAGTTGGTCATATTGTGTTTAGGTCTGGATGAAAGAGTGGCCATGTCAATACATTTTATCATTTTGTGGTGAATATAATTCACCAAAAGTTCTCCTACTCAATTGATCCTGTCAAATATTTAGGAGTAATATGAAATCATCCTGTTTCCTCCATATATTTACGAATATATTTCTGGGGATGCTGAGGTTAATCGGTATTTCTACTACTTCGACCAATAGATTTCAATCCATTGGTCATATTAATTTTTGTGTTGTTGCAAAGCTAAAAGTATCCCCCTCAAGAATAAAAAAAGATTTCGTTCATGTGGCTCCCTCTACTGGCCTTACAGTATGCCATTCGGTGACCCCAATTAGTGATGACATTTTGAACTACCTCGGCGCCAATTTCACTCAAAACAGTCGTAATGTAAGAAGTCCAGCGGTGTCAAATCGCAGCTACGCGAATTGACATCTCCTGAACGGCTGATTATGCGGTTGTTAAACTTGGTGCGCAGAAGGTCGACCGTAAGTCGGCTTGTATGGCATGTGGCGCCATCTTGTTGAAACCAAAGGTCGTCCACATTCATAGTGTCGATTTTAGGCCATAAAAAGTTGGTCAACATGGCTCTGTAGCGTTCGCCATTGACGGTAAATATCTTAGCCTATAGGCTAAGATATTTTGTGTATTCTTGATTTAGACTTCAATAATCGAGATCAATAAAAAAAACCCTGCTCAAGTTGAAATCAACTATGTATTTAACCGAACTTTACACAAAGAATGAATAGTAAAAGAAACAAAAATATCTATAATAACTAAAGCATATTATGTTCGAAATGTGGACCATCTGCTTCTACACATCTTTTAGCTCGCTGGACTAGTTCAAGCGAAGTAACACTTCTAAACACTTCAGTATTAAGGGCTCCACATGCATTCCTTATTTTGTTCATTTGATCTTCCAAAAAAATAGGAGGAGTATAGAACACACGATCTTTCAAATATCCCCAAACGAAGAAATAAATCGGTGTTAAATCTGGAGCTCTTGAAGGCCATTTTATCGGTCCAATTGAAGATAGACTGATCGTCAAACACGGACCGATAAGATGGCCTGCAAGATCTCTAGATTTAACACCGATGGATTGCTTCCTTTGGGGATATTGAAAGATCATGTGTACCAGGAGTCTGGTACACATGATCCTATTGATTTGGAAGATCCAAAAAACAAAATAAGGAATGCATGTAGAGCCCTTAATGCTGAGGTGTTGAGAAGTGTTACTACGCGTGAACTAGTCAATCGAGCTAAAAGATGTAGAAGCAGATGGTCGACATTTCGAACATAATATGCTTTAGTTATTATAGGTATTTTTTTGCCCCCTTTTTGGTGCTCTTGTTCCTCGGAACAGAGTGCTTATCAATTTGCCCAAATGTCTGTAATTTTCGAATTTTTGGCTCAAAATGGTCCTAAGCGATTTGGTTCGACTCACCGATCAAGAATCCGTGGTCGAAATCAATTCTGTCCGACCGGTCCGGCAGGCCGGCCGGCCGTAGACACGATAACTCTCGAATGAAAGTTAGAGCATTGAAATTTGCAGAGTAGGTTTGTAGCGTAAATATCTCGGACGGGTTCGTTAACGGGTAAAATCCACCAAGCGGTTTCGGAGTTATGGCCCTTTTTAGTAAAAACATTTTTTATGAATATTTCCGAAACCGATCACTCGATCTATCTGAAATTTAGCATCAAATTGTAGAATAATGACTTCTATATGCATGTGAAGTTTTGTTTTGACCGGGTTGCAATAAGGTATCAAAAAAAATTTTTTTTAATTTTTAAATTTCGTTTCTACAATAACTCTCGAACAGAATGAGCTAGGCAGTTGAAATTTTCAGAGTAGGTTTGAGAGATAATTATCTTGGTAGAGTTCGCAAAATTGGCCTGATGGTTTCGGAGAAACGAAAAAACAATTTTTTTTTTACAACACAGATTTCAAATTGAATTCCTTTTAAGATTAAGTTTCACCATAAAAATTCATTGATATCATTATCAACTCTAATAAGCTAATACTTTCGGAGATATGATTTTTCGAAATTTCAATAATGAATCGTACTTCTGTACTTCTTATGTTTTCATAGAATGCTGTACTTTATTATTGTATCTATGAATTATTTTATGATCTGTGTTCTCACATGTCATCTTATTTTCCTATGAGACATAAATGTCAAAAATATTTCTGGTACACCTTTTGTTCTAGTTTTTTATACGATAATTTTTGAAGCATTTTTTTAAGCGACACTTTTTTTAAATCTCTTTCATGATGCATTTCTATCATTGGAATCCATTGATATAATTCCCAACTCTGAGAAACCAATACTTTCGGAGATATAATTTGTCTGTTTGAACAAGAGCGCCAAACAACTCCTGTCCACAGAGCTTGAACCAATTATTTATTAATTTTTTGTTTCTTCTACTATTAATTATTTGTGTAAAGTTCGGTTAAATACATAGTTGATTTCAACTTGAGCAACAATCCATGCATGTTCGGCTTCATCGCGTTTCTTGGGACACCCTGTACACCCTTGCGTACGATTGACCGATGACGGGAGAACCTCAAGACCACCCTGACCCTGACGTAAGCCATAACTAGGTTATAGTAATAAAGGAGCACGATGAGTGCAGTAAGAAAAAAACCAACCAGACCAGCCTACGCGCACCCCACGTATGTACGTGGCCGTCTACGATCGATGAAACATTCACCCCTAAATTCGTGAGATCAGCGGGCCCCACTTCTCTCCTTAAGCATCTCGGATCCTCATTCCCATTCGGGGCGTCGAATTGAAGCATGGTTGTCGGTCTAAGTGTTCCTCGTGTCTTTTTCTGTTCATCCCCTCATCCCTCGTTAAAACTATCGGGCTTTGGTGGTTGAAAGTCATATTCCTGGATAACATTCAACGCCTACTTGGTGGTGGCGCTAAATAACGGTGAATATGGCTTATATACACACACGCACACGAACAAACACACTACAGGGAGTTTTTAGTACTACGCATTTGCTCCAATATGATATCAAGTTTCTCAGATGACTGTAATAAATTATTAAAACTCTCACATATTTATTTAACATATATCTATTGTTTCGCTATCTAATATATTCTCTATATAATTGCTAGTGCAGGAAAAAATCAAATCATCGAAACTCTTACACAGTCGAGAGTTGTTTACATATATTTGTTTGTTGATATATATTTTAGTTTTATTATCTTTATTCTATTTTGTAACTTTCGTTTTGAACGTGTAAAATATCGAAATTACGATTGAAAGTGTGTACTGTTTGCAGTAAATGGTTTTATAAGGTGGAAACAGTATATTTGAATCATAATTTGAATATTTTAGACGATGTCAATAAAAACTACACTCTCACTCTTTTAAAACCTTTAAACATGGATCAATTTTAAATATTGTGTTTGCGAAATGATTTATTACAATTCAAATAGATTTCCGTCAAGTACACAACAATTTAATTAAATTTTTCGATTGATGTTTATACTAAAAACTCCCTCTTTAAATTTTCATATCTTTGTATGATATTGTGAATAATTTCATCTGTTTTGTAGTTTGTATTTTATGTTTATGTTCCTTTTGTTTTCTATTTGTGATAGTTAATTGTATAAAGACTGATAGAAGTATTTTGGATAGTTTTTCTAGTAATATAAAATCGTTCCTTTTAAATTTTGGTCGGAGGAAAGTATCCATATACCCAGATGCTTTAAAAAGAATTCAAATTAATATTTCCATGATTGTTATTAGATTATTTATTGATTTTATTTATTTTATGGCAACTTGTTCTCTGACTTTGAACATAGAAAAGCACTGTGCAATCTCAAATCGAATTTTAGCTAGAGTTTTTTTCACGTAAAACAGCACATAGCATGATTTTTTTGTATAGTTCAATATCTGTGACTCCCTGTGTTATGGAATCTTTGTTTGCTGTTTTCTGTATATAATATATGTGCATGCTTATCACTATCACCTACCAGTTACAAAATTGTACAAATTTATGTGAATACAGATTTAAACTATGAATAAAAACTTTATATATATCCGTTCCTTTGTGCTAATTTTATTAACGATTTAACATATAACTAATGCCTGAAATTTTCAGGAGTAATAACAAAATCATGTTAATGTTTTTTATATTAATGTTGATTATTTTTTCTTAACATATTCATACTGGATGTAACAGGAAAGGTTCAGCTTAAATAAGGATAAATCCGAGAACTGTTTCCAAAACAAGTGTTATAAAACCTTAAAGGAAATCCACCTTGACAACATAACACTCTTTTTATTTACATACCGGGAAATTAATCAACCCACTGAATTCAAAGACTTTCAGTTTGCATTACTATCAAAGCTTATCGTGGTAAAAGCTGGGAATTTAAATGATATATAGTGCGTCCAAGATAAGAATGGGATAGCATAAGGATCTAGGAAATGGTTAGAAATATGGGGTCGGTTAAAGTAGAGAAATATTATGTTTTTTTTTGACAATATACTGTTTAAGGAGTTCTAGACAATTGAGGAGCAACTTATCAAAACGCATTAAGTCCAAAAACCATTTTATTGGGAATCAACGAAAAACGATTGTATATAATGCGTTTTGATGTGGTTGAAATTGAGCATAATGCTGTTTGTTGCGATTTTTTATACATTTAGAGAAAACAGTCTGCACAGTAAGTGTTGGCCTGCAACCTAATTAACATGAGCAAATCGATAAAAAGTGTTTTTGGTTATATTTTATCTGTTTTAAAAATGCAAACTTAAACTTTGGATTTGAATTACAGAGGGACATAATGCCATTTGGAAGATTTTGTTCACATAGGGCTATAGAGCAATATAAATCATTTCCGAATCCGCTTCAAACTCAATTTCGCCCAAATTGGACATAATGCGTTTTGAAAAGTTACTCAATTCTGGAGAAATTCGGAAAAATCCAATATTTTGCGTAATCATTTAATTTTTTTCCTGGCTTTATTCGAAATTGAATATTAAAATAAATCGCATACTTAGGTTGCGACGTTTCCTCTCTATCGATTGTTGTCAAAATCTTTGTAATCCCACGTTTCTTTCTCGAGGGGCTATCATCAACTTAATTTTATATTATATGATCCTTTTTTTTTATGACAAAATCTTAAGCAATTTTTAATTCTGAATTACTTGGGATCATTTAAAATTTTTCCTGAGTGCTGCTCCAATCGCTTGCAAAATATCTATAGGGGAGAGTCCCAACAGTATAAATCAATTAAGTACAGAATATGTAATCCAATTTTTTTAAATAGTTGTGTTAAAAAAGTAATACGAATTTATGAAATATTTCTAATTAATATTGCTAATGTTCGTTTTTGCAGTACTAATAATAATAAATTAATCATTTGATTGAATACCTTTTGTAATTAATATTGTATTATAATACTTAGGAATATTAATTTCAAATAATGAAACATTTCGTAAATTCGTAGGTATACATTTCAAATCGAAAATGTTGTTGGATATTTTGCATTTTATTGATTTTATTGATTTTTGTACTGTTGTGACTTCCTCCAATAAAAAATTCAATAGCGCTTGGAGCAGTACTAAGGAAAAATTAAAAATGATAGGTAAAACAGGTTAAACACCTAGTTAAGCGATTACAAGGGTAATATCATCGTAAAAATGACTTTAGATTATGTTATAAGAAATTCTGGGTTTTATTTAAACGAATTAAATTGATGATGGCCTCTCGAGGACAAAACGTCGTATTACAAAAATGTTGACTTCATTGGATAGTGCGAAAAAGTGGCAAAGTAAATGTGCAATTTATTTCAATATTTGTTTTCAAATGAAGATGTTAGGTATAAAAATAAACACTTTTCTCTAATTCAACCGACCTTGAGTTTTTTCCTATGTAAGGTTTTTTTCTCATTTCGCCAGAAGAGGTTGAATTTTGATACATACTGTATACTTCTATTTAACCAATTTTAATCAAATTTCTAGAATTGTGATATTCATTCGACAGGAAATAAATATATTAGCAATGACGTAAAAGATATTCAACTCTTGTGGTCATAATATTATAATGAATCCGCTTAAAAATATCTAGATGAGGCGAAATTCTTTATAAGCAACCATGATTAAGAGCATGACTCATTCCAGAAGCATTCATTAAGAAATTTGCTTGATGTCCATTCAGCAGATTATATTATGTATTGTCTTCCATTCATGAATATACAACACAATGCATCTTAGGTATAATACACTGTCCAACGTATGAGATGAATTATAATCCCTACGAAGTCCCTACCGTCGGCTGCAAATGCAGTAATCTGGTGTTCTTGCACGACGGACACGAACCCGATTGTTCACATCACTAACTTGACCCAACAGCTCGAATTTCTGCACCAATTGTAAAAAAAAAATTTGAAAATTTAAAAAAAAAATTTCTACAATAACTTTCGAACGGAATGAGCTAGGCAGTTGAAATTTTCAGAGTAGGTTAGGGAGATGAATATCTCGGTTGAGTTCGTTATTGGGCAAAATAGGCCACATGGTTTCGGAGTAGCGAAAAAAAAATTTTTTTTCAAGGAACAAGTTTCAAATTCAATTTTTATTTAAGATGCAGTTTCACCATAAAAATCCATTGATATCATTTTCAACTCCAAGAAGCTAATACTTCCAGAGTATGATTTTTCGTAATTTCAATAATGAATCGTACTCCTATGTTTTCACAGAATGCTATAATTATTCTATCTAAGCTTTATTATATGATATGTGTTCATACTCGTACATGTCATCCTGTTCTATAAAAGAGAGTCAAATTCATTTCAGCTATTTTAATTTGATTTCTTCCATGGTACAGTTCTCATTCTCAGATTGCTCATTTAATCCTGATAAATAAACTATTATTTGAATTGAATTTCCTTTATGATGCAGTTCTATCATAAGAATACATTGATATAATTCTCAACTCCGAGAAACCAATACTTTCGGAGATATAATTTGTCTGTTTGAACTAAAGCGCCAGAAAGCTCCTGTCCTCAGGGCTTGAACCAATTTTTTTGTTAATGCTTCCTTTATTCATACTCAATTTCATGCAGTATTTCATGCGAGGCTATGTGAGTCGTGAATAGACAATAGAACATGCGCCCAAACATTCCTGACTTCACGTCAGTGGTTTTTAAGAATTGTTATCAATGACTTAGTTCTTAGTTGTCATCCCTGTATAAATCCAATCGAATTGATCTTTTTCGCGCACTCTGTATTCATTAAACGATATTAAAAACGTGACTTCAATGGAATTTCGAATGGACTTGAAATCCAGCTCGATCTGATCAAACAAACAGGTTCCGTATTTCAACAAATATAATGTGTCGTCTGCGCGATATATTGAATTTGTGTATCGAAATTAAGATGACCTATTTATCTAACAAGACTTGGTAGTTTCCAAATATTTGTGAATTATCAAAAATTGATAGAAGTCGGTGATTGGATTTCAAGTCGAATTGAACAGTTTTGTCGCTTTGTGAGCTGGTTTTGTATTATAGGTATGTGATTTCTTGGGTATTTTTTTTTGCAATTATTGTTAGCTCAAACCTAATTATTATTATAAAGGAAATGGTGTTAAAATATAAGTACATAAGGATAATAATTGATACATACTTGCTAAACTCGAATCCTAATCCAATAAACACCATGACCATTTAAAATTTGCATATTATTCAAACATTGTTCATAAACAAGCAGCAATAATAGAAATAAAACAAAAAATTTTAAAAAATACCACACTGATATTACCAGTTAATGTTCCGAAGAATTTTCAATTCAATAATCAATTTGAAAAAAATTGGTTCAAGCACTAACGTGAAGTCAGGAGCTTTTGCGCGTATGTTCTATTGTCCATTCACCTGTATTGATGGACACCCTTAATCGAATTTACCATGGTAAATTATGTTGTCCCTTCCTTTGTATTGGACCCTCTTAATTCGAATTTACCATGGTAAATTCGATTAAGGGCGTCCAATACAGGATAATGGACAATAGAACATACACGCAAGAGCTCCTGACTTCACGTCAGCGCTTGAACCAATTTTTTTTTCGTAATTTTGTTGAAATTTTCTAGGGGTACGGTTCTTACAAAATTTTTTTTCGTAATTTTTTTCAAATTTTTCTAGGGTTATGGTTCTTAAAAAAATTTAAACACGTCCTTATGTGGATTTTCTACTAATAGTTACCAAGCTTCAATTCGATCGAATCTTTATTTTTTGAATTATCGATGAAGTAATATTCCAGGTGGGTATAACTCGGAAACCGTTTAACCGATTATGCCCAAAAACGAACTTAACTCTCCCATTCTGATACGCAACCTACCCTGAAAATTGCAAGTCCCTATCTCCTTTTGTTCGAAAGTTATCGAGGCAACGGTCACCCATCTACTGAACTCACACAAGGCTACTCGAACCCCCAACAATATTTAACCGATCGTGTTAAAACTTAAAACTTGGCAGTAGAGTTGGGTTCTAAAGGCTCTTGCATAATTTCAGCAATTTCAGACGAATAGTTACTGATATATAGAATTTTTTTTTTAATTTTCAATGATTTCTTAAAAAATTTTTACAAATACTATACTCACGAAATTTTGCAAGAATTTTTGCGTTGGCATTCTACAACTAATAACCATGTTTCAATTCCATCGGTTTAGTATTTTTCGAGTTAATGAGGAGAAAAAAAACAAACAAATTTCAGATGGCTATAACTCTAAAACCGTATGGCCGATTATGCTTATAAATAAACTCAAATGTCGCGTTCTGATGCACATCCTAACCTGAAAACTTCAAGCCGCTATCTCTTTCCGTTCTCAAGTTATCGTGACAACAAAAATATTTTTTAATAATTTTTTAATAATTTTCTAGAGATGCGATTCTCACAAAATTTCACAAACGTGTTTAGGTTCATATTCTACAACTACTCACCAAGTTTCAATTCGATCGGATTTATATTGGTTGGGAACAAAATTATTACTCGGAAACCATTGGGCCGATAGTGCCTAATATTTATTTAGCCCTGCCCCCCCTGGATATTTAATTTTTTTTTTCTTCTAGTTTCACCACTTTCTTAACTTTGAAGTGTAATTTTTATTAAAAATGGGAAAAACAGGCAATATTTTGTGTTAGCTAGAAAAAAAGGGTTATGATTCCACAAACTTACAGAAACATGAAAAATACTTAAATCTTAACTTCAACTTGCATTCAAAAACAAACAAAAAATGATTGAGGAGTTCCAATTCTATCAAAATATCCCTAGTGTGAGACCTTTCTAATGGTATGTAAATTTGCTTTTATAAAAACAAACCTTCAAGAGTTATTTCATGATTTTATCAAGTAGGAAAGTTTCAAAACATTTCACTTTCCGTAAAGGGAGTTTCGTCGAAAATTTCCTACTTGATAAAATTATGAAATAACTCTTAAATTTTTTTTTTATAAAAGCAAATTATTTACCATTACAAAGGTTATTCATTAGGGGTGTTTGGTCAGAATTGGAACTCCTCAATCAATTTTTGTTTTTTTTATGCAAGTTGAAGTTAAGATTTAAGTATTTCCTACATCTTTCTGTAAGTTTGAGGACTCATAACTTTTTTTGTAGCTAACATCTGAATAAAGCAATAATTTTATAAGAATCTGTCAATATTAAAGATTAAAACAAATATATTGGCTGTTTTACCCATTTTCAATAAAACTTATACTTTAAAGTTAAGAAAGTGGTGAAACTAGAAGAAAGCAAAAACAAATGTTTTCAAAATATCCAGTGGGCCAGGGCCAAATAAATTAGGGCTGTGTGAGTAGCAGATGACCCCACCTATCCACCATTTTCGTATGTCCAACGTTCTGCCAAACACCCTGTATATTGCTGCAATCTTTCAAAGATATTGACATAAAAAATTCCCTATGGTGGTGAATAAACAGCGTTACCATAATCCATTTCCATCTGTTGGGCAGTGTATATCCGCGCCAAAACCCATTCAAAACAAACAGCTTACTCGAGACACGGGAGTTTATTATTCTATTGCTCTGGAACGTTACTGCACTGCTGGTTCTGTTAAACACCGAACTATCAAACAGATCATTCATTTCTGCTGGTGCATGGTTTGTACATTTCCTACAATTCACCTGCACGAATTTCTAGCATGTTACAGTGAGGCATGGTGTGGTGTTTTTATTGCTTTGGTCTTGAAAATTGCACCCCACACTTATCAGAAGCATGGTTTTACGAGGTGAGCTTTTTTTTATTTTTATTTCTTGTGATATTTGATACTCGATCTGTTCGTACCTATTTTTGTTTAGACTATGGTACTTTGAGGTGTGTACAGATTGAAAGCCAGTTTTGGTAATGTTGTTAAAAGTTTAGTTGGATCTCTCTTGGAATCTTTCACTTTTAAAATGGATAAATAAATAATAAATAATAAATAAATAAATATCACCCAATTTTTTTTGTTGTGAATGTTTATTCTCAATTTTTATGAATACTTTCACAATATATACACTGGTGTTTCTAAATTGATGCGAAATTTTCGGAGGTGGTTCTTCAGCAGAAATTAAAGGGTCTTTCACATGATTTTTCTAAGCCACTTCGCCTCCAAGTTATACTGCCCTTTGACAATAAAAAATTTGATCAATTAATTAATTAGTTATTTGACACAAACCTATTTGATATTATAGTTAATTTACTACATACGACAGCAGTCTATTAATATTGTTTTTAACAAATTGTAACGTCTCGGTGAATTTATATGAAAAGAGGTTTTGCAATATTTTATTTTGTTGCGATTAAACTAACAATTTTAGGAGAAATAAGTCAAGGCTTGAAAAATTTGGGTATTGAATTTCAATTCATTAATTTACAAAATGTTGGAACATCAAAAAGTTCTGATGGAAAATATTGTAGGCATTGATTTTCTCATCCCTTTGTGGTAACATTTCAGAATTTAAAAAACTTTCAATGACATTAAGTTAGCTTTAGTGATATGCCAAATTTCATTTTTCTAAATTGTTCCATAGTATTGATATTCAATTAAAACAAAAATTTTCCGCCAATTCCAAAGAGCAGTAACACGAAGGGCATAAAAAATTATGTGAAAGACCCTTGTTCTTCAGAAACACCCTGTATATTCATATATACAGAATCCTGTATTTCGTTACTTTCCTTTTTGTAGTTATTTTTTTCTTTACATTTTTTAGAATAATTTACTGATGGTGTATCGATGGATATCTTTGAATAAAACGTGCGATGTTAATAATCAGTACTTTTTTGTTCCGTCCATACTTCGCCTTTATACTTAATCTTGAATACAGTTTTCAATATTCATTGCGATGTCATAAATATGAATATTGTCCATTCTCCTGTATTGGATACTCTTAGTCGAATTTACCATGGTAAATTCGATTACGTCAGTGGTTGAACCAAGTTTTTAAAAATTTTCTAGTAATACGATCCTCACGAAATTTTGCAAGAATTTACGCGTTGGCATTATACAACTAATAACCTTGTTTGAATTTAATCCGTTTTGTAATTCTCGAGTTATTGAGAAAATAACAACCAAATTTCAGATGGCTATAACTCCTAAACCGTTTGGCCGATTATGCCTATAATCAAACCTGCCTTCAGATACACAACCTAACCTGAAAATTTCAAGTCGCTATCTCTTTCCGTTCTCAGGTTATCGTGACATAAATAATATTTTTTTATAATTTTTTTAAAATTTTCTAGTGATAAGATTCTCACAAAATTTCACAAACATCCTTAGGTTTATTTTCTACAACTATTCATCAAGTTTGAACTCGATCGGATTTATATTGGCTGAAAATAAAATTATTACTCGGAAACCATTGGGCCGATTATGCCCATTAACGAACTTGTCCGTCGTATTAGGATACGCCACTTACCCTGAAAATTTCAAGTCGCAATCTCTTTCCGTTCTCAAGTTATCGTGGCAACGGACGGCCGGCCGGCCGGACAGGAACAAATTTGTCCTCAAATTATTTATCAGGTAGTCGAACTCAATCGTTTGAGGCAAAAATTCGAAAATTACAGACATTTGGCAAAATGATAACGCGATGTTCCACAGAACATACGCGCAAAAAAATTGAAATTCTCAAGCCCTTCAAAAACACCGAATACAAGGGTAGTACTGAAATAGCTAGAATGGCAAACTGTATTCAAAATGAAGCATAGCAAAACGCAGCACACAAGATCAACCAAATACACGAATATCATTAAAGTCCCCTCTATTATAACATTAAACTTTCCCCTTTCAGACCGAGTACCACCCTCTCCTGAAAGACAGATGTACCAGAGCGTTCCTGATTTCGCACATCCCTACGAGATGTCGAGATACCAAGGAGTCATCTACGAAAGTAACCCAAATCAATTCTACCAAGATCAGTATTACCTCAGCAGGGGAACCCCCTACCAAACGCTACCGGCCAAAAAGACGCAGCTCTTCCTACACGACGTCCTTCCAGAGAGATCTGTAACACCAGACATCACCAGGGGTTTGGAGAGGAATGAAAGGTTCCATATGGGGCACTCCGTTGAAAATCCTAGGTTGAGAAGTTTCCACAATGATAATAGGTATATGGGTAAATCGTACAGTGATGATTCTTTGCTAGACCAACAACTGGGGATACCCGTAGCGATGCCCCATTTACATAACCTCTCATACGTGAAGGCTTCCTGCAACCCTATATATCTTAGTGAGAATGGAACACCAAATTCACGGTGTTTTGACCATGAACGTCCAGGGAAAGATGAGGTTGACTACTCTTTCAAAGTTTCGCCAATAGACCCAAGAAACACTGCTGGTTTCCAATCGTCTACTCCGTCCCAAATACAGCTTTCCAAAGCTGCAATGAACATTGATAGCAAGCTATTATCGCCTAAAAGATCAACCATGAGCAACGAAGAACTATACGCTGTCATTCATAAGAGCAAGAAGAAGATGAACATAAAGACAGACGAAGAAAACAGATCTTCCCCTTTGCCAGACATCGAAAACACCACCCAAATCGAAAAGATTAAAACTCCTGAAAGTGGATACTTAGGAGACAAAATGAGAACAAGACTGAGTTGGTCCCCAAACTCCCAGAAAGAAGCGGACGTTCCGATTGACCCCAGATGCCCTCCAAACGAATCAAGAAGCAGACAAAGTTGGGCTTGTAATGACCGTAAAAAAAATCCCCAAACATCTCGGTTAGATTTCAAAAAACTTCTGCTGCAGAAGAGCAGTAACCTACTGTCGAGCACGAAGAAACCTTCTGCCGTTGAACAGCTCAAGTTGTCCAAACAGCAGATTCAACAGAGACCATTCTCGCCTCCGGTCCAACCACCAGAGATGAATATATTGGATCTGAGTGGTTCGCCGAGGAGTTTCGTGAATAGGAGATTCGCCAACCCTCCTGGTTCTCCCAAGAATAACGCAGATAAATTGAAACCTCCCAAGTTGATGTCGCCGAGGTCACAGTGGAGATTTGCCAGCCCTAGATCTGACGTTCTCTCTTCCACAATACTAGAGGATTGTAGAGAAGATGAGATGAACAGTTCGGGAGAGAAAAAACCGTCGCCAGTTCGATTAGAAACTAGATTCGAGGAGAAAACACAAAGTACAAATAAAACAGAGCAACGCCAAAGGTACGTGCCTATTGCTCAGAGATTCCAGGCTCGAAGAGCTGAATTTTACAAATCAGGGTTATCAAGTAACAAAAATGAAGACAGACAAGACGATAAATCTTCAGTTCCAGCTTTAGAAACTTCCTTTTGATCAGGTTGAGGGGTGCCTCTGTGGAAACATTTCCATTTGTTTATATTTTTCTGTTATCTAGTCTTGAGCCATTAAATATAAGTTTTGTAATGTTTTATAACATTTTTGATGTACATATACTACGGCTCAAAAGTCTTTGGATTCTTTGACTTGAGTAAGGATATTTATAAATGATTTGATGCCTTAAATTATTGACTTAATATATTGGTTTTTATAAATAAAATGTTTGATTTGATATACTACATTTTGTCATTTTCAGTCTTCTCAATTCAACTGCATATTATATCATTTTTTTGCAACGATGGTCACCGTCGGCAGTTCAAGTTTCCATATATCTCCGTTGTTTTCAACATGTTGGCTCACGGCCTCCGTGATCATAAACTGGCGGTGATACTCGGTCTTATAGCCTGCCAATTCTGAATCTGGTATAATATCTTTAGCAACGTCTAGAAAATCGGCAATTTCTGTAAAAAAAATCGGCATTGCTGTTAGAAGGATATTGTGCATAAATCTTAGACAAATTGACTCTTCTCAGATCTCAGAGACCCGGAGATGTTACTTTGGCATTCGTTATTTATTATTTGAGTTCAGTCACTATTATGCTATTTGTATAAATTAAGTTTAATCCAACGTTAGAGCTTGACAACGTCTGTCCTGTCTACTAGTCCCAATACTAAAATGAAGATGTGATTCATAGAAGGGGATCAAAAAAAATTTTTTTGAAAATATTACTATAAACGTGACGTTTTTTTGGACGTTAGGAAGGGGGTTAGGGGGAAATTTCGAGGGGGTTTATCGAGGAAAAATACGGAAGTTTCGTGTAGTTTCGCATTTTCGGAGAGAAAAGACGGGGGTGTATTTAAAAAAAATCGCAAAAACGCCGATTTTGGCAAAAGGAGCAAAATTGTGTAGAGGCATCCGGAGGAACGGTGGCGTTGGGAACGACGGTATTTGCGGGAATGCAAAGACGAAATTCGAAATTAGTCCGTAACACGGCACTTTTTTCGATCCTCTCTTTCGTTTTCCCGGAAGAACGATAGGAAAATGTGACTTTTCGCGAAAATCGACAAAATTCTGACGTTTCACGTATTTCTATGGCGAATTGTAACGCGGCTCCTTCAAGGTCGACGATTTCGGTCAGAACGAGCGATGACAAATGTCAAATCGAATTTGAATTTCGAACCGAAATAATCGAAAACCTTCGAATCGTCTAGAAAAACCGCGAGAAATATGAGTAATCAATTTCGATCGATCGCTTGACAGGATTGACGATATTCTGAAAATCGAAAGATGGAAATCATCCGAGTACTATGTATAAACTGTTTATTTGGTAGAAAATCGGAGTTATCTCATATCGGTATTGTAGCTGAGTGGTCTAATCCGTTGTGTTTTCGCTTATAGTTTGCGGGGCAGCGGAATCGAATCTCTGAGCATCCGAAATAGATTTTTATGAAATATTTTAATTTTTACCCAATGAAAAACTTAGAGGAGCGTTATTCGAGGAAACGTATCTTGAGATTTGGATCTTACGAAATCTATAATGAATATCCGCTCGATCGGTCGGATTTTTGCATTAAAATTACTCAAACATTAAGCGGAAAATTAACGGTCGAAAATGAAAAACCACTGCTATACAGGGTGTTGCAAGTAAAATGTCACCCCAAGAGATCTATCGTGAAGAGAATTCTCAACATTGTAAAACCGCTACGAAAAGATAACCGCTACTATACAGGGTGTTTAAAAAAATGTCAACTCCGAAACGGCTTGACCGATTTTGATGAAACTTGGTGTGTGTGTTTCGGTTGGTCATTGCTTTACAATAGTATTCGGTAGGTGGCGCTGATAATGCTCTATAATAACTCAGATATGGCTCAACCGATTTTGATAGAACATCGTAGGCGTGTTTGAGTGTGTCTCAGGGTCACATTAGGTAAGCGGTAGGTGGCGCTGTATTCGGTTTATAGAAACTCAAGAACGGCTGAAGCGATTTCGATGAAACTTCGTGTGTGTATCTGAGTATGTGTCAGGCTCGCAATATACCCCGGTAGGAGGCACTGCAATCGGACTATAGAATCTCAGAAATGGCTCGACCGATTTTGATGAAATATTGTGTGCGTGTTTGAGTAGCTCTGGAGGGTCACAATAGGAACCCGTTAGGTAGCAATGCATTCGGTTTATAACAACCGAGAAACGACTGGAACGATTTCGATGAAACTTTGTGTGTGTAGCTGAGTAGGTTTCAGATCCACCAAATTGCCCGGTAGGTGGCACTACAATCGGTTTACAGGAACCCAAAAATGGCAATACCGATTTTGTTGAATCTATGTGATTGTGTTTCGGAAGGCCTTAGGTTCACAATACGATTCGGTAGGTGGCGCTATATTCGGTTTTTAGTAACTCAAAAACTTCTAACATATTTCGATGGGACTTTCGTGTGTGAATGATCACACGGTGATGATAATCACAACAGGACCCGTTAAATGGCATTGAACTACCGGTTTAATTGATAACCGATTCAATTTATCTAGCGATTATATATTCATCTACTAAAAAATGTAGATCTACCAGAAAAATGTAGATCTACCGGAAAAATGTAGATCTACCGGAAAATGTAGATCTACTGGAAAATGTAGATCTACCGGAAAAATGTAGATCTACTGTAAAAATGTAGATCTACTGGCTAGGTAGATCTGCTGGCCACTAGTTATACAGGGTGTCCCAAAAATACCACGCGAAAGTGACACTGGAGATAGATTGGCATTAGGTCTATCAGATAGCATCAACATGACCTCAGTAAAAGTCCGCTGGTTTTCGAGATATCACCTCTTTTGTGTATTTTTTAAAAATCTCCAGTTTTCGGTCTTTTATCGCCTAGCATTGCTAGAAATTACTTCAAACTCATGTTTTTTTTTACCTAGGCTATCCTGAATAGTTGCTTTAAACAATGAAGTAATAACTTCACCGACAACTAGAACAAAATCCTTCAAAAAATGTCTAACTTGTTGTATTTTATGCCGAAGTTAAAACGTTAACTTAAGTTTGACTGACTGCTGTGAAAAATTACAGACATTTGGGCAAATTGATAAGCACTCAGTTCCGAGGAACTAGAGCGCCAAAAATTATATCAGACTGAATTGACAAATAATCGCAAAAACTGGTCTATTTCATGCCCTTTTCAAAATGATACAACACTACCAATTTTTTTAAATCAGAACCAGAATTGCTACTTATTAAAAAAAACCAAAACCCTTATCGGCTATCTCGCTCCCACATTCATTGTTTTGTGACATGGAAACCGGTCCGACTTTCACAGACTAGGGGTCTTCGAATAGTCTAGACCAGGGGTCACCAAATGGCGGACCGCGGTCCGGATGCGGATCGCGAACCTTTTTTTGCGGACCATTTTTCCAGAAAACATGAATTCTTGATTAAAAAAATTCAGATAACTTTTCGTTTTATTTACTAATTATAGATATTGGATTTAGATTAACTGCTAGTCAAATTCTTATGCCATCATAATGCTATCAACGACCTGCGACAGATATACAGATTTTGTGAACGGACCTCCAATGAAACTAATTGGTGACCCCTGGGTTAGATACTAGAGAAAACTTTTTGGTGTTTGACGGATTTACTCATTTCCTAATATTTTCCGAACGGATAGAGATACAGAGGAAATAGATACATAAATCTAAACGTCGTCCACCGACCAATCATCGGGGAAAATTTGGATATCGAGATGTGAAAATCATAGATTTCGGACGGGAAAGAAGAATTTTCCTTCGATTCCGGGTCAAAAATATTTCTAAGTGCCGACCCAAAAAATTTTTTCCATGGTATATCGATACGGAGCTCGTGTCTAGTTAAATCGAGGTCGCTGATCACGAATATGCAATTAGTTTTTCCCTAAGAGGCGTACTTTGGGAAAATTTTCACTTAGAGTGAAAAAATGGACGAAAATAGGTCAATTTTGGAAGTTCACACCGCCCAAAAAAATCGGAGTAAGGTGTTGTTGATTTTTGCCCTCATATATGGATCCTTTATCTACTGAATAATCCAAACAGAAAATGTCCAGGCCGTACTATTCGGAAATTATGATTTTTTTCCCAAGGGTCTGTTTTTCGGAAAATTCATTTCGCGGTATTTCCGCGGAAAATTATCTAATGAAAAATCCGATCATATATTCGTAATCTACGTTCCCGAATTAGTAAATGACGTAATTTGCATCGAAATCGGAGACCGGTCGAATTTTGGCAATTTTTTAATACATTAGCCTTAAAAAAATCCCATTTTTCGAGAAAAATTTTTTTGACGCAAAACTATGAAACGGGTACTTATTCTTATAGATTCGGGGCCGTAGATTCCGAATCTACCATCAGATATTTATTACAAAAATTTTCGGAGGAAATATCGCGGAAAGAATTTTCCGAAAAATATACCCTCGGGAAAAAAAATCATAATTTCCGAAGCGTACGACCTGGACATTTATTGTTCGGATGATTCGATAGATAAAGGATCCAAATATGACGTAAAAAATCAACAACACCCTACTCCGAATTTTTTGGGCGGTGGAAAGTTCCAAAATTGACCAATTTTCGTCAATTTTTTCACTTTAAGTGAAAATTTTCCCAAAGTACGCCACTTAGGGAAAAACTAATTACATATTCTTGATCAGCGACCTCGATTTAATCAGACACGAGCTCCGTGTCGATATACCATGAAAAAAATTTTTTGGGTCTGCACTTAAAATTTTTGACCAGGAATCGAAGGAAAATTCTTCTTTCCCGTCCGAAATCTATGATTTTCACATCTCGATATCCAAATTTTCCCCGATGATTGGTCGGTGGACGACGTTTAGATTTATGTATCTATTTTTTCTGTATCTCTATCCGTTCGGAAAATATTAGGTAATGAGCGAATCCGTCAAACGCCAAAAAGTTTTCTCTAGTATCCAACACATACAAAAATCTACAATTTTCCGATTAGGTCGACGCGGCTTTGGTTATTCACTAAATCGGGTACGCAGATCACGAATCTGTAATTAGATTTTCCATATCTCGTTTAGTTTCGGAGCAATGACGAAGAAAGTCGCAATTTCTGGCTCTACCTCCGGAAAATGGACTAATCAGTCGGATTTTTCGCCATATTACCAAAATTAATCGAGATACGGAAAAATTAATTACAGATTCGGAATCTACGTCCTCGATTTAGTGAATAGCCTAAGCCGTGGCGATCTAATCGGAAAATTCTAGATTTTTGTATGGGTTAGAATCTAGACAAAGGACTCACAGCTCTGGCAATGTGTTAGTTGTTGTATGCATTTTATCAATATTTCACAGGAAATGGAAATAGGTCATAAATACTTCTACAATGGTTGAAGTATTACAAGATATTTTACTTGCAATTATCTTTTCGTGGAAAATATTAATTTCAAGGGTGAAACCACCCATGCAAAAATAAACCAGTTAACCCAAAACATTTAAGTTTTACAAGCGAGCTGCTTTGTTTAGAAATACAAATGAGCGCTTCCCAACATGTGAAGTCATGGGACGCAACAGTGGTGATATCTCGAAAACCAGCGGACTTTTTCTGAGGTCATGTTGATGCTATCTGATAGACCTATTGCCAATCTATCTCCAGTGTCACTTTCGCGTGGTATTTTTGGGACACCCTGTATATACTAATTGATTATCATTATACTATATAATTAATTATCACATAACTTTCAGCTTGATATATTTCGCGCTCGAAATCTGAGCGTTTTATCAGATCAACCTACCTATAAGTTCATCCTTGGTATACTGAAAAGACACGTTATCATCTATAGACACAACAAGACACTTCAAACGAAGACGTTCAAACCATTTAATAATTTTCTCCTTGGTCCCGATTTCTTTCTCGACAGTTGAAGAATAATCTGCGTATTTCTCCAAGTACGGACGCCATTTCGGAATATTGGACATCGCTTGGTAAGTTCGAAATGCAGGATCATGCTTGGCGAATAGGAAGAGCAGATCGCCATCTGGCGTCATCAGATCATAAGCGTTTTTTAGGGTTTGTCTGGAATATATTTGAGAATGAAATGGAGATTTTTCCTTTTTGGAGAGGATAGAAATGGTCAATAAAGTTCATGCAAATAATACAAAATAAATGATAGGCATTAAATATAAATTAAATAATAAATTTTTGAAATATCCGCGGGGGTTTTTGAACAGGAGGTAGGAAAAACATTCGAGAAAAGCATTGACGTGAAGTCAAGCTTTTACACGCATGTTCTAGTGTCTTTGCCTTATTAGAATTGTCTAGTGATTCAAAAAGAATTATACTAATATACTTACTTCAAATCTGACAGTACTCCTAATGTGTACGAGGAAAATAAATGGTCAAACCTACTTTTCATCACGGAGGGAACCCCATTGGGATCCTCGATGTCCAAATGAATGAATTTAACTTTTTCTTCTTCATAATTATTCTTTGCCCAAGCCACCATCTTCTCTGAAGCATCACAGACAACAAACTCATCGTATTCTTGCGGTAATCGCGGTAGTAACACCTCGAACAATTCGGAAAAACTGACGCATCCTATATTTAAAATCTTGCCTGGCTTCTTCAAGTTGAGATGTCTAAAATACTTCTCGTAGACTTTCGCATTGTACTCCAAATTGGCCAGAGAATTCGTGCCAGATATGAGTGCGACGTTTTTTGAAGTCATGGTACTGCGTACATGGAATCAATAAGTCATCTCGAAATTATTATTTTTTCTGAAAGTGTTATCGTCCTTTGGGTTATCTTGAGGTCGAGGTATCATAGGATATGCAGTATAATGCTTCAAAATTTACTTAGAATCCGCTGCGAAAATATTTTGTTTTCTGCGTCAATCAGTCGAAATCATTATTGACCTTTTTGAAGAAGCGCCAAGGTAGAAATCATTCGAATCATTCGCAAATAGAAAAACTTTATGTTGAACTGTTTCCAATCACCTGCATGAAACATTCAACAAGGAATTGCTATCTAGCATTAAATATTAATATTCTCGTTAATGCTAGATAGCAATTCCTTGATGAATGTTTCATGCAGGTGATTGGAAACAGTTCAACATAAAGATTTTCTTCCAATTTCAAATACTTACTGAATATTTATGTGCGCATATGTATTAAAATGTGATAGGGCACCATATGACCGTTGGTTGAAAAAATATATCTTTTTTATTAAAAAAAAAATATGTAAACATGAATACTACTACCTTCCTCGAAGTCTGATTAAACGACTTACATATATATAGCTACATACATATAGCTCCACCATATGTTGGCTATGGTTCCACCCCCTTCATATTTTTTGAATTCAACCACATATGATCTGTGATTCAACATTATAGAATACTCTATGGAAATATTTTTTCATTCTATGTATGTAGATAAAATTTTCTATGCCGTAACATTAACAAATGTTGTGTTCTCTGTGATTAAGTAACAGACAATTTTTCTGTGATTGAACCATAGAATATACTTGTTCTCTATTCTATGGATTGAACATGAATTTAACCCTACTATTATTTCTCAAGAAATCTTCATAATTTCCATTCGATACTAATCAAAAATGTACAAATTAGGAGCTATACATACTATCAAACCTACGGGAGTTGCACATACTGCATCTGTGATATTTCTTCACGGTTCTGGTGAGAACTTTAGTTGTCTATAAATATTTATTTGACTGAAAATAATTGATTGATGTAAATAGCTAAGCGTGACTTAAACATGCATTTTTATTCCTTCAATCATGAATAGCTATTATTTTCAACTAGGTGATACTGGTAAAGGAGTTATGGACTGGGTAAAGTTCCTAAATAAAAATTTTTCATCGCCCCATATAAAATTTTTATTTCCTACTGCTCCAACAAGACCTTATAGCATGATGGGAGGCTTGGTAAGTTTAAACTTTACCTATGTAGAAAATTTAAGTTATTTGATGTTTAGCCCAGCAACGTTTGGTTTGATAGATATAAACTTTCCCCGGAAGTTCCTGAACATAATGAGAGTATCAATTTTATACAAAATGAAATAAAAAAGATTGTAGAAGAAGAGAACAAACTAGGAATTCCTTTAAATAGGATAGTAATAGGTAAGGAAGAAATAATCTTGCTCTTGCTCGTTCAATCAGTTATTTTTAGGTGGGTTTTCAATGGGAGGAGCTCTAGCATTACACATGGGGTACAGATTTGTTCCAGGCTTGGCTGGGGTATTTGCCTTATCGTCATTTTTAAACGATGAATCTGAGGTATACAATAATATAAAAGGTGTGGAAACACCACTACACATGTGTCATGGAGAGAGCGATGAAATGGTTTACTGGTCTTGGGGAAAGGCTACGTTTGACAAACTCCAACAACTCGGTATTAAAGGAGAATTTATTAAATTACCGATGACTTTTCATGAACTGAAAGTTAAAGAGATCAAGGGACTACTTGAATGGATTGAAAAATGTCTTCCTCAAGCTACAAAAAAATGAATGAATGTTGAAATTTTTAATCCTTAAAGGATTTGATTCTGTGAATTCTCAAGATTTTTATAATATGGAAATTATATAGGTACATGGTAAATAACGAATATTAATACAATAAATCAATCTTTTTGATTATCGACTGAAAAGTCTTTCCTGAACTTCTCCTCTAGAACAACTAAAGTATCGATCTGATCCATAACTGAACCAATATTTGCCTTCAAAAAAGACAACTGGCCTTCCTTTTGAGCCTCTACTTTCCTGCGTAAATGTAGAAGTCTGTAAACAAAAACTTTAAATTCTCTCTAATCGTTGTAAAAATACATACCCTGCTTGCAAATCGTTAAAAGATGTGGCTTGATGATTTTCCAACAGAAACCAACCAGGCGAAAAATTCTCAGATGCTATATCACCACATTTTCCAGGAAAATAATTCATGAGATCATCTTCTGGAAATTTCTTGTCGTTACCTTCAACAGAAAGTCCTAAGGGATCTGCTTGTTGGTAACTACTGGGAGAGAGGGAATGTCTACCCCAAGAAAACAGAGGGGACTCTTCCACCCAAACGGCACTCTCTTTCATAGGTCCAATAGTCTCATGATAACCTTGAAGTGTTCATAAGTTGTTTCTACAATGGTGGTTGTTATGATGTATGTTTACCTTTAAATGTTACATTACATGTGCCAATTCCTCCCGTTCTAGTTGTAACGATAACTTCTCCTTTACCTTTGATAGGCCCTGATATCGCAATAATTTTATTAGCGCTTTTCCATTCGGCAGAGAGAAGGCAATCGAATCCACATATAGTCAAACCTACCAAAAAGTTTTTTAATTATGTTTCGAATTATAATGATTGCGTTACCTGTCAAGTCATAGGGTTTATTGCCGAAGTTTTCTCCTCTAATTTTTATCCTTGTACCAGGAGGCCCTTCATTAGGAGATATTCCTGTCACTATAGGGGGAGGTACCATAGTTCGATTTATTCCGAAGATAATTACAACGATTAGATATTAGATTTCATTCTTTAAGTATCTCGAGATTTTAAGCGAATATTAATAAAGCAAGAAGTGTTATACTTTGAAAATGTGATACAAAGAGTTAAAAAAATGTAAACATAACCAGAATATACAATTTTGACAACTGAGGACTGAGGGAAAATGCCTACTAGTCACAGAATCGTTAAAATGTAACATCTGTGATCGTCAATTCCTTGATGACATTCTTTACCCATCCCTAGTGGACGAAAATGTCGTTGTCGACGTTCACATTTCGTATTTCATCTTTCATCCCTAGATGTCATCATTTGATTAATAAAAGACAGAGATCGACCGAACAGAAGGTTCTAGAATAATAAAAAATAAAATCTTATAAGAATTCGACCCTACCAAATAATTCTGAGTAAAACTAGGTGATATTCAGTCACGACAACCTTGAAGATCTCTCACTCATATGAACCTCAAATTTTAAACAGATTTTTCACGCGTTCGTTACAGTACAGCAATCTTAACCTAAAAAATGGCTAAATGGGGCGAAGGAGATCCTAGGTGGATCGTAGAAGAAAGACCAGACGCGACAAACGTGAACAACTGGCATTGGACAGAAAAAAATGCCGGACCTTGGTCGCAAGAGAGATTCAAGGAACTTTTCAGCAACCTCAAAATACCCACTGATGAGGCCGATTTAAGTGTGTTCGAAGTTGAGAAATGTAATGGTGAAGCTTCCGCCAATAACAGAAAGGGAAAATTAATTTTCTTTTACGAATGGGACCTTATCCTCAAATGGAAGGGATCTTCGAAGAGTGGAACTGAATTTTCTGGAACATTTAAAGTTCCTAATGTATCCGAAGAGAATGATGTTAAAGAATTCGACGTGAGTATTTATAGTTGGTTACTTATGCTTTATTACTTGTTTGGCTTCAAGAGGAATGAATAATTATACATATTTTTACATGTTTGTTACTTATCGTAATACTAAATAAGAACTAGCATTTGGTCATGAAATAGACAAAATCTTCATAGCTTATTCTTCCATCGCCATCAGCATCTGCTTCTTTCAACATATCTTCAATCTCTTGATCAGTATATTTTTCTCCAAGGTGGAATGTTACATGACGTATTTCTTGAGTTGCTATATGACCATTACCGTCTTTATCAAAAATTGCAAAACATAATTTAAGGTCATCTTCATTCATAGGTTGTATATTTTGTTTCAGGATCAGTAGGAAAGTTTTGTAGTCGATTAGTCCTTCTTGTTGTAGGTCGAACTTGTCCAATATCATAAAAATCTTTGAAAAAATATCAAATTAAAATTGCTGTTATAATTATGTTGGAGTGATACCTCCCCTTCTGTCAGCGATACTCCTAGAGACTTCAAGACGTGCTCTAGGTTATCTACTGAAATATCACCTTGAGGTTCATTTTCCTTGTCCAAAACTAAGGCATATTTACTGAAAGCATATTCGATTTCTTGTTGTTCTTCTTCTGTGAAGTCTTTTCCTTCTTGTTCTTTGTTGCTATAGTCCATAATTGATACTGAAATGGTTGTTATTGCAACTATCCAAAAACAAGTATCGAAAAAACTGTGAAAGAATTGTGCTGTCAAAATTGGCAGCTCTAATTTCAGAGAATCTCAATTCAATATGAAACAAGTGACCATTGTCTTATCTTTGGGAATAGATTAAAACAAAGAAATCTAATAAACTTTAATTTGGTGTCATTGCCTTGTCATAAAACAACTCAAATCCTCAAAGTTGATTCTTCCATCACCATCAACATCTCCTTCCTTCACCATATCTTCAATTTCTTCATCGGTGTACCGTTCTCCGAGGTTTCTCGTAACACATTTCATTTCCGAGACCCCTATGAATCCGTTGCCATCCCTGTCGAAAACTGAAAAGACTGTCCTGAGTTGTTCCTCGTCTAAAGGTTTTATATGTTTCCTTAGAAGGGTCACAAATGTTCCAAAGTCTATGAAACCTGTACTATTTGGGTCCACTTCGTCTAGCATTACGAACACCTGAATTTATTTTGAATTAATATTTATTATCATTCATTCATTCATTCGCCTAACTAGTAATGATTTTTTTTGACCTATACTTTAGCCCAAATGTCTCTTCTTACCTCTGCTTCAGTTGGGTCGAACCCAACTTCTTTCATGGCATAATACAGGTTAGTCGTTGGAAGTAGAGCTTTGTCTTCTTTGTCCTCTTTGGAGTGCATAGCGAATGCTTCTTTTATCTCTTGAAGTTCTTCGTCTCCAAACTCCTTCTCTTGTGTTTCCTGACTGTCATCGTCGGCCATGACGAAAAAAAAATTACAAAATTAGACAAAAAAAAATAATAAAAACCTATCAGGAAAAATAATGTTGACTGTTCAATCAGGGAACCATAGTTACTGAATTAAGAATATTATGATCTATCTATGGCAAGAAAAAAATAAGGTCTTGCAATTTAAAAAAAATATCGATGACTGTAACAGAAAATGTTCCTTAAAAAAGAGGGAAAGCCCTGTGGCAGGAGCTTTGGCGCTCTTACTCAATCTTTGATAAATCATATCTCCAAAAGTATTGGTTTCTCAGAGTTGGGAATGATATAATAAATGGATTCTTATGATAGAACTGCATCATAAAAGATATTAAATTTAACAAGAGCGCCATAAACCACGAACTTAACAGAGATATTCATTCCTCAAATCCACTCTGAAAATTATATTATATCAATTGAAACTTAGCAAATATTTGAGTTTTGTTTTTAGTGGAGCTATTCCGAACCCATTCTGATAAACTTACCAAACTATATATTTCCGTCCATCCATATGGATTATCCACGGTCATTAAGATATCACCAAAAAGTATAATATCATATTATAATCCTCATAATCTACGATAGCTGAAATGAATTATAGGAAAACAAGATGACATGTACGAGTATGAACACAGATCATATAATAATTCATAGATAGATTGATAATAGCATTCTGTGAACACATAAAAGTACGATTTATTATTGAAATTTTGAAGAATCATATCTCCGAAAGTATTAGCTTGTTAGAGTTGACAATGATATCAATGGATTTTTATGGTGAAACTGCATCTTGAAAAAAAAATTAATTTAAAATTTTTAATGTAAAAAATCATTTTTTTTTTGTTACTCCGAAACCATTAGGTTGATTTTACCCAATAACGAACTTAACCGATATATTTATCTCCCAAACCTACTGCCAAGCTTATTATGTTCGAGAATTATTCTGAAAACAAAATTTTAAAATTTTTGAATTTTTTTTTTACACTTTACGGCAATCCGATGAATACAAAACTTCGCATGTATATGAAGGTCATGATTCTACAATTTGATGCTAAATTTCAGTTAGATCGAGTGATCGGTTCCGGAAATATCTAAAAAAAATGTTTTGGCTAAAAACGGCTATAACTCCGAAACCGCTTGGTGGATTTTGCCCGTTAACGAACTCGTCGGATATATTTACGCTCTGAACCTACCCTGCAAATTTCAATCCTCTAACTCCTTTCGTTCTCAAGTTATCGTACCTACGGCCGGCCGGACAGACTTGATTTCGACCATGGATTCTTGATCAGTGAGTCGAGCCAAATCGTTTATGACCACTTTCATCTAAAAATTCGAAAATTACAGACATTGGGCAAATTGATAAGCACTCTGTTCCGAGGAACAAGAGCGCCAAGAAGAAATCAATTTAACTATCAATCCATTTTTCGATATTCCCGAAAACTAACATTTGGAAATGAATTCTTCCACAACATTATTGGAATAAAAGGCATTTAAGTTTTTATTTGGTTTATTTAAAATTATTCAGTCAAAAATCATCGTAAAAAACACATTTCGGTATTCCCATCGTAGGATAGATGGTTTGTGTGCCTTTTTCAATAATATTAATTTAGAAAACATAGTTTATTCTGATTCTATACAGAACGGAACACACTTTTATAATAATCCTTTTCTCATCCATACGTTACGGAAATATTTCCCGCGGATTCTAACCTTATTCAACACAGAATATCGTTAACAGTTAGGAATCGATATATTCTGTGTTACTCTAAATCATAGAATATCATGGTAAAGTCATAGAGGCAACCACAAATACCCAAATTTGATGCACTACACCAGGGCTGTCCAAATTACATCCCGCGATATGTTTTTAATACGGGATCGTATCTGGTTTTGACAATACTCAATAAAACATTCCATCAATTCTTTCTCAATTTCATTCCTAGAGATAACAATATGAAATTACAAAAAATCAAGATCAGAAAAATCAAACAAAACTCAAAAATGTACTAATGCCTAGTCATGAAATAACAGAAATCCTCAAAGGTAATTTTTAAATCACCGTCAATGTCTACCTCCTTCAACATATCTTGGATCTCGTCTTCAGTGTATTTTATTCCCATATTTCTAGTAACATACTGCAGCTCCGAGTTGGCTAGGAATCCATTACCGTCTCGATCAAAAACGGTGAAAGCTATCCTGAGTTCGTCCTCGTTCATCGGTGTAATGTGCTTTTTTATCAAGTATAGGAACGTCTTGAAATCTATGAAACCGGTCGTATTTGGATCCACTTCGTCGATCATCGTGAACACCTGAATTATATTTTCAAATTCAATTAATTAGGTAATGATCATAGACATAAAATATAATAATATATAATTATTCTATGTCTATGGTAATGAGTGATCCAATCTGTGCATTCATAGACATAGAATGTTATTTTATGTCTATGGTGCATTAGGATAGGCAAGACATGCATAGAATATGCATATGCATAGAATCTTATTCTATGCATCTTGGGCAAGACTGTTACATGTGACAAACTATTTGAACGTTTTGGATGGGTGACCGTTATCACGATAACTTGCGAACGGAAAGAGATAACGGCGTGCAATTTTCAGGATAGGTTGCGCATCCAAATGCGACATTTCAGTTCGTCAATAGGCATAATCCGCCAAACGGTTTTGGAGCTATACCCATCACAAATTTTGTTGTTATTTCCTCAATAACTCAAAATATACTGATCCGATCCAATTAAAACTTCGTAATTACTTGTAGAATCCAGACGCGCTAATGTTTGCAAAATTTCGTGAATATCGTATCACTAAAAAAAAATGTATTCAAAAATTTTATATTTTAACCCTACCGAATTTCAGCACGATCTACTTTGTATGAGGCGTGAATAGACAATGGAACATGCGCGCAAAAGCTCCTGACTTCACGTCAGTGCTTTTTAAGATTTTTTTTTACCTCAGCTTCAGTCGGAGCGTAACCAACATCCTTCAAGGCATAAGGCAGGTTAGTCGTTGGAAGTAGAGCTTCTCGTTCTTCAGTTTCTTCATCCTCCAGTTCTTTATCCTTGAGTATAGAGTACAAAGAGTATGCGTCTTGGATCTCCTGCAGTTCTTCGTTGTCAATGTCCTGCTCTGGTTCATCTTTACTTTCATTTTCGGCCATTTAAATTCGAATAAATGGTAAAAAATTACAAAAAAAACTCCACAAAAAAACTGTTTGTGAAAAATAATGACATTTGGTAACCACGGTTCCAAAGAATCATCAAAAAATGAGGCGCGCTCTTGCGGATTATTTAGGAAACCTTTTCGGTTTTACTTATTTTGCGATAGATGTCGTAATTGGATTTAGGAACTTTAAAATAATGATGAAATAGTTATTTGCCTAACAAGTGCGCAAAGTTATACTTTTCCGAACTCATTCACAGTTAGACGAACGACGCCTAGCATAATTCGGATAAATATTGGGAATAATAACTGAAAATTGGAGTTTCAAACACTTGTAAGAGTCTCACATTGCATAAAATAATCACCCGTTTCTGAAATATTCATGAAAATTTCCCCTAACAACAATAATTTTGATCAGTTTGACACTTCCGTGCCGCAAAATATTGTTTCCGAACGATGCGGAAAAGTGTCACTTTGGCAACCCAAATGCGTGCAGAAAAGTACAACTTTGCGCACGCTCTCAGGAAAGTTTCTTAAAAAGCATTGATGTGGGGTTAGAAGCTTTTGCGCGCATGTTATATTGTCTATTCACGCCTCGCACACCCTCACGGAAAATTGCATGGTTCTTCAAGTCGTCTTTCTGGCGCTCTTGTTCCTCGGAACAGAGTGCTTATCAATTTGCCCGAATGTCTGTAATTTTCGAATTTTTGGCTGAAAATGGTATCAAATGATTTGGTTCGACTCACTGATCAAGAATCCGTGGTCGAAATCGATTCTGTCCGGCCGGCCGTCCGTTAACACGATAACTCTCGAACGAAAGGAGTTGGAGGATTGAAATTTGCAGGGTAGGTTTGGAGCGTAAATATCTCGGACGAGTTCGTTAACGGGAGAAATCGATCAAGCGGTTTCGGAATTATGGCCGTTGTTACTAAAAACGTTTTTTATGAATATTTCCGAAACCGATCACTCGATCTATCTGAAATTTAGCATCAAATTGTAGAATCATGACCTTTAGACGCATGTAAAGTTTTGTATTGATCGGGTTACCGTAAAGTGTCAAACAAAAAATTTAAAATTTTTAAATGTTGTTTCTACAATAACTCTCGTACGTAATGAGCTAGGCGGTTGAAATTTTCAGAGCAGGTTAGGGGGATAAATATCTCGGTTAAGTTCGTTAATTCCAAAATAGGCGAGATGGTTTCGAAGTAACGAAAACCAATTTTTGTTTTAACTTACAAATTTCAAAATTATTTTCTTTTTAGATGCAGTTTCACCCTAAAAATCCATTGATATCAGTGTCAACTCCAACAAGCTAATACTTTCGGTGATATAATTTGTCTGTTCGAACAAGAGCGCCAGAAAGCTCCTGTCCACAGGGCTTGAATCCATTTTTTAGCATAAATACTTGAAATAACGTATTGGACATAAACTCAATTCAAATTTTAAAATAAATAATACAGTAAACTTTCTCAACAGGGATTCGAACCCGGATTTTCTGCGAGGCAGTTGAGCAAGCTAACATTTCGACCATATATAGGTGTTGTTAAACTTATGAGATTTACATGATTTGAAATTTCTAGTTCCAGGGCGATTACACAAGAGAACATGCGCGCAAAAGCTACAACTTGTCGGCAGTGCTTTTCTCGAAATTTTAGAAGTTTTTTCACTAAAACTACATCCCTATGCTTTTATCATTATATGTAAAACTAGTGAATAAAACAAGTTTATTAACAATATATCAAAAAGTTTTTAGTCAAGTAGAAATAAAAACAACTCAATCCTTCTTCTGGTTGAACCTATCGGTACTTGAATTGTTTCGCATTTCGGGAACTCCCATTAAAGCAATGAAATCGTCTGCTCTGATCCTTCCATCCCTGTCTTTATCAACTTCCGCAAACATCTCTCTAATATCTTCCTCATCGTACACCTCGCCCAAGTTGTTGACCACGGACATGATCTCTCGAGTGCCCAAAACGCCGTCGCCGTTGCAATCGAACACCCCAAAAGCTCTCCTCAGCTCCTCCACGGTGTGAGGGCTCTGAAAATGCCTCTTCATGATCTGCACAATCTGATCGAAGGTCACCCTTCCGGTTGCCAAGGCTCCGACCTCTCTCAGCATCTGGATCATCTCAGCCTCCGTGGAGCACTGCCCCAGGGCCCGCATAAAATGAGGAAAGTCGTTTATTTCTATGACGTCCCTTTCATCCTCTCTGATTTTGAAGCAACTGAAGACTTCGAAGAATTCTTCGAGTTCTTCTTCTTGGACGAGGGGGTTTTCTTCTGTAACTTTGGAGGAGGTTGAGTCTATGCTGGAGGATGGATTGGACATGCTTGATGGGTTTGTCGATTTTTTATTTCAAAGGAATATTTGAGTGACAGTTTGATGTCAAAACTGTTTATGCATACAGCGAGGTTCAAAAGTATGGATTTATTTTCAGCTTTTTCAGGAATAGCGGAAAATGGCTTGATATATTGATTTATTTTTGGCGCTCTTGTTCCCGGAACAGAGTGCTTATCAAAGTGCCCAAATGTCTGTAATTTTCGAATTTTTGGGTGAGAATGGTATCAAACGATTTGGTTCGACTCACTGATCAAGAATCCGTGGTCGAAATCGATTCTGTCCGGCCGTCCGTTAACACAATAACTCTCGAACGAAAGGAGTTAGAGGATTGAAATTTGCATGGTAGGTTTGGACTGTAGATATCTCGGACAAGTTCGTTAACGGGCGAAATCCATCAAGCGGTTTCGGAGTTATGGCCGTTTTTAGTAAAAACATTTTTTATGTATATTTCCGAAACCGATCACTCGATCCATCTGAAATATAGCATCAAATTGTAGAATCATGACCTTTAGACGCATGTGAAGTTTTGTATTGATCGGGTTACCGTAAAGGGTAAAAAAAAAATTTCAACATTTTTAAATTTTGTTTCTACAATAACTCTCGAACGGAATGAGCTAGGCAGTTGAAATTTTCAGAGTAGATTTGAGGAATGAATATCTCGCATAAGTTCGTTATTGGGGAGAATCGGTCTGTTTGAATTTAATTTCTTTCATGATGCAGTTCTATCGTAAGAATCCATTTATATCATTCCCAGAGACCAATTATTTTGGAGATATGATTTGTCAAAGTTTGAACAAGAGCGCCAAAGCTCCTGTCAACAGGGCTTGAACCAATGTTTTACTACGATATCGAACGTGTATTGCGGCTGAAGGAAGAAAGTTTGAACATTTCTTTAATATTTATGTTGTTGTAATGTTTATTAAATAAGTTTTCTGAATCAGAAAATTCAACAGACAAATTATATCTCCGAAAGTATCGGTTTCTCAGAGTTGGGAATTATATCAATGTATTCATATGATAGAACTGCATCCTAAAGGAAATTCAATTCAAATAATAGTTTATTTATCAAGATTAAATGAGCAATCATGAGAATGAGAAAAGCACCATGGAAGAAATCAAATTAAATCTGGCCAATTTTGCCCAATAACGAACTTAACCGAGATATTCATCTCCCTAAACTACTCTGAAAATTTCAACTACCTACCTCATTCCGTTCGAGAGTTATATCTATGTCTATGGATGAAAAGCAGTCTCACTACTCTCAGATCTCTTACTTCATGTTCAGTTCCGAAATGTAAGAATTTTCTGAGAAAAACTAATTTCGGAGCAAACAACTGAGATTTTTCTCACTTCGCTCACAATTCTTCGATTGATTAGATAATCTGTCAGGAACATCATTTGACATTATGACAATTCATATTCATACATAGAATAATATCATTCTGTGACAACGTTGAAATACGATTTATTATTGAAATTTTGAAAAATCATATCTCCGAAAGTATTAGCTTGTTAGAGTTAAAAATGATATGAATGGATTCTTATGATAAATCCTCTCATTAAAAAAAATTTAATTTGGAATTTGTTTCGTAAAAAAAAAAATTTTTTTTTGTTACTCCGAAACCATCTGTCCGATTTTGCCCAATAACGAACTTAGCCGAGATATTTATCCCCCAAACCTACTCTGAAAATTTCAACTCTCTAGCTCATTCCGTTCGAGAGTTATCGTGCCTACGGCCGGCCGGACCGGCCGGACAGAATGAATTTCGACCACGAATTCTTGATCAGTGAGTCGAACCAAATCGTTTAAGACCATTTTCATCGAAATATTCGAAAATTACAGACATTTGGGCAAATTGATAAGCACTCAGTTCCGAGGAACTAGAGCGCCAAAAATTCAGACTACCTGGAAACAGTAGAAGAGCGACTTTTATCGGGCGTAATTATCTGCATCGCTTACACATCGTAGAGTTATTAGCTTTCTCTTTAATTCAACCAGAAATCTTACAGTAACGGCCTCAATTAAAGGCTTAGGTACACTAGAATCAATTGATGTTTTTAGGAAAAATTGGTTCGAAAATGGGTTTCTCAGCAGTAAAAATTGTGGCCGAAAACCTTGCAGAATTACTAGCAATTGTTATACCATTTTGGAATCCTCTTCAAATGCGCCAAATTTTACAGTAACTTCCCGAACTAGCGTAGATAGTACATTTTTTTCAGTACAGTTGAAATTGGACGAAATATGAGCTTCGAATATTTAGTGGGGCAAAAAGTAACATTTTGCTCCAAACAGGGGCAAAAGTTATGAAGTTTTGGGCAATAATATACAGACGCATTATTCAGGATGACATAACAAAAATTAAATTGGCAAAAAATTAAGATTTGTAGAAACGGCAATTGAATAACCATCACAAAGTATAGATTTTGTCGATTTTCTTTAAATGCCTATAATTTCGAAATTACATCACCTAATTTGTTTTAAATATTTTTCTGATAACTATCATGACAACGACTATTCTCACTATTAAACTTAAGGATATTTGATCATGATTATTACTGAATGTTTTTGTTGCAGATAACGGTTTCTGTGAAAGACCACGATGGCGAAGAGGCCGACCAGATCAAAACAATTCTACGCAAAGAAGGTATAGCCACGGTGAGATCACAGTTGGCAAAATACATAATCGATTTGAGAGAAGAATTCACCAAAGGTATGATTCTCCCTAAGAAAGACGAGGTTAAGCCCGACAACGTTGTGAATCACAAGAGCGGTTTCAATAAATCCAAAGTTAACATGCAGCCCGTAACCTCAGAAAAAAAGGAGGTAATAACCGTCTTTGACATTCAATTAACCTGTCAAATGTCGAAAAGATTCTCTATTTCCTTATTGGTCCATTTTGATCTGCTAGCATAATAATAATAATAATAATAACTGACAGCTATGGCGCATACCGATATTGCTATCTGAAAAAAGTTGAAAAGGTTTCTTTCTGGGTTTTCTCTCCCAAACTCTGCAAAATATCTATAAAATAAAAATTAATTATTTTGTGTTTATTTCTGCATAAGAAACACAAGATATTTGTCAGAAGCAATCAATTGAACAATTTTGCCTAACAAACAATAACGAACAACAAAATAATCAACAAGTACAACAGAATAATCAACAAGGACAGCAACCCAATCTGTTGAATGTGATCCCTTATGTTCGTGGCCTTTCTGAAAAAATCAGAAGAATCAGCAGAATCAGAAGAAATCAGCAAATGGACTATTTTGCCACTATTAAAAATCATCAAAATTCACTTTTCGATACAAATTTTTTCGAAATAATGAATAGCGGAATGCGTCTCTAAAGCCGGGCCTGGAAGCAGTTAAAACTAACATGGCTGCAAGTTTGAGCATACGTTTCTTAGTATCATCATAATACAGATAAATGGACAAAACAAACTAAAATGTGAACCTTCCAAGAATGTTCCTTTGAAGACACTTCGAGAAGTATCGCACTTAACAGATCTCCTTTTAGGCACATGAATCACTTTACGGCACCTGAACTGATTTATGTCAAAGTCTCATTCGGTCATTATGCTCCAACTATCGATCACACATGAAAAAAATGGGTTCAAGCCCTGTGGACAGGAGCTTTCTGGCGCTCTAGTTCAAACAGACAAATTATATCTCCGAAAGTATTGGTTTCTCAGAGTTGGGAATTATATCAATGTATTCATATAATAGAACTGCATCCTAAAGGAAATTCAATTCAAATAATAGTTTTTTTATCAAGATTAAATGAGCAATCTGAGACTGAGAACTGCACCATGGAAGAAACCAAATTAAAATAGCTGAAATGAATTTGACTCTCTCTTATAGAACAGGATGAAATGTACGAGTATAAACACAGATCATATAATAAAGCTTAGATAGAATAATTATAGCATTCTATGAAAACATAGAAGTACGATTCATTATTGAAATTTAGAACTTCATCTTAGCAGAAATTGAATTCAAACATCATAGAAGAATTTAAATTCAACAAGAGTGCCAAAAATTATCAATCCAAAACCAATAGACGAATTCTACCCAACAATGAACTCATCCGAGATATTCATTCCTCAATTCCAGTTTTGTTTTTAGTGGAGATATTCTTAACTCAATATTATTAACTTACCATTACCGTTCCCATCATCATATGGATTGACCATCGGCATGAAAATATCAACCAACAAAAACTATGATATTATATATTATAATTCTCATATTTATACGTTTGCTGGAATGAATGACAATGTTATTAACTTACCATTACCATATTCCCATCATCATATGGATTGACCATCGGCATGAAAATATCAACCAACATATTACTGGAATGAATGACAATGAGACAACGTCAAAGTTGACGTTATAACAATTCATAGAATAGCCACAGAATAATTCTATCATTGAAATTTTGAAAAATCATATCTCCGAAAGTATTAGTTTGTTAGAGTTAAAAATGATATGAATGGATTCTTATGGTAAAACTCCTTATTGAAAAAAAATTTAATTTGGAATTTTTTCTGTAAAAAAAAATTTTTTTTTTGTTACTCCGAAACCATCTGTCCGATTTTGCCCAATAACGAACTTAGCCGAGATATTTATCCCCCAAACCTACTCTGAAAATTTCAACTGTCTAGCTCATTCCGTTCGAGAGTTATCGTGCCTACGGCCGGACGGCCGGACCGGCCGGACGGCCGGACGGCCGGACCGGCCGGACAGAATGAATTTCGACCACGGATTCTTGATCAGTGAGTCGAACCAAATCGTTTAAGACCATTTTCATCGAAAAATTCGAAAATTACAGACATTTGGGCAAATTGATAAGCACTCAGTTCCGAGGAACTAGAGCGCCAAAAATAACACGCATTTTAAAGAAATTTGTTGAATACCGTAGAAATATTTTAAAGAAGCACACTTATGAATATCCCGCTTACTTTTAAATTCGCCTACACTCTACCTATGTTGAGAATATGGCCTTCACAGAACAGAAATATTAATTGGGGTTAACTCTCTTCGGACTAAGAACTAGTAATGGTTCCTTTCCTGGCAGGGATTCTAGAGGGGATGAAACCAGGAAAACGACCTGCATCGTTGCAAATTGTTGGGATCTTTAATATTGATTTCATGGTTCGTAGCTGAATTTACAGATAATCTGGCAACATCGCAATCATCGATAGGGATGTTTGCATACTTGCCATTCGCCAATCTAGTGCGCATGGCAAGTGAAGAATCTGTGCGAATTTCGCCACGTTGGCAATATAAATCATATGAGGAAGATATTTATTAAAAATACATTAAGACGAGTGATTAATTTTGTGAGGATCGTTTCACCAAAATATTAAGCAATTTGCTCAAGCACTGACGTAAAGTCAGGAGTTTTGGGGGTATGTTCTATTGTTCATTCATCTGTATTGGACACTCTCAATCGAATCACATTTTTTTTTTTAATTTTCCAGTGCTACTGTACTAACCTAACCTAACCTACCATATTCACCTTAGATGTCGTAAATATTAAGACCGTACCTTTATGGCGAAAATTCATGAAACGATAATATCGCAAGTAGTGGTCTCGTCATTCAGAAATCCGAAAGTTTCAGACTTTTTATGATATGGCAACTGCGCAGTTTATAGCTTTGGCGTTTACGTACGTGTAGTTCATAGTCAGAGTCTCCGGTTTCAATCGGCTTGTGATATCAGGTTCGCATTAGGGTACGATATGCTTTAAATGATAATTTGCGTGAAACTTTCATTTCGAATTTTCTCGGAATATACTCATTTGCCAGTGCTAAAATTGAAACTATGGTATATCAACATCATTTAGATTCTATATACAGAATATTTTGAAAATCGGTGAGGGGCGTTAAACTGCAAATTAACCTTAATTTTTGTTTTATAGATATTTTTCAGAGTTTGGGAGAGAAAACCCAGAAAGAAACCTTTTAATAATAAGTATACCTCCCACAGTATCCTTTAATGATTACTTAAACAGAGCAATTTCCAATCATAATGAATTTCCAATAGGTAATAACCCTGGAAATGTTTATTGGCACAAGTGATTTTCCGAAAACATTGCCATGAAGACGAGCCAGAAATCCCCATAAAGCAACTAATCAAATATTTGCCTTTTTTTAGGCGGGAGTCAAGATCGACGTTAAAAGTATCAAGGATACTCAAAAGTTCCAATGCAAAGCATCAGAGTTTTACGATGCAATGACCCGTATAGAAATGGTAACAGCCTTCACCCACGGTCCCGTCAAGTTGGAGTTGTTCAAGAAGGGCAAATTCGAATTGTTCGGAGGTAATATATCAGGGGAGTTTGTGGAATTTGAACCCGGTAAAAAGATCGTTCAAAAATGGAGATACAAACAGTGGCCTTCGGGTCATTACTCTACGGTTACACTCGATATTGATGAAAAGGTGAGTTCGTACGTGTGCCTTTTTATTTCTTCCACGAATATTCGTCAATCGTCTATTATATTTATGAAATTTGATATAATACCAATTTTATTTCTTTCTTCAAATTTTAATTTCATGATCAGTGATGAAAATCAAATAAGCGCGCCAAAAAGAACGAGAAATTCTATGGAAAAGTCAAATTCTATTCGAAAATTGCATATATTATACGTAATAGACCACATTAGTTAGGTTAGGCGGGAAATTTGAATTACGATCCATCCGTGGATCCGAGCACTGAATTCCCTATCCATTTCTATGGACCTAAAATTTGCGCGAATTTCTCGCCTGTTTTTAGATACTTTGGCTAATTTCTTAAGGTTTATTTCGGTTGAAATAGATTCTGTGAACCTTTCTCAACAATCTTGAATCAAGTTTTCATAACAGAATTGTATATTTCCAAAATAATTAATAAATATAAAAGTGTTCACCAAATTCGATTGACGTATGTCAACAAGTATTGGGTGCCTTCATCATTAGTGCATGTTTTCATGTTATTTCCACATTAAAATCTACTTCTATTTATTCTTAAATCAAAATTGAAACCATTCTAGTTCGAAAGATTTCCGTATGTCGTAGATGACTTCTGTTGCGCGTCATTACAAGGCCGATTTAGGGTTATGTTATTATTTTTGACTGATTTCGAGTGAGCTAAGACATACGTCAATCGAATTTGGTGAACACTTCTATATTTATTAATTATTTCGGAAATATACAATTCTGTTATGAAAACTTGATTCTAGATGGTTGAGAAAGGTTCACAGAATCTATTTCAACCAAAATAAACCTTAAGAAATTAGCCAAAGTATCTAAAAACAGGCGAGAAACTCGCGTAAATTTTAGATCCATAAGAAATGCATGGGGAATTCAGTGCTCGGATCCACGGATGGATCGTAATTCAAATTTCCCGCCTAACCTTACTAATGTCAACATAGGCGCTTTCTATTTGACGCTGTATCACTTCCAAACTGATGCGAAATCAGTTTGAACCAGAGAAATAGCCGGAATTTCCCTCTATTTCTCTGGTTTGAACTGATGCGCATCACTTCCAACTGATGTTATCAGTCAAATAGAAAGCTAGGATTATAAGAATATATTCTTATACTGTGCTAATGTGGTCTATTACTTATGTTATTTCATCATTTGTCTCAATTTCTGATTGTTTCACAGAGTGACCATACTGAAGTAAGGTTGACACAGACCGGCGTTCCATCAACTGAAGCTGATATTACTAAAGGCAACTGGCAGAGATATTACTGGGATTCGATGAAGAAAACTTTCGGATTTGGATCTTTCATACAATGAGGGAATTTTAGTTGCATCAATAGAGACGATTTTTTCAAGATTCCGTGAAATCAGTTCTGTACACATTGTACTACTTTTAAGTGAATCCTGTTTTAGGTAATTAATTTATATAATTCTATAAATGACCAGCTTCATGAAGTTATTTTACGAGATTTGTTCTGCCCGATCAAATAAAATTGATTTCCGTTGAGTTGTTTTTGTGTTATTTTCATAATACCATGTGTTCACATTAATATATCATGTTTTTCTACATTGACTTCTCTAGAACAATACAAAACGAATTTGACAGGAATTCAAATGGAATAGACCTCATTAGTTTGGTTCATAGATAAATAACGAGAGATAGTTTGTCTATGGTTAGGTTAGATTCAGCCTATTGGCGGGAGATCCATATTCAAATTTTTTAATAATTTTAAATTCACATAAACGTGAATTTTAGCGCAGAAACATCAAATATTGGTTACCTTCATCATTAGGGCGCGTTTTTATATCAATTCCACGTCAAAATCAACATATATTTATTCTTATATCAAAATTTAATGCAGTGTTGTTCAAAGATTTCTGTCCGATTTAGGGTTATGTTGTTATCACAGAATACAAATATTTGTGCTCAACATTTTTTCTGTGCTTTTTTATTCATAAATTCTTTTGGGAATATACAATTTTGTTAAAAAATTTTGTTCTAGCTTGTGGAGAAAAATCCACTGAATCTGTTTCAATAGAAATAAATCTTAAGAAATTTGCCAAAGCATATTAGAACAGTACAGGCGAGAGATTCGCTTAATTTTAGTACATAAGAAATTATAGTACTTTGAAGTGAGATTATTATGGCCTCATAGTTCGAAAATTGTAGGCATTTTGTCAAATTGATGACATATTTATATTTTTTTTAACGATTTATCGCAGGAAATTCTACTGAAAACACCATCCAATCAAAATGATCAAATGAGGCGGGAAGAGTGGCGTGTGATTTTGATTGGTGTTTAAGCTGCTATCTGATGAAATGAAAAATTCATAAAACAATGTTGCCAGATATGAAAAATGAACCTTTCATTGAGGATTATAAATAGTAGTGGCAGACAACTACTTCGGAAATAAAATCATTCAAACTCTTCAAAGGATTACATTTTATTTTCTAGAAAAGTCTACATAAGAAAGTCTTGACATTAAAAAACATTACACGCAGGACATAACAAATCAAATTTGTTCCGATGCGCTCTCACCAACCGACTGAATCATCAGATACATCAATGGGCTCATTTTCTGACTAAAAAACTTGACATTGAAATGTCAATTTCCAGATTTATTTTCTAGATTTGTACCGATTAAAATTTCATTTCCACACATTAGACATTACAAAATTTAGCACATTTTCACGTATCAGCAAAGGAACACTTCTACTTCTTTTTAGGCTTCTTTGGATTTCTTGATCTCGATTTCGCTTTGCAAAGGGGGCAAATCGGAGCATTCCTGTGGATTTGTTGATGGCAGCTGAGGCATGATTTCATCGGAGGGGGCTGTTGCCTGAAAAATTCAATGAAAAGATGAGATTATCCACTGTTAGTCCCAATCATCTTAAAAATACCGAGAAACATCATAGAAAAAAAGACTTTGGGATGTGACATCTAGTGGCAAAAAATTGAACTATAGCCAACTTGCCCATTTAGACGTGCTTGTTCAGTGGAAAATTTAATATTTTGTACCAGCAGAGTTTCAAGTGTAAATACAAGCGAAACGAAAAGAAAAAAAGCAAAGTTAAGCACCTCAAACCAAGATCGGACCTGAATGTTGGTGGAGGGGGTCCCGGATGAGAAGGTTGTGTCATGGTAGCAGGTCTTCCCTGATCCGATTTTGTCGATACCAGCCGTAACGGATTAGGGGGTGGAAGGAATGTTGGTGGTAATGGAGGACCTAAGGAATTTATACTGTGCTCTGTGGGGGCCAAAGGTCTATTCCAATCCGAAGTTTTGGCAAAAGACTGACTTTGGGATTTACTTGTACTGTTGTAGAGTTGAATGAATTTTCTGAAACAGAAAAATTCATCATTTAAGATCAAGGGAACAAAAGTATTTTATTATAACATACTCTGCAGAAATGGGAGAGCCATCCTCTTCATGTAGATCAGGGAGACGATCTAGACCTAAACATTCCCTTCTGAGTCGATCTATTTCTGTCTTCAAAGGAACATATTCTTCATGTAATCTCATGGCAGAACCCATTGATCGAGTTCTACTTTCTTCAGCTTGTTTTAATACTCCCTCCATCTACAATACATACATAGAAATTCCAATTAAAGTGGATTATTCACGTCAAAGCAAGGTCTCCTTAACTATGCGAGTTAATTTTTTTCATCTCTAAAAACTCACAGCATTCATATCTGCATGTATTTGTCTCAATTCCTCTACATGTGACATTTTTTCCTGTAGAAGCATATCCATTTCTTGTTTGTAATCTGCAATACATTTTTCTTCCTGATCTTGCGCTTCTATTTCCAACACTATACGGGATTTGATTTTTTCCAATTGAATGGTTTTTGCTCTGTAATAAGTATTTATTGATTTTCTCCTTAGAATCTAATGGGAATGTTTATTACCGTATATCTTTTAGGGCTTCGAGTTTAGCATATACAGCTCTTTCGTCGCCGGCCTGTACAGACGTCATTGTTTTAATTAAGTTCGATTGTTGAAAGCTTTCTAGTTTTCGGCATAACTTTGTTTATTTTCATTTATTCTCAACCTAGCAGGTCGAAATCAATTTTTTCGTTTTTTGTTGGTTTAAAATTAATATTGGCAACCCTGCTTCTCCTCTTCTTTGTTTGTTGGTCACCAGACGGGTCTGTTCTTAAATCGTGCAATTCTTCAAAAATATAGTTAAAATTGAGCCATTTTGTTGTCGGTCAGTTTCAATTGTACAACTTCAGATTTTTTGAGAACTGGGTATATTAAAATTGTCCCAAAAATGCATTTCTTATGAGTCAGTCCAATGGAATGTGGGAATTTCCGTAGTTCAGAAGTGGCGCTTACGTCCCGAGAAGAGGCGCTTACGTCATTTGTCATTTTACTTGTGATATTGCAACACAGCACTTTAACAGCGTAAAAGCCAAACCTTATGCGATTGTTAAGTTTTCTAGAAAGTTATAGAAATATATCAATTTCGTGAAGTAATTTGATACCTTTCTTTTCTTGATTGCAACAAATTGGACGGACAATAAGAACTTTCAACCATGAAATTAACTTTTGTAGTGTTTATATGCATTGTATTTTGTTGTCAAGCAGCAGTAATAAATGGAGGCAAAGGTACAGACCGATATACGCATTTTATTGTGATATGTTATATTGTTAATTTGAACTAATCGATATTTATTTATGATTGCAGATGTATTTGTTGACGGTGTCGCGCAATCAGTGCCTGCAGTTACATTAGTTACCACCGAATCTACCAAAAAAGGTAGGATTTCTAGTAGTTTTTGTTGTATTTCGTCACTCCCTCATTGTGATTATTAATTTCATTATCCACTTACTCATATTAAAATAAATATTCTATATTTATTCAAGGCTTTGGGTATTGAATCCTTTAGAATTAAAATTTCGAGGCATATTTATCAGTAAGGAGATCACATCACACATTCTTGGATCATACAAGACCAGCATTCATTCATTTATTGTCACTAAATCGGCAAATACATGGATAAAATCATTATTATTGCGGATGCAACCTGAGATTTAATATTGTAGATGTAAAATTAGTATAGGTACACATATTACTATAGTTCCGACCATTTCTTCACAGTGATGGTACTCTGCTCTTTATTGCATTGAATTTTAAAGAGTCTGTTGGATGAAATATAAATTATATATTGTTTTGAGGTGCATAATATCTTCTTGATATTACTTTGAACTGATGTCCTATTCAGGCAAAGAAATTAAAAAAAGTCTTTAATGTGGGCAGATTATTGCTTTATTCAGATGTTAGCTAGAAATAAAGTTGTGAGTCCTCAAACTTACAGAAAGATATAAAAAATACTTAAATCTTAACTTCAACTTGCATTAAAAAACAAACAAAAAATGATTGAGGAGTTCCAATTCTAACAAAATATCCCTAGTATGTGACCTTTCCAATGGTATGTAATTTGCTTTTATAAAAACAAACCTTCAAGAGTCATTTCATAATTTTATCAAGTAGGAAATTTTCTACGAAACTCAACCTCAACTCAACGGAAAGTGAAATGTTTTGAGAAATTTAATACTGCTAGGTTGGTAAAAATTAATAATATAAAAATAATAATAATGTCGCCTTTATTAGAATGAAATCATGTCATATAGATACACTCTGAAGATGTTAGGGACCCAAATGAAGCGAAGTTTAGTCTATGACTAATCTTACACAGAGAGGCCCCAAAAAAAAAAAATTACATTGATAATGGTCCAAACCATAATAATACAACATGACATTAAGACCAGAAAAGAAACAAATCATATGCGAAAACTTAACACTTATAGAAAGCAAAAAAAAAATAGAATATGATGAAATAAACATCACTGAATCTGTCTCTGAAATAATATAGATATGGAATAATATAGATCTGGAATATTTTAGATCTTGGTAACTAGTTGTAGAATACCTGTATTATACAATTATTATATAATACAGGAGAATGGACAATAGAACATACACGCAAAAGCTCCTGACTTCACGTCAGTGCTTGAACCAATTTTTATTAGCATGTTAATAGTTTGAGTACAAAGAGTATATAAAGGGTTTTCCAATAAAAGGTGTTATTTTGATATTCAAAGAAAAATGCCATTTTTCAATATAAATGGTCGGATGTTTATTTCATTATAAAGAAGAAGCTATGCCGTTAATAGTGGAAAATAACATCAGGCAAATGACCACCACGACCACGCTCACAGGACCATATCCTTTTAATGAAATTTTCCATAACCAAATCGCAAAGTGGCTGCCCTATGTCCTCGATAGCCTCTCGAATTCCATCTTTGAGGTCTTGAATCGACGCTGGGCTATTGGCGTAGACCTTCTCTTTCACGTGGCCCCAAAGGAAGAAGTCGCAAGGTGTTAAATCACAAGATCTCGGTGGGCAATTGTGATCACCTCTTCGAGAAATAACACGGTCCGGAAACTATTCCCGCTAAGATCAATGGTTTCGTTGCTTGTGTGGCACGTAGCGCCGTCTTGTTGAAAGTAAACGTTGTCCAGATCAATACCATCCAATTTCGGCCATAAAAAATCATTAATCATCTCTCGATAGCGCAATCCATTCACTGTAACGGTTGCTCCAGCCTCATTTTCGAAAAAGTAAGGTCCAATGACTTCGCCGGACCATAAACCGCACCAAACAGTCACACGTTGAGGATAGAGAGGCTTTTTAACAATAACTCTTGGGTTTTCGGAGCCCGAGATGCGACAATTTTGCTTGTTGACGAAGCCACCGAGGTGGAAATGGGCCTCATCACTCAAGATGATTTTTCGATGGAATTCCGGATCATTTTCATGCATTACAACGACCCAATCAGCAAAGACACGACGTTGTTGATGATCGGCCGGCTTGAGTTCTTGTGTTAACTGAACTTTATAAGCCTTAAGACCCAAATCTTTATGCAAAATACGGTGTAATGACGTTTGTGGAATGCCTAATTCCAAAGAACGACGAGGGATGGACAAACCTGGGTTTTCTTCAACACTTTCGGCTACAGCAGCAATATTCTCGGCTGTTATTGAGCGACGTGCACGGGTTTTATTCTTCACATAACTAACTTGTCCCAACAGGTCGAATTTTTCCACCAATTTCTTTATTGCGGTCCGACAAGGTACTTCACGACGACCCAAAAATGTTCGAGTTTTACGAACCGTCTCTGCCAAATTTTCACCATTTTTATAGTGAATTTTAATAATTTCAATGCGTTCTTGAAAGGTGTATCGTTCCATTTTTATTAATGGCGAGTTTCTACTTGTCAAATGTCAAAAAATGACAGCTTCGAAAGTGACATCTACCGAAATAGCGGGCTATTCAAAATAACACCTCTTATTGGAAAACCCTTTATATTGTTAACAATCCCGCATTTTTGCGAATCCGCGGGATTGATAACTTTAATCCCGCGCGTTTGCGGGATTGAGATTTTGGTGCGGGATTCGATGCCGTAGACCCCACCTATCCACCATTTTCGTATAATCAACGTTCTGCCAAACACCCTGTATATCCTTCGGCAACTGTTAGGGATTTTCATCCCCCATGTGTCTTTAAAGCAATTAAACCTGCCTAGCATTGACCAAGATTGTAGGAGATGACCAACGGAAACAATGTCATGTGTATAATAAATATATTTATTTTATTTAGATTTCCCAGCGAAGGGCAGTGAGACCACAGAGAATGCAATTGGTCCAACTGTATCAACTACACCAAAACCTCATCCGACTACAACAAATGGAACTACAACCACAGACACACCAACCACTAAGCCTACGCCTACAACAACACTTCCTCCGATTACCACACACAGTACACCAACTACCACCACTACGACTACAACAGTGTCACCTATTCCAACTACCACTGCCACTACAACAGTAACACCTCCTACAACTACCACTAACGCTACAACAACAACACCAACCAAGCCTACAACATCGAAACCAATCCCGAGCTCTACAACTGCACCCGTAACTAGTACTACTGTTATTCCTCCATCCAACCGAGGATTTGATGGCCCCAGTTTCATCGGAGGGATAGTCCTGGCATCTGGTCTGATGGCAATCGGCTTCGTTGCTCTGAAATTTTATAGGGCTCGTACGGAATTGAACTATCACACCCTTTAAGTATTGGAATTTAGGAATATTTGGAAGAGTTCTGGTTTTGTCGTGTCGAAAAATTTGGGACATGATTTTTTTATTTCCATGACTTCTTGTTACTATGTGTATTGAAAGAAATTCGATCGTCGCCGATGTATATTTTTGGTCCGTGAAATCGTCATACAAAGATATAGAGTTCTAGGTCATTCAAATTCCTTGGACTATTTTGTTCTTCGAGCTATATTAATTTTTTAGTTTTGATCAGTATTTTTGAACTATCTTTGTATAATTTTTTAGCCGCTGATGATTTTCTATCAATATATGTTCCAATTGAAAATTTATCATCTTTGTTGGGTTTTATAAATTTCACCAAATCGACGAGAATGTCTAATTATACTATCAGTTAAATGATTATGGATGTTACAAAATTAAATTTGCGTATTGTTTCTTCAAATTAAATGTTATTATTTTGTATTGTTCGAATTTTATTTTTGTTTGTGGGCATTTTTTCTAGTTTTTACATTTCTCCTCCCTATTCTGTGGATTATTTCGGAATTTTATAATTATCAAGTGATGATTAATGAAATTTTTTAATGATCCAAGAGGCCTAAAGAACCTGTTGCTTATAATTCTCGGAATTCAAGTACACCAAGTGAGAGCTGAATTGCGTAAATTTCTTTTGGAAATCACCGAACAAACATGTGATATGTAGTAATTTATTTTTGGGATAGGCTTAGATTTTTTGAGGGAAAAAATGTTTGTGTACAATAGTTTTTCATAACCTAAAGATGAATTTAAACACTCTGTCCGAGAAAGTGCTCTTAATAGAGTAGTTTTATGGTTTTTGAAAAAGGTGCAGTAGATGTAGTGGATTTTTTTTATTTGACATTTCTATTCATTTTATACCTTTATTGTTATCCTAAGTGTTGTAAAGTATATGGTCATATTGAATATAATTGTAATAGTGCACTATTGCTACAGCCGAGAATATATATTTTTTATTTAAATTAACTCGAATTCTAACGTATTGTTTGAATATTCATTCACAAGGGAATAAGTATTGCAGAGGATGGGAAAATAATTAGAGTTTTTTTTGTTGCTTTTGAGAGGCCTTAGTGCACATCTAGTTGTTTAAGTAAAATTTGTCGGTTTCCATTTTATCCTAATAAATCTGTTTATTATAGAAATACTGTTTTTTTCGAGAAATCTGAAGAAACACTAGTCCCAAAGAGTTGGATCTTATTAATAAGATTGATTCACCTTAAAATATATAATTTATCGTGCTCACAACTATGAAAAGTCAACGAAACAAATAATTTCGTAAACATTTTCGCGCAAAATTGGATAAATATAGAACAAGTCTTCCCGAAATAATAAATAGTGGCAACATCGCGTAAGCGTATGCATTATTATCAAGAAAATACAAAAAAAAACAATCAAACATTTAGGCAGGTTTAGTTTAGATCAGGAATAAACTGTTTTGATAGCCTTGTTTGCTTTTCGTCAAAGAAAATGGAAAGGATGATTCCAATTACGCTATAAAAAGGTGAGTTTCCGAAAATTGCTTCCCTTTTAAATTTCACCGCAGGCCACTGCAAATTCTCCAATCTGCGTTCGGCGTACAATCGATCGCAACCGGTAGCATTTCCGTTCAACCACAGCCCTCTAAAGAGATAGCCAGGAACAGTTTGACAACACCGCAATTTATCTTGGAGGCTTACTTCTTCAATGCGATAGAATTTATGGGTGACATCTGGTGCATATTGTCATTTCCGAATTTATTCTTGGGAATTTTAGGTTCATACTTCATCTCGAACAAATGGAAATAAATATGGTATAGAGCCCGGCATAATCTTTCAGTGGTAAAACGATACCGCATACTGTTGAAGCAACCATATTGGAGAAAAGGGATAACGGAAGCAGCTGATCTGATAAGGACTGAGACTAGAACCGAGAGATTAATATCTTGAATGATCATTTGATTATTGAAACCTCTCGAGAACCTATATATCGATTATTGAAACCATTCGATCATGTCCCGAATATTGGAAAGCAAAGAGATGTGTTCTTCGTTGATTATAACAATATTTTCAGAACGCTATATTATTATATGGGTTGTGCTGGGCAGACAAAACCCCCGCCCCTCCACTGCGACCAATCGGTCTATTGTGGCACACCTGTAGTATGTAATCTATACTTCACCCTCAAGCTCAAGTCTCTTGATGAGGGATATGAGCCTGGTGGACGAGAACTTATCCAGTTCCCTCAGTGTCAGTTTGTGGACTCCTAGTTCCTCCAATCTGATCCTGTCCCCAGCGGAGCAGTCACACATGATGTGTTCGATAGACTCGTCGTCCTCCAGGCAAAGTCTGCACTCGGAGTCTTCAGTCAACCCCAGTGTATTGAGGTGTTTCCTGAGGCCACAGTGGCCCGTGTATACAGCTGTAAGGATTCTCAGGTCCACCCTAGAGAATTTGAGCCATTTTCTGGCTCTTTCAGCTGATGGGCCAGTAATTGTTGAGCGAGCATGTCTGTGTCCAGGTATGCTGCTCCAGATTTCTTGGACCTTTTGGTCCACCCATCTGTTGTTTTCCTTCGCCGCTGCTCTGAGAGAGATACCGTAGGCCGGTTCAGGTCCAATGAGCCCCATGGAAGCCCCCCGTGCCGCCATCTCATTACCCTTTATGCCTGAGTGGCCCGGGACCCACTAGAGTTACAGCCTGCAGCGCCCACCAAGTTAAGCGAGTGTGGTCCGGCAATCCTGCACAAGCAGGGAATTGCAGTTGTATGAAGTCAAGGCCTTCAAGGCAGCTTGGCTATCCGATAGGATCTTGATTGATCCGTGAGCCCAGCCTTTCTCAAGTATGAGCTTCGCACAGTGATCAATGGCGAGAATTTCTGCTTGAAAGGCAGTCGCAAAACTACCCAGGCTGATGGATTCATCCGTAGCAATTCTGCAACCGCTGACTCCCGCTCCCACCCCTTGGCGTGTATCGGAGCCATCTGTGAACCAGCAGGGACCCTCAAGCAGTCGGGTCTCAGAGACGGCCATTTGTCTCTGCTGGGAAAAACGACTCGGTAGGTCCACTCTGTGTAGGTTCTGGTTTTAGATACGTCCGATCGCATGCCCATTATCTCATTGGCCTCCAATTCAAAACGCTAATGCACGAATAATAATTGCCAATTTTTGAGTAATTTAATCTTTATTTGAGAAAGTCACAACAACATAATCTTATCATAAGGAAATTTAAATTTAATAAACACTGATAATTTACCGAATGGACTGTTTAAGAACACTACGTTTCTCCTTCGTCTGCACCGTCTTCTTTTTGGTTGGATCCAATGTAAAGCATTTCCACAACCTCAAAGTTTCGTCAGCTCCCGCCGAAAGAACTGTAGTGTTATCTGGCGACATCGCCAGATGTAGAACCCTTGACGTGTGACCCAGGAGCTCCGTCACTTTAGTCATCGAAGGATATTTCCAGATGATTATTTCGTTGTTGGCAAAACCATGCCCGGAAACGATCTCTTTGTAGTTCGTCGACCATAACAAGGAACAAACCTGCGATTTCGTGTCAATAGCATTCGAACATACACCCGTGTTAACGTTCCAGAACCGTATATGTCTGTCAGCGGTGCCCCCACCACTCGCTAAGATGTTATTTTGCCACGGACACCAAGCCAACGCTTTAACAGCTGCCACGTGGTGATTAAAACTGTGCAGAGGTTTGTTTCGTGAGTGAAAACCACCGGCCTCCGCGCTCCATATCTTGAGGAAGTTGTCATTGCCTCCGCTGGCTAAATATTTGCCATCCGGTGACCATTTCAAGCCACAAATCTCTTGGGCGTGGGCAGAAACGGTTCCGATCACGTGTTCCCTCTGTCTTACATCGTGATGTAGTATTTGGCCGGTTCGGGCCCCACTGGACACCACGTGACTGTTCCAACATAATGAACCTACTCTTGCCGAGTGACCAGACATCGATCTCAAGCGTTTGAAGTTTGCACAGTCCCATAGCTCGACAGCCCCTTGTGTGGTGCCAACTGCAAGGAAGTCGCCATTTTGGATCCATGATACAGAGCAGACGTAGTCATTCCCTTCTAGTTCCAGAAGTTGTTCAATGTTTCCAGTACCTAGGAAAGGTATTTTATATGTTAAGTATACTTATAAGATAACACTCCAAATGAGTGTGCAAAAAGATTCGGTCACATATATGGGCGATTCTCTGTAAGCTCGTAATCGGCTGTCCAGACAGATTTTTTCGAAAAGTAATTCAATTATTTAAGGAAAAATCATTTCTAATGGAACTTCAACCTTGAAACTTTACGGGCCCATTGATTTTAGAACCACAACTATGGTAAGATTTTTTTCTAGACGTGATAGAAGCTCTAAAAACACAGTCCCCTGGCTGTCTCCATCAACGTATTACCGCCTAGAAACGATATTTATGAAGAAGTTATTGAAACTTCCTACATTTGACAGTTAATATCATGCATAAAAATAATCGAAACATATTATTTTCGTAAAACAGTTTTTCATTACGTATTTTGATTATTTTGTAAAGTCCTTTAAACGTCCCCAGAATTTCCACTCAGTCCCGTGCCAAAAATTTAAAGCCATAATAAAAGAAAACTGTAATATTTACAAACTTTATTTTGATTGAAACGAAACGCAATTGTTGTGAAGTTGGCAATCTTCTCGAATGCGGCGGCGATACGCCGTTTTGTTTAGTATCAGAGTGTCATTTGTGCGACGAACACGCGTTTGGACTGCTACCTCACACAGTTCTCTGGTAAGTAATAACATTTATGTTAATTATATTAATTATAACTATGTATATCTTATTGTCATATTACTTCGGTCTAAATTGATCGATATGTTTTAAAAAAACTATTTTACAACAGTTTTTGTAGACATTGTTAAATTTAACCGAAATACACAGTCCCCTGGCAACATTCCTCTGTCTGAAAATGGACTAGGGGACTGTTCTACACAATAGGGTACAGTCTTTTGCGCATTGAATATTATTTCTATGTATTATTCGTGAAAATTTGTCTGCTAGTCGGTTTTATGAATGTAAGAGTCATCAAAGTATCATTGTTCCCGCATTATTTTCTTTTATAAACTGATATTATTTTGCACAGGCTGATCGAACACACATGATATGGCTCCTTAAAAGATGAAGTTATCCTGGAAGATCTATGTTGCGTATAATGTGGATTGTCGAGATCATGTCATACTTGTCTTGATACAAACCTGAATTATAAAGAATATGATGATAGAAATGTCATAAAATATAGAATGTGGGTTTCCGAAAGGCAACAAATCCAAGATCTAAGACTAACAAGACCCGACTGGTGACCAAATATTTGAAAATAACATTTGAAGTACATCCAATACAGCTCATAACACATTTCGAGGAAGATTTACAGAAAATTTACCATGGTAAATCCGATTAAGAGAGATTCAATTTGTATTGGTTGAAAACAAAATTATTACTCGGTAACCATTGGGCCGATTATGCCCATTAACGAATTTGTCCGTCATATTGGGATGCGCCACCTACCCTGAAAATTTCAAGTCGCTAGCTCTTTCCGTTCTCAAGTTATTGTGGCAAAGGCCGGCCTGACAGGATCAAATTTGACCTCGAATTCTTCATCATTGGGCAAAATGATAACGCGATGTTTGCTAGAACCTACGCGCGAAAATAAGATTGTATGTTGATATCGGTGAGTACAAAATGTTTCTACCACTTAAGACCAATTTCTTGATATGCATGTTTAAAGAAAGTTATATTTTCTGTTGATTTTTTCTGAAGAAACTTTGTTGATTATTGATGCGCAAATATGCCATAAAAATAATAAATGATTGATTAATTTGAAATGACTTTTTTCTAACTATAACAGTCCCCTGATGCCTCAAACAGTCCCCTGTCATCATTTTTTGGAATATCGCTAATAACTCTGCAAATACGTTTTTATTCAGAAGGCCTCCATTTCTAACTAAAATAATAGTTAATTTTCTTCGAAATAGAACACGTTTTCTTGTCAAATATTGAAAAAAATTGCTATGACAGCATTAGTAGGGACCTGTACGAGCTTACAGAGAACTGCCCATAATCCACAATATCCTCCGTAACCAGAACCGTTACAGATTAATTAACTTTAGACTTACCTGCATTCCATAAATATACATTGGATCCAAGTGCAGCTGCCAATATATTATTGCAGTTCCATACTACCAGATTCAAATAGTAATCGTCCAGAATATCCGGGGCATCTAAAATCCTATCAGGTGCTGTAGGAATATATCTCGCACCATTTTTCGAAGTTGACGTGGGTGTTTTTGTCTGAGAATATAAAACCCTCATGGGGTTCAAGTAGCCATCAGGAGCGGTAGGAGCTTTTTTTCTATATGATAATATTTTCTGTTTTGAAATATCCTCACCACGAACATCAGAGACCATTCTTTGGAATTCTTTCGTGCTGGCACTGTCGGTGTTCTTGGTGAGCATTATATGGGCCAAATCGAAGTTCATGGCACTTCTCATTGGTATGAACCTATCTCCTACTGAAGGTTTTCTGGGACTTGTTGTGGAGGATCTACTCCTTCTTCTGTATTCCCCTCGATTCTCTCGTCCAAATCCCATATTATGATCGTTGCTACCATTTTTTGTGGGAGATTTTGATATGGAAAGATTAGAAACTGACAACGATCTTCTGGATGCGTTCATACTCCTGTTACATAAACTCGTGTCCATGGTTTTCTTTTGGGACCTCATCGGAGGCCCTCTGGTTACTGGACCATCAATGTTAAGAGCAGTGGTAACTTCACTTAATAATTTTAAATGCGACATTTTCTATATAGTTTCAGAACTCCCTGCTCAATATGGTGTAGAGGTAATTTGTCTCACAAATCTTTTTTGCTTGAATTCACTGTTCACTTCAGAATTTCTCTATTCAATTCAAATTCTCTGATGACATCTAAATAACGTAAATACGCAAAAATTCAAAAAACCGTTAACCATTAACCATAGAATATTATACTGTAAATCGGCTACAAATTAATGTGTTCTAATGAGACTTTAAATAATAATTCATTTTATTTTAATAAGTTGATGACATAAAGAAATTATAGTTATACCGGAATTATATTTTATTTTGGAAGAAAACTAGGAATTTCATTTGGTTTTCAGTTGATGGAGTATCCATTTCTGTGCGCGAATTCGACAGAAAATTGTAGGTTAAGTATTTACCCACAAAAACCGAAAAATTTAAAAACGAATAACCAAACATCCGAATCAGAAATATGTTCATTAGGGCATAATATTCATTATTTTAGGAAAATATATAATTTTAAATTACTGCAGTTGTTTTTCTAATATTATTTTTGCTTCATGTTCTTTATGTTGAAATGCATCCTCTTCTAGTTAGAATTTTTGATGTCGATTTTTACTTGAGTGCCCCTGTTGCAAATTTAGATGTTACTTTTTCACAGTTTAGAGGTTCTGCAACCCATCAAGTGCCTATAATTAGGGTATTTGGATCTACAGATGATGGTAAGGAAGTTATACAGAAATGTAATGGTTTGTATGGAGAAAAATCTTTTATTGTAGGAAAGAAGATTTGTGTTCATATTCATGGAGTTTTTCCATATTTTTATATACCATATGATGGAAGTGAACCAGCTAGTGGTCTTATGTATAAGATAGCATCTAATTTAGATAAGGCAATAAATATAAGTCTTGGACAAGCGTCTTCAAATAACCAACATATTTACAAGATAGTTTTAGTTACTGGAATGTGAGTTGAGAATTCTGAAATATACTTTAGGTTTAGATTTTACTTGAAATATTTTTCAGACCTTTTTATGGTTACCATTCAAAAAAACATCAATTCTTCAAAGTGTACTTATACAACCCTATGCTAATTAAGAGAGTTAATAATCTTTTGTTCAACGAATCTGTGTTGGGAAAAATATACCAACCACATGAGACACATTTAAATTTCACTCTACAGTTTATGATAGATTATAACCTTCATGGTATGAGTAACATAATATTATCCCAAACAAAATTCAGGCATGGAACTGGAATTACAGGGGATGAGGAATTTTCGGAAGATGCCTTGCGTAAAGTGAGCTCTTGCGAGTTAGAATGTGACACACTGTGCGAATATATATTGAATCGGCAAGAAATAGATTCAGGTAAATTTTTTTATTCTTATCAGCAGAAATTATATTACATAATCAGATTGATTTAATTTATCTGAGGTAAATCAATTCATCAGGCAACCTGGCAGCAAATCCAGGCATTGCAGCCCTTTGGGAAGATGAAAAACAAAGACGCAGAAACAAAAATGAAGATTCCCAGCTTCCTCATTATCTTTCACTATCTAAAACAAATGTACCTGCAACAGAATCACACGAACTGTTGAAGAGAGCCCTGCAAGAAAGACTAGCAGTACTCTCGCAAGATCCAGATAAAAATGACTTTAATCTGAGCGTATATCCGGCCGAGTGTCCAAGGAACAAATCTTTACTAAACTGTTCAATCGTAGATTTTCATTCCCCACGTAACAGTCAATCAGATATATCGTACGAGTCCGAATTGGATCAAACGTTCACGAATTACACTTTGAATTTAACGCTAGATGAGGACGTGCAGGATTTGTTGAACGTTCTGAAGGATTTAGAGAAAAATATTGTTATAGAAGAGGACAGTATATTGTCGCAAGTTTCTAGGAATGAAGTTGATGATATGGAGGAGGAACAAGATATGAGTATCTTAATCGCTGATGATGATTTATTGAATGAAACTATAAAAATTTCGAAACTTTGTGAAACTAATGAGGATGTAGAAATTAAAACTAACAGAGTGTATACTGTTGAAGAGAAAAAAATTCAAAATATTCCGCAGTTAGACGGTAACTGTCAAGAATTTGAGGTGCAGGATTCTATGGATAGCATCTCACACCTTCAAGACCAATCCAATGGCATGGTTATCAACTTGAAAATGGAGAAATCAAGGTATATTTTTTAATTAATTCGATAAATATCGTTCAACACTATAAGACATTACGAACATTTTGTGGTGCAAATTCACTCATAGATATTTAACAAAGGCTGTTAAATATTACACCTCAAACTTTAGCTTATATTCACCTATTCAGTTTCATTTTCTTATAATATTTGTTTCGATTGAAATTTTTCAGAAGTTATAGCTCCATAAATACAAGTAGAAAAATGTTCATGTGTAGAGAAGAAAACAACAATATTTCTCTAGATTATTTATTACAAATACCAAATCAAGACAATAGTGGTACAAAAGAAAAAAAAGCATTAACGAAGAATTCTGAAAATAGAAAATCTCTCATACAAGATAATAGAGTACTTTTCGAGATAAGAATTTTAGATGAAGATGTAAAATTTGGAAAGTATTCACTGGATTTTAAACCCAAGGGTTGTAGTTTAAATCACAAGTACCGGCACGTAGAGAAATCAATGAACATGCGGTTGTATCAACCAAACATCATAGAAACAAGAAGAAGGAACCATGAAATTATCCAATCAATTATTGATAAAGAACACTCCTATTTTACAGCAGAATCAATCGGAGAAAGGGTAGCCAAGAAGAATTCCGTGGGAAGAAAAAAACTGTTACTGAAAAATTATTTGGAATACCCTTGTGAACTTGCTGTAGTGGGTAGCAATATACACTTGCCGCATATAGCTAAGAAAAAAAGAGATATGCCATCGTTGAATGTTGATTCTTCTGATAGTGAATATTCTGCTCAACTTTCCACATTTTGTAAATGGAAAACAATGAAAAAGCAGTCGCAGAGTAACGAAAGTAATAGAAGAAAAGAAGTAGTGAAGAAATCTATAGTGAGGCAGAGATTTAGCGGTAGAAGGGAAGAATTACATAGAACATTCTATAAAAAGAAACTTTTAGTACAAAAATTCTGTAAGGAATACGAGAATAACTGGAATAAGTTGGAGAAAGGGGCGAAACCTACTTTTAAAGTCATACCTGGATATAGACCTTATGTATTTGAACGTATGTAATTTTTATCGCTATTATCATTATTATTATATTAACCCAGGGTAATTATCAGCTTTGTGAAGCAGATAATTTCCCAGGACAATTGATAGTGATGCAGAAAGGATCTGATTGGTCTCGGTGCAGAAAGGCTTCCTCAAGGCCACCTCTAATAATTTACGCTATTTATATTCCAGCAATTCGAAAAGTGGTGGGCATACAGACACTAAAGAAGTCTACTAACTGTTTTCAGTTTAGCCGTACAGTCATTTCGAATGAGTTAATCTCTTCTAATACTGATATAGAACAAGAAAATAGCAGAGGTAAGTCAACATACATGACTTCTGGTTTACAAGTTAAAATTGGCAATGCCAATGTTAAGATAGTTATACATAGAAATTGATAAATAGCCCCACGTTGGGCGCCAATTTGTTATGAAATTATATTCGATGAGTGATATTTGTCAATGTAAACGTTTAAATCTGGTTTTACACTAGCCATTTTTTAGTAGCCTGTTCAATTGTTTGACATATAAATAATGAATAACTTCTATGAACATCAATTACTACCCATGAACATTTTTGTGCTTGTTTCACGATCTTACTGCGTCACAAAACACTTGAATAATGAGTATTAATATCAATTTAATTGGTTATTCCTAATTTCAGAAGCTGATCTAAGTCAAAATGCAAAGCCCATTTCATCCAGAAATAGTATAAGATCTAGGGGATTCGACAAAAATATAAAATATAATTTGAATTCATCCATGAAATCGCCATTCCAGCGGAGTAAGGACGAGACAATCAAGGGAGAGAAAGGAGAAACAATCAAAGAGAAGGCAGATAAATCAGTGATCAAAGAAAAGAAACAGGAAATGTTTAGGGAAAACAAAGGGAAGACAACCAAAGAAAAGATATTGAAATCAGTGATCAAAGAAAAGAAACAGGAAACGTTTATGGAAAACAAAGGAAAGACAACCAAAGAAAAGATATTGAAATCAGTGATCAAAGAAAAGAAACAGGAAACGATAAAAAAACTGAAACAAAAAATGGTTGTAGAATTGAAACAGGGAACTATGAAAGAAAAGAAAGATGGTGTTAATGCAAGCTTAAACAATAGTCCTAATAAAATAGCGCCAGCCTTGAGGAGTATAGAAGAAATAATCAAAGCTCAGAAGAAGAACGAAACAAATTTTTTCAGTTCTGTTCGCTCTATAATGGACCACTTCACTATAAGCGAATCTAAAATTCTAAAATCTACAGAAGGTGGCGATAGTAATAATAATTCAACAAAAAAAGATGTACTATTTCTGGATGGTGCCAATGATGATTCCGATGAGGATGATGCGGACAAACAGCAGAGACGAAGCACCAGAAAAACAAGACGTGTTTATTCATCTCTACCCATCTTCAAGTCTACTTGTTCTTCAGGTATATCAGAGTTTACTTGGCTGATAGGTATTTTGGAAATTTACACTATGTACTCGTAGTTTAAGTTAATCTGGTATTTCCAAAGTGTTCCTCAGTCAAGGCAACACATTGTCTACGTAATCCTTGTTTATTTATCTGATTTTCAATGTCACCAGGGCGGTCAACACCTGTCAGGGACCAGACCGATTCCAAAAAGTGAGTTTTTTTGGCTGCTTCTTTGCTACTGAATGAATAGGAAGGGTTGAGGTAGTCATAGTTTCGCTGAATTATACTTGGTGACTTTAGAAGTGTTACACTCAGGGTTGTGTTCCAAAATTAACTCCACGGAGTAGAGTAGAGTTTTTGAAGGTTTGACAGATTTACTCTAGAGTTTACTCTGACAGTGACAGAAGGAACACAACCCAGGGTTGTGTTCGAATATTAACTCCGTAGGGTAATATTTACTCCGTTGCGTTCGAAAATTGAAAGGTTGGGTAAATTTTACTCCATGACTGTCGTTCGAAATGTCAGAGTATTCGACTCCGAGTTCATTTTACTCCTGTCAAAATTGACATAACTCATGGGACGGAAAATCTAGTATCTTTGTCTCGCTGTTTTATGAATGTTCTGTGAGGTAATTTAATAGTTTTAATACTGCTCACAATATACAGGGTGTCCCAAAAATACCACGCGAAAGTGACACTGGAGATAGATTGGCATTAGGTCTATCAGATAGCATCAACATGACCTCAGTAAAAGTCCGCTGGTTTTCGAGATATCACCACTTTTGTGTATTTTTTAAAAATCTCCAGTTTTCATGGTATATCGATACGGAGCTCGTGTCTAATTAAATCGAGGTCGCTGATCACGAATATGCAATTAGTTTTTCCCTAAGTGGCGTACTTTATGAAAATTTTCACTTAGAGTGAAAAAATGGACGAAAATAGGTCAAATTTGGAAGTTCACACCGCCCAAAAAAATCGGAGTAAGGTGTTGTTGATTTTTGCCGTCATATATGGATCCTTTATCTACTGAATAATCCAAACAGAAAATGTCCAGGCCGTACTATTCGGAAATTATGATTTTTTTTCCCAAGGGTCTGTTTTTCGGAAAACTCATTTCGCGGTATTTCCGCGGAAAATTCTCTAATGAAAAATCCGATCATATATTCGTAATCTACGGCCCCGAATTAGTAAATGACGTAATTTGCATCGAAATCGGAGACCGGTCGAATTTTGGCAATGTTTTAATACACCTTACCTTAAAAAAATCCCATTTTTCGAGAAAATTTTTTTGACGCATTACTATGAAACGGGTACTTATTCTTATAGATTCGGGGCCGTAGATTCCGAATCTACCATCAGATATTTATTACAAAAATTTTCCGAGAAAATATCGCGGAAAGAATTTTCCGAAAAATAGACCCTCGGGAAAAAAATCATAATTTCCGAAGCGTACGACCTGGACATTTATTGTTCGGATGATTCGATAGATAAAGGATCCAAATATGACGTAAAAAATCAGCAACACCCTACTCCGATTTTTTTGGGTGGTGGAAAGTTCGAAAATTGACCTATTTTCGTCAATTTTATCACTTTAAGTGAAAATTTTCCCAAAGTACGCCACTTAGGGAAAAACTAATTGCATATTCGTGATCAGCGATCTCGATTTAATTAGACACGAGCTCCGTATCGATATACCATGAAAAAAATTTTTTGGGTCGGCACTTAGAAATATTTTTGACCCTGAATCGGAGGAAAATTCTTCTTTCCCGTCCCAAATCTATGATTTTCACATCTCAATAACCAAATTTTCCCCGATTATTGGTCTGTGGACGACGTTTAGATTTATGTATCTATTTTTTCTGTATCTCTATCCGTTCGGAAAATATTAGGTAATGAGCGAATCCGTCAAACGCCAAAAAGTTTTCTCTAGTATCCAACACATACAAAAATCCACAATTTTCCGATTAGGTCGACGCGGCTTTGGTTATTCACTAAATCGGGCACGCAGATCACGAATCTGTAATTAGATTTTCCGTATCTCGATTAGTTTCGGAGCAATGACGAAAAAAGTCGCAATTTCTGGCTCTACCTCCGGAAAATGGACTAATCAGTCGGATTTTTCGCCATATTACCAAAATTAATCGAGATACGGAAAAACTAATTACAGATTCGGAATCTACGCCCTCGATTTAGTGAATAGCCAAAGCCGTGGCGATCTAATCGGAAAATATAGATTTTTGTATGGGTTAGAATCTAGACAAAGGACTCACAGCTCTGGCAATGTGTTAGTTGTTGTATGCATTTTATCAATATTTCACAGGAAATAGGTTATAAATACTTCTACAAGGGTTGAAGTATTACAAGATATTTTACTTGCAATTATCTTTTCGTGGAAAATATTAATTTCAAGGGTGAGACCACCCATGCAAAAATAAACCAGTTAACCCAAAACTTTTATGTTTTACGAGCGAGCTGCTTTGTTTAGAAATACAAATGAGCGCTTCCCAACATGTGAAGTCATGGGACGCAACAGTGGTGATATCTCGAAAACCAGCGGACTTTTACTGAGGTCATGTTGATGCTATCTGATAGACCTAATGCCAATCTATCTCCAGTGTCACTTTCGCGTGGTATTTTTGGGACACCCTGTATATTTATGATTAGAGTTACATATATGTGAAGAAAACAATAATAATAGGTTCTTTCTTAGACCAACATAACCTATTTTCCGATATTGGCACTTTCTGTCACTGTCAGTGTCAGTGTCAAAAACTCTACTCTGTGGAGTTAATATTCGAACACAACCAGGAATGATTTGATTTTATAGCAACACTTGTCATTCTCCAGGCATAGTCCTCGTCAAACCCCGACTTAGGTGTTTTTTGAGGACACAGTGTCGCTATTAAAACTGTCTTAGGTTCAACCTGGAGAGTTCGAGCCATCGTCTGGCTCTTCCAGCTGAAGGACCAATCATTGTTGATCGAACATTTCTCAGACATACAGGGTGTCTCAAGTTCGAGTGCCTATTAGACGTTTCTGGAGAACGAGACATATTTGAAATCTGAAAATTGGGATTATGATATTGCTTGAAATTCTCTACAGAGCTAAAATATTTTCGAAGCCCAAGCACTTCCGGTTATACAGGGAGTGAAAATAAATTTGATGAAAACATTTTTTTTCAAGTTTTGCATTTCGGGTATGATCAAGTATTCAATGCTGAATACATTTCTGTTAAAACCATTGTATTCATTCGAATAGTTCTCAAAATATCGGAAAAAAAAAACGGAAAAAAAGTCAAATATGTTTAGTCAGTATTTTTGAAAACTATTCGAATGAATACAATGGTTTCAACATAAATTTATTCAGCATTGAATACTTGATCATACCAGGAATGCAAACTTGAAAAACAAAATTTTTCTTCAAATTTATTTTCACTCCCTGTACAACCGGAAGTGCTTGGGCTTCGAAAATATTTTAGCTCTGTAGAGAATTTCAAGCAATATCATAATCCCAATTTTCAATTTTCAAATATGTACAGTTCTCCAGAAACGTCTCATAGGCACTCGAACTTGGGGCACCCTGTATATGCTGCTCCAGAGTTCTTGGTCCAACCATTCTTGCCATCAGTGAACCAACAGGGAGCCTCTAGCAGTGGATACCATAGATAGCCCAATCCTCTACTGGGATAGAGGATACGGTAGGGTCACTCTGTATATGTTTTGGTTATAGATACGTCAGACCGCATGCTCATTATCTTGTTGGCCTCTAATTCACAGATCGAGTTCGTGAGAGCTCCATTGAATGGCCAGGAAGGTCACCAGATCGGCATCCTTATGGTCCAGGGAACGCTTCAGTCTTCCCCAAGTCATACAAGAGTACAGATTACAAGTTAATAAATTTTCTTGCAAATTGTTTTTTCTTGATGCAAGACAGCCACAACGAAATAATTCATTCAGGGTGTAACACTTCAAATGTTCCTGACTATATTATACAAATGGATGTAAAGATTGAATTGCTGCAATAGTTAGAATATTTAGTGGTTGTTTACTTGGGTTCTTATGTAATAACTATGTTTTTGAGTCTTTCATTTCTTCTCATTCTCTTCTAGTTTCTCTTGAATTGTTTCTTGATTCTGACAAATACATGATAGGCTTTGTTAAAACTTTCTTCGCACCAGGGTACTATAATTTGGCACAAATGTCTATATTTTTAGCCAAAAATTGCTTCAAACAGTTACATTGGACGTACTAATGGAAAGTTTGCGGTGAAATTTATGCCTGTCTGTTTGTAAGCTTTCGAAAGAATATCTCAGAAGTCCAACAGTCTACCAGACGAGAAACTACATGATTCTAGACCATGGGAAAATACCCTGTAAATATCAAAATGTGTACATTTCATACATTTACACTCACTGGAAGGATTATTATAGGTGGCGCTGGTTGTTGGCATCTAACTTATAACATTTTGCTACAAAATTAACAAAGGAATGCATTTTATATCACTAATCAAAAGATCCACTTAGAGCTGGATACCATATAAATCATGTTTAGTCTTTACTTCAGCTGGTACAGCTGATCTTAATACCAGAGTAGGCAAAACCCAATTCTGCCTACCCTGAAACGGATCTTCGATATATCGGGATGTATGTAGCTTAGTCGCTTTGGGCATACATCGGACCCTCGGTCTTAATATTCCATTCAAGTTCTAATTTAATGAAATTTCCAGGAAGAACGAGGCAAAGACTACATTAGAACCAAATATCACAGAAAATATGAAGAAAATCAGACGTAGAATAAATTTCGATTCTAGCTCTCACCTATTTACAGACATAGAAGAAAAAGGTTCATACGATACAAAGATCTCAAAGCAATTTAAAAAGGAAGCCTTCGAAAAAGAACCATTTGATAACGATGCAGGTAATAGTAATTTTCGTCAGAATATTCTTTCAGAAAGTAATGATGATATCATAGTTAAAAAAGAATATAATAACCTTGGAAATAATGGGAATGAGAGAATTCACAATTCCACCAACGACAATATCAAATATGAAAATGCCGATTGTTCAAATAATATCGTGAGGAAAAGGTCGAACTCCATTACGAAAGATCTAGATATTACGTATAAGGCTGAAGATGGCTGTGATCTCTCAACTTCCGAGTTATACGACATTATAAATAATTATAATCCTCAAGAAGGTACTTCAAAATGGAATAACTCCCCTTCTAAAGGACCCGCTACACCAGAAAATGATAATGTTGGAACTTCTTCAGCCATTAACGGCAGGGAATTTGAAGCTGAAGGTTTAAGCATTGAACCAATACTTGAAGGTATTTCTACAGTTGAGGATGTTCCAATCCAATCCTCTGGGTCTACCTCGGATATGTTCAGTAACGATAAAGAAATCAAAGACGAAAAAAAATCAATATGTTCGAATAATTCTGTATACTATAAACCATTATATAAACCTCCTACAAGGTTGGATATTGTTCAAAATATGTCCGACTATGGAATACCTCAAATAAGATCCCAAGAGCCCTTCTACAGTAACCCAGACGACGCTAGTGGTTCAATGGAAATCGGCTATAGCCTCCTTAAAATTAAGACTCTTACTTCGATTGATGCACAAGATTTTGAGTCAAGTTTTGAAGGTATAGATCACATTAGAAAAAAATACTATCCTGAAATTTCCGGTCAGGGCAAGAAAGAGAAGCCTAGGTACTTTTACTGCCCTGAAGGCAGTTGCACCCTGACACCCTTAAAAAAACCTCCAACTACCAAAGAAGTACGAAATTGGCTGAAACAAAACTCCGTCCCAACTAAAGTGGTTGAAAAATCGAAAATAAAGAAGAGCAAGATATATTTCGCCTCTAGTCAAGATATTTATTCCGATAATGATATGTCCATGGATTTATCGCTTACTTTGAGTCCTTCTACGCCTAAATCGGATACAACGATTACCAATACTCCACAGTCAAACTCCGTTTCTAAAGAAACCGGCATCGACAGCGATGTATCTACACCAACGTGTAAAAGTGAAAGCTCAGGGAAAGTTAAAAAGAACTTGTCCAAGTCCGCAACTCCAGAATCTCATGTTGATAGCGACACATCTCTGAGAGAAGACAGTTTTAATGGAGATGTTACCTTAACTCCAAGATCGAGTCGGTCTAGGAGAAGTAGTCCTGTTTTAACCAAATCTAGACGAAAGAAAAAGCTTGATAGATCCATGATACTAAGAAAATCAGCGCTTTTATCGCATAGTTCAGAGCACTCGGGTGTTATATCGGGAGTAAGTCTGAACAATACTTACGGCTTTCAATGCTCTGTTCAAAATTATCAAGACGCTAGAGCTTCAGTGAAATATGAGTATCTCACAATATTATCGATGGAACTACATGTTAACACCAGAGGTGATTTCAAACCCAACCCTCTGTACGATTCGGTCCAAGCTATATTTTACTCCATTTCCAATGACGTAGAAGAAAACACTATCAAACCAAGAAGATGCGAAGGTATTTTTGCGGTCAATCCAACAACAGACGAAGAAACTAAAAGTTCATTTCTGGACGGTACTGGAACCTCTTACGATATAAAATACGTAAATAATGAACTGGAGCTATTTGAAGAATTCACGAAATTCATAATCTACTGGGACCCAGATATTCTTTTAGGTTACGAGATCCAAATGCTATCCTGGGGGTTTCTCATCGAACGTTGTTTCCATCTAGGAATCAATGTGATACCTGAGATCTCCAGGGTTAAGGATAAAAACCTCAAATTCAATGAGAAAGAAACTGGGGACTTGAGGGTAAGTGGAAGGGTCGTTTTGGACCTGTGGAGACTGCTAAGACACGAAATAGCTCTTCAGAGTTACACCATACAAAGCACTGTGTACGAAATCCTTCAAAGACGCATACCAAAGTATTCCTTCCAAGACTTAACAACATGGTGGAGCCACCACACTTCTTTGTTCAGACATAGAACGGTTGATTACTACATGACATGTGTCAGATGTCAATTGAAGGTGCTCGAGCAACTTGATTTCGTTGGACGAACGAGCGAACTGGCCAGATTGTTCGGCATCCAGTTCTACGAAGTATTATCCAGAGGCTCACAGTTTAGAGTCGAGTCCATGATGTTAAGACTTGCCAAACCGCTGAATTATGTCGCCGTTTCTCCCAGCGTCCAACAGAGGGCCAACATGAAGGCTCCAGAACATATAGCTTTAGTTTTGGAGCCGGAATCGAAACTCTATACGGATCCTGTGATAGTATTGGACTTTCAGAGTCTTTATCCGTCTATTATAATCGCTTATAATTACTGTTTTTCTACTTGTGTCGGAAGAGTGCAATCGCTGGGTAAAAATTCGCCATTTGAATTCGGCGCTTCAAGCCTCAGGGTATCGAAGGAACGTATCAAGTATCTCCTCAAAAGAAACCTTCTGAATTTTTCACCCTGCGGAGCTGCTTTCGTTAAAAAAAGTGTGAGGGACGGTATAATGCCTAGAATGTTGAGGGAAATATTAGACACGAGGCTTATGGTGAAGAAATCGATGAAAGAGAACAAGGAAGACGCGGTGCTCCAGAAAGTCCTGCACAGTCGACAGCTTGGTTTGAAGCTGATAGCAAACGTAACCTACGGTTATACAGCAGCAAATTTCAGTGGACGTATGCCTTCGGTTGAATTGGGCGATAGCATAGTGAGTAAAGCCAGAGAAACCCTCCAGAGAACGATATCATTGGTCGATAATAACAAGGAGTGGGGTGTGAGAGTAGTTTACGGCGATACCGATTCACTCTTCGTACATTGTCCCGGTAAGTCTAGAACAGAGGCGTTCGCGATAGGTGAACAGATCGTAGAAGCTGTAGGGAAGGAAAATCCAGACCCTGTAAAATTGAAACTGGAGAAGGTGTACCAACCTTGCATTCTACAAACGAAGAAAAGATACGTTGGATACATGTACGAAGGCCAGGATCAGAAAGAACCATCCTATGATGCTAAAGGTATCGAGACTGTGAGGAGAGATGGGTGTCCAGCTGTTGCCAAGGTACCAACCTATTCTCAATTCACTTTTATAAAGTCTCCCGGTTGGCCATGAAATTTTGTCACATTTCACCGTGTATATTTTGAAAATGTTAGGTTATGCTCATTTTCCTGTCAGATAACGTGTAAAAACGGGCGGTATCTGGAGGGCTAAACCCTCTTATATAACCGCTATATTACGACGGGAGGGGAAAGATTTCTACAGAATATAGGCTATCGAGAAGATTTTTCGGAGGGGCCCTTATGCGTGTAAAAAATTTGAGAAATCGACAACATTTTTGCGATTTTTCCTAAGTAAATCGGAAATTTTGGGAATTGTTTAAGAAATCTAGAGGACGGTTCGAGGTTCGAAGGGGGTGGATATCGAATCTTTGGGAGGGAGAAAGGGTAGATCCGAAGACCCTAAGTCGATATCTATCGCGGTTTTCCCGTAACGAACGACAATGTATTTTTTATCCTTCGCCCGGCGAAAAAGCGAGACTGACTTTACTTCGCATAAGGCTTCGAAAATACGACCGCTCGGGCACCGAATTCTTCGTCGAGACGGAGAAGAAGTATCGGTTCGACGAATACCAGCTCAACTTTTACCTACGATAAGTCTAAATATACTAAATCGACACAAGTTCCGGAGGTTTAGATCCCGGGAATTTGCCTTGCTAGAAGTCTTTCCGAGAAACGTCAAAATTGACATGAAAGTTGACGAAAAGCGAAGATAAGAGTGAAAAACCGTCCAATAAACCGCCATGTGGCGATTTTATTTCGAAAAGTGAAAATTAAGAATATCTATCCCCGGTAAGTACCGATTAATTGTTCGAATACCGGAGATCGGTCAAAATCTACGTTGAAGTCGGTGGCGCATGCGTCTGACGATCGAACTCTGGGTGTCAGACCGAGACAAGGCGGGGTCGAATCCCGGAGAGGGAATCACACTTTTTCGTATTTTTTAGACCCTGTAGGTGGCGCTACAATCGATGTATAGGTACTCGAAAACGCCCGGACCGATTTTGATGAAACTTTGTGACTTTGTTTCGGCATCCTGTAGGGCCTGGATTGATTTATAGCTACCTTAGTTTTAGTTACAAAAACGTGATAGATCTAAATCATGGCCAACCGGGAGAATTTATAAAAGTGAATGGAGTATACATAACGAATTAGTGACCAAACACGTTTGGTCTTTTTAAATGTTGTTTATATAATGTGTATTTTAGATGTTGGAGAAAACATTACGCATTCTCTTTGAGACAAAAGATGTTAGTAAGGTTAAGGAATATTGTTTGAAGCAATTCAATAAAATTATCCTGGGAAGAATTACCATGAAAGATCTTACTTTTGCCAAGGAGTTCAGGGGTTTAACAGGTTATAGGCCAGGAGCTTGTGTACCTTCACTCGAGCTTGCAAAGTAAGTTGAAGCAAACTGCGCTATAAAGAGGTAGAAGAAAAATGTGGGAAACCCCGTTGACAGGAGCTTTGGCGCTCTTGTTCTAACTTTGACAAAGCCAGTTTTGGTTTCTCAGAGTTGGGAGTGATATCAATGGGTTCTTATGATAGAACTGCATCATAAAATAAATTAAATTCAAAATAGTGTCATTTAAAAAAAATTTTATTTGAAATTTGTTATGTGAACAAAAATCGGCTCATCTGAATTTGAAAATAATTTTTGCACAATTTCATGGATGTATACTTATTAGTGTATAATTTTTTTCAAGAAAATGGGTCGCTATTGATAAACGAGCTGAACCTAGAAGGGGTGAACGTGTACCGTACGTTATAATAAACGGACCACCTGGTCTTCCCCTCATTCGATTGGTAAGAAGCCCCCATGAGTTGCTCAAAGATCCAGCGTTGAGACCAAACGCCCTCTATTACATCACCAGAGTTATAATTCCACCTTTAAACAGATGCTTCAACCTAATCGGAGCTGATCTGCACCATTGGTAAGGGCTGGTTGTAGTCAGTAGCGGTTCTCGATAAGTGCACCCACAAATTTGATAACTCCTTTAAAAAAAAACATTTTAAATTTGATAATTTTTCAAACAATTTTGTCATAGAGCATCCTGTTATTTCTTATTAAAATTATAATATGCTCGTAGCCAAGCTAGCCTATTCAACCGATGATTGAACCTTTGTTGGAGATGTGGGTTGGGATATCTCTCGCCTTCATTAGTTAGGTTACATTATTGATAATCATTTCCTTAATAGGTTCCTCCAGATGCCTCGAAAACAACTACAATACTTACCGACAGCCACATCTCCTACCAAAAGATCGACAATCTCCCAATACTTCGTGTCTACGCTATGTGCAGTTTGCGGAACTCAAGCGCAGAATGGCTTATGCGATGTCTGTTTAAAAAAACCTCAAGAAACCGTGACTATCTTGAACGAGAGAGCTCGACAATGGGAGACATCTTACGATAATTGCAAATTGGTAAGAGATAGATGTTAATTTCTTGTGGTTCTAGCATGACAATAAATCAATTGTTCTAGATCTGTTGTTCCTGTACGCAAATTTTGGATAATCCAGGGTGTATATCGTTGGATTGTCCTGTTCTTTATCGGTTGAATCAAACAGGTCGTGATTTACAACAAGCGGACCATATCCGGCATTTACTTTCTCAATACTTTGACATATTCTAAGCCCTGTGCGCCTACCTTTATGTTTTGAGTGTCCAGAAGTGGCCTTATACAAAATTCAACTTCTAATTTTTAAATGTGAAATCTTTTTCGAAATGTATCAACCTTTATATCACCGATAATCTTCAATGAGAGCTGGAAGAAAAATTTATTTATTGTTTTTCTCTACTTTTATGTTTTTGCTTGGGAAGGATCCGGTTTTGTTTAGATTTTGAATCCTAACCTTACCTTCAGATTATCGTTAAACTTCAATGAGACCTAGAAGAAAAATGTATCTATAGTTTTTCTTTACTTTTACGCTTTTGTATGTTAAGGATTAAGTTTTTTTTCAATTTTGAATCGTTGTTCATTTTGTTACTCATGTTTATTACTATATACATATATTTTTTAGGATTATTTCTTAGTCATTATTCATTTTATAGGTTTATCTTTGAGATTTACAACCCAGTCTTTCAATTTAAAAGAATATTTCCTGAATCGAGCATGTTTTGGCTGTGAATTCTTTGATACGAAGAACTATTTTGTTACTACTTGAAATAATAAATAATTTTTGATAAAACTCTTCTCCTTATATTCCTTATATAGGCAGCAATAATATCCGATAATAATATGATCATTAATTAACAAAAATCTGTGTGTGAAATTTGACATTTTATATACATCAATCACTCTAATATAATATCACGAAAGCTACATAAACTTTTAATATATGTATACTCCATAAGATGCACAGGGCACAACAATTAGCATTAACCGTTCCTAATAAAGTAGCAAGAAGGGTAATAGCTCCGTATGTCAAAGTAATCAGGAAAAAATACAAAGCTCCGGCTGTACCAGAAAATAAATTGTTCAAGAAGCATCTAGAAAGAAAACCAAGCGTTCTTTTGCGGGATCTGACTAGTTTCCTGTCCGACAACGTAGATTTACCATCTCTTTTACACGAATCTTCAGATGTATTGAAGGTGACGACGCATGCACACGGTGGGTATATTTTCTAATATGTGTTATTTGTATTAATTACTTCGTTTGAATTTTAAGGAGTATCTTTATACTTAGTCGAGTCAGCTACAGGTGAAATATACCAGAGTCAACGTTATTTTGATATACCGGAACCTAGAATACGGTGGAAAATCGAGGAAGGTACAACAGTAGCTGCCCATGTGGCTTCTGCGAAAGAGCTGGTTATGATCGATGATATTTTACAAGACGAGAGATTTCCGATGGGAATTGGACAAAAAGGTACTATTTAAAGCAATCATTTCAACTCATTGAAATAAACAGTTTCACTCAAAATCACACGCATGATATAAATAGAAATAGAAATTTATTTGTAAAAATAAAAAAAAAATCCACAAATATCAATTATTCTTCTTTTTTTTTTATGCTATTGAACTGTTATTTTCGTGCTTTTTTCGTTGGATTTCATTGACTGTGTTTTGAGATTTATTTTTTGATATGGCTGTGAATACTGAAGGTGATACAGTAACTCATCGGCGAAAGCCGCTTGTTACTGTTACAAATAAATAAATAAAAATGAAAATAAATAAAATTCCCACAAAGGCATAGGCTGTCCGTGGGGTGAATCACCAAATTAAACTCCATTCTCAATTATACAGGTAATATAAAGCAATAAAATTAATATAGAAACAACCGAATACAAACAACTATATAAATTTCAAGCATTTTTCCCATTCTATACACCACATTAGTTAGGTTAGAATCATTCTCTTGGCGGGAGATCCATATTCAAATTTTTTAACAAGGAATTTCAACTATGAGATGAAACCACCCTTTTTAAAAGAGAATGTTAGTACAGAGACATCAAGTATGGGGTACCTTCATCATTAGTGCATGTTTTCATGTTATTTCCACAATAAAATCTACTTCAATTTATTCTTAAATCAAAATTGAAACCAGTGTAGTTCGAAAGATTGCCGTATATCGTAGATGACTTCTGTTGTGCGTCATTACAAGGCCGATTTAGGGTTATGTTATTATTTTTGACAGATTTCGAGTGAGCTAAGACATACGTCAATCGAATTTGGTGAACACTTTTATATTTATTAATTATTTTGGAAATATACAATTTTGTTATGAAAACTTGATTCTAGATGGTTGAGAAAGGTGCATAGTATCTAAAAACAGGCGAAAAATTCACGTAAATTTTAAGTCCATAAGAAATGCAAGGGGAATTCAGTGCTCGGATCCACTAACTAATGTGGTCTATTGGGACGGCAAGTTCAAACCAAAGAAAGCAGTGAAACGGAAGATTCAATTAAATTTGAATAGACTTGCATAGATACACAGATATTACATGTCTAGGTTGGTTTACCAGAAAGAGCCTCACCCTTCGCTTAAATATCGGCGCAGAAACTGTACTCCTAATATCTACCGAAAGAAAATTTTAGAGTCTATCTGCCAAATACTCAAAAGCCCGCTGCGATATCGTTTTAGATGCATATCGAGTCCTACTTATCTCATTAAACTTGGATCGTGTATTGTGGTGATGATCAATATAATTAAGTTCTTTTTTTTTTGGAATAAGTATAAATTACCGATTTGAGAAAGTATAGCTGCTTTATGTCCAAGATCTTTGATTCTTTGTACAACTCATCGGACGGATATAGCCTCGGTTTGCCCATTATAATCTTTAGAATTTTTTTTTTATTTTTTCTACTTTCTGTATATAACAATAAGCTGCCGCCGCACCCCAAGCCAGATTTCCATAGGTTAGTTTAGACTCTACTAGTGCATAATATGAATATATCCTTCAAAGAAGGTAAGTCTAAAATTAGTTTTAGATATTTGAACTTATACAGTAAGCTTCTCAAAGTAAAAACAGTTTTATCTATATGGAAATTCCACCTTAAGTGGGAGTCAATTGTTATTCCAAGATATCTTACCTGCTTTTCGATCAGAATTTCAGTTATGGTATCGTTTCCACTCATAATTAACCCGTCATACGAAGGAGTATTATCCGCGCCGCAGCTGAATGGCAGAAAGCAAGTTTTGTCAAAATTAATAGTAAGAACCTTTGAGTTAATAGAATGATATCCATAACATAAATGTTTGTATGTTGTATATTGTTGTAGGGGGTAACGTTGCACTGCGCGCTTGAGGTCTATCGTGTCCCCCTTCAGAGCTGTCGGTGTCATCACCATCTACAGCTCGCTCTCCAGTTCCAGAGTTCTAATGATCTCCAGTATGTGGGATGGCTTCAAGGAGGCTCCGTTTTCGCTCTTGCAGATTTCTTGGCCAAAGCATTCCTTGCGTTGGCTTGAGATGGCGAAGCATTCCGTTATCAGGTGATCAGGAGTTTCATCCTCCTCCCAACATAATCTGCACTCGTCAGTTTCTGCTAGCCCTAATCTCATCATATGCTTCCTGAGGCTGCAGTACCCTGTGAGGAAACCAGTGAGGAGGTGCAGCGTGTTCTTACTGAGGTCCAAGTATTTCTTGGATCTGAAGGCGCGTCCAGACTATGCCGATCGGCACCATTCGGCCTGAGCCGATCTGCAAGCCAAATAAGTGTGGAAGCGTTTCGACAGTATCAAAGATTTCTTGGTGTGATACATTCCAGGGAGAGATCTCCAGAAAATACCTCTTTCAGTTTCTTCTTTCATCCGAAATTCACCTTTGTAGATGTATCTACCACCCCACAGTATGGTTCCGGGCCAATAAAGGGGGTTTGTGATCCTTTCTTGGCAAGTGTGTTGGCCTCCTCATTTCCTGTAATTCCTGCGTGACCAGGAACCCAGACCAAGGAGACCCTGTTGTTCTTGCCTACTTAAGTTTTCTTCGGCACTCCCATATTAGCTTGGACTCGATAATAAAGCTCAGAGCTTTAATAGCAGCTTGACTGTCAGAGTGGATTGCTATATCACATCTCTGATAGTTTCTTTCTAGGTTCATTTCTACGCATCTTTCTATTGCAAAAACTTCTGCCTGAAAGATGCTCGGATAGGAACCTAGCGATAGTGAGCATTTGGTGCCTGGCCCATATACTCCAGCACCAGCTCCTGCAGTGGATGTTGAACCGTCTGTGTACCATTTAATGGCATTTCTTTTAAGAACTTAAGTGGTGGATTCCCTGTCTCAGTCTTTTTCCCTACCTAGCATCGTAGTGAAGTTCTTTTCGATGATCATTTCGTCACTAGGAAGATTGGCTGATGAAATGTTCCTGGTAAGAGAGGACCAGCCTTTTAACACTCTCATTACCTGTTCCTTTCCTAGATATTCTGAGAATGGCTTCATGGGCCATTTTCTCTATCACTAGATGAAGTGGTGTGAGATTTGTGATAATCTCAAGTGCCCTGGTAGGACAGGTTCCCATAGCTCCAGTGATACACACACAGGCCAGCCTTTGTACTTTGTCGCGGGTTTTCATGTTTGGATGTTAGTATACTTCTATCAAAGATTTTCCTTGAACGAGTATTTAATTGCCGTATTTGGGGTATACTTTAACCACCTCAAATTCATTTGATAAACGATATATTTCTATGAGTTGCAACTTTGAAAACACCCTCTAATTAATATTTTCAACACACAACTTCCAGACCAGCTCACCAAATCGGTACTCTGTGTACCCGTTGTCACTCCAGATGGCGAAATTTACGCAGTGATCGAGCTGTTTAGAGACACATCGCAAGACCCCTTCGAAGAGAAAGACCTGAAAATTACGACGCTGATCACTGGATGGATGGGCGCAGCAATCTACCAGAACCACCAGAGGGTAGCAGTTCACAAGAAACAAGAATTGAACGATTATCTTCTAGCGTTGACCAAAGTCTTCCTCGAAGAATTCGTTCCCACCGATAATATGATCGAAGAGATGGTGGTATGGATATAAATAATTCATTACTCCAACTGGGAACCCAATAGACCGAATTAGTTAGGTTAGAATCATTCTCTTGGCGGGAGATCCATATTCAATTTTTTTTAACATGGAATTTCAACTTTAAGATGAAACCACCCTATTTAAAAGAGAATGTTAGTACAGAGTCATCAAGTATTGGGTACCTTCATCATTAGTGCATGTTTTCATGTTATTTCCACATTAAAATCTACTTCTATTTATCCTTCAATCAAAATTGAAACCAGTGTAGTTCGAAAGATTTCCGTATGTCGTAGATGACTTCTGTTGTGCGTCATTACAAAGCCGATTTAGGGTTATGTTATTATTTTTGACTGATTTCGAGTGAGCTAAGACATACGTCAATCGAATTTGGTGAACAGTTTTTTATTTATTAATTATCTTGGAAATATACACTGTATAAACTGTATTCTAGATTTTTGAGAAAGGTTCACTGAATCTATTTCAACTGAAATAAACCTTAAGAAATTAGCCAAAGTATCTAAAAACAGGCGACAAATTCGCGTAAATTTTAGGTCCATAAGAAATGCATGAGGAATTCAGTGCTCGGATCCACGGATGGATCGTAATTCAAATTTCCCGCCTAACCTAACTAATGTGGTCTATACTTTCAGTATAAAGGGGAGCTTATTTCATACCTCACAGTATTTCCTATATGTTTGGTCATCGATTCCCATTGTTGAAATAACGCTGGAAGTATGATAATCACAGACTGAGGTTACACGATCAATCTGGCATCAGTTTAGTCTGGCATCAATCATGGATTGATGTCAGAAGAGTCGAATTTAAGCGAGTAACCGGAGCAGAGCGGTTAAGACCAATGTCTTGCTAAACATAACCGATCGGTTATCATAGCAAGGGATTGGTCTTAACCCCTCTGTTCCGGTTATTCGTTTAAATTCGACTATAGACGGGAAACTGATTGTATTACGCGTAGACTGATGGTCCGGATTGATACCAGATGGACCGTGTAACCTTCGTCATAGAATATAGCCTAGGCTATATTCTGTGAATGATAATGGAGGAGCCTGAAGCCCCTCCCACATTATCGATGACGAAGCATAGAACTGGAAAGATAGGAAATCACTCCCCTGAATTCGCAGTCCAGGTTGTCGGTTCTACCACAGCCCACTATAGAGATAGCCTGGAACACAGTCTGACAACGCCGCAATTTATAGTCTCTTAGAGGCATACTTGTTCAATGCGGTAGCGCCGGATATCGTATATTTTCAATTTAAAACTCTAGTGAACTCATTGAATAGGTTTTCTCGCTTGGAATCCCTGGATGAATAAACAATATGAGGCCCTACTTTTTCAATAAATTGAATAACTACATTTCATTCTGCACAATATTATTGAGATCAAGTTGAAATAGAAACATAGGTACTTGTTATTCAATTCATTGTTCAGCAAGAACCACGAAAAGGTGTAGAGTTAACTATTGGCAGAAAAATCATAAACTTGAATGAAATTCTCAAAATAAAAATATATTCCTAAACAAAACTATTATATAACACTAATAATGTAGGCTAAAGAAAATTGTGATAGAGTTTGTCTTGTTTTGGTTCTTACTATAATGGTGAGTTTCTGCTATCTACAAATGTTTCTGTTTATTTTCTATTCGGTGGATAATAACATTGTAATTCGCTTTTTCTACAAAATTTAGAATGTACACCACAACTACAAGTCTCTGTGAATTCAGAATATCAATTCAATGCTATAAAGAGTAAATTCACATAAAATTATTTTTTGATCTGAACTGTGTAAAAATGTTGATGAAACAAATTGATAAATTCCTAATCTGAATCCCCATTAAATTATATTTCTGTAGCGGGAAAGCATATTAGTAAGTTGAGACCATCTGCTCGGGGTAAGATCGAAAGGAAGAATCCATTTCAAATCACTGCAGGAAATCTGAACATTCTTAATGAATAATTTAGGATGAATAAGGTCCTTATTGTTTTCAACTGAAGCATCTACAGATGCAGACTTTTGGAAATTGAATACATATATAAAAATAAATAGATTCTTTGATCTTCTTGATCTCCCATCCAGATGTATCAATTTTTGTTGAAAAATTATTAGAAAGACCATTAAATTGTTTTATAAAATCGGAAGAAATGAAAGTTCTATTTCATTCATATTTCGAGTCCATCTTGTTGTCTATAGTCTCAACTGAAATGTGCTCATATCAAAGTAGAAATAATCCAAAGGAAATTTCACTATGTACACTCTGCAGTTTAATCACAGAACATACAAATATCCGACCATTTTTATCACTGCATTGCATTAATTCACATTTCACAGCGTTATGCACAAAATACCACGAAATGTCCGCGAAAAACAATAATGGTTAACTCCAGAATCAGAAGTAATCGTCTATTTACAATAACAAACGTTCGACTGAATCGCCTGGCGTACGACTCAGAGCGGTGTTGCCATTTTATCATATTCCAGGCTAGTAGATATAGGGGGCTGTGGTTCTACCTTCATTCAATCTTCAAATTGATTGTAGAAATTCGTAAAATTGACATTGGCGGCAGAGAAAAGTTCCTTCTATCTAATAGATAGGGAAAATGAGGAGCTAGTAGCGGACATTTTCGAAAAGGGAATCGAAGAATCGGATGTCATCCATAGGATGAACAAAGTCAAATTGGTTGGAAAAGAAAGGGAGATAGCAGCATCGGTTGCCAAAACTGGGAATCCTGTCAATATCAAAGATGCCTTTACCGATCCTACAATTGGGAAAGAAATCGATGTAGATACCGGATTTATCGTGAGATCTGTTCTTTGTATTGCCGTGAAAGGTCACAATGACATTTTAGGTGAATATACTGGGTGTTTCACATATCATTCATGCTATATAGAATATTCTCTAAATGTGCGAATATTATCATAATATGTATATTCCCTATAGTCCTATAGCATATTCCAGAAATAATATGCCTTGGTGAATATGCTAATAATTTGCTAAAATGAATATCCTTTCTGGAATATTTTTAGAACATAGAATATTCATATTTTTTTTAGCATATTTTATGAAGCATCGTAATGTCAGGAGCTATGGTGTTCAAGTGGAACATCGTTATAAGATTATTCTTATGATATATATTTTTATTTTAAGGTGCGATTGAGGTGGTAAATAAGAAACATGGCTGCTTCACCAAGGCTGACGAAATACTGTTTGATGTGTTTGCAACTTACTTCGCATTGATTTTACAATTCAGTAACCTTAGTGAAAAAGTAAAAAAACAAGTGAGCGCTTTACGCGATGTGGGGAGAGACAGCACCATTATCCCAATGTCAATAATTCTGAACGACTCATTCACTTTGAATTTTCAGGAGAAGATGAACGAACTCCATCTGTCCCTGTTGCATAGGCAGGTTACTCCATGTGTTCACGATTACGCCCATTTCATGAAAAATTTGGATATCAAACTACCCAGTACATTTGCGGAGTAAGTATCTTAAGAATACTTTTTTCATTCGCCATTTTTCGTTGATCTGATCACGACTCCGATGGATTCCCCCTTTTCAAATACTGAATTATATCTTTAAATTTGTGTTCAAAATATATACAAAAGATCCCTTATTCAAAATTAACACAATACATAACAAACAAACTTACCTTAAATTCACAATCGCAATAGGGATTAAACCATGTGGACCAACTTACCCCTTTCGCCAACTAGTACTGGTCTTCCCTATCATTAGTAGTAAAATGCAAGTATGTAATTGTATGAGATTCCTATATCTGTTGTCGGGCTCAGCATAAACCCGAACAAGACCACAGTGATTCTGTTTACTCGGAGAAGGAAACTTCCAGCTGTGAGACTCCTCTTTTTGAACGGAGATATTAGAATGGAAATCTGAAGTTAAATATTTATTTGTTTATTAACGAGATAAACTCAATTTCACAAATCAATATTAATATACAATAACAATAGTTAATACATAATACAACTTAATACAGATTAAGAAAAAAAAATACAAAACTTCTAGAAATAAATTCCAACAGATCATAAGAAATTTCGATTGGCATAACGCACAATGGATGGGTAACTGAGGTAAAAGAAGTCTATGCCTGTTCTACTGGCAGTGTTTACATGTTGCTAGATTCTTCGAGTTGGCGAAGCCCTGGTGTAATTGTACCTAGAAGTCCTAAGATCTAGCAGCACCGTACCTCTAACATTCCTAGATGGAACGTGAAAACCAAAAAGAGATAGAAGACCGGAAGAGGACAATAATACATCCGCCCTTATTCTACGAGTCCGCAAAGAAGGAAAGCGAAGAAGTGATCTCATATGAGTTTACTCGTGGGATTCCCATCCTGCACGACACAGAGAGAAGAAACCTATTTTGAACTAACCTGTCACAATCTTCATAAGTATATGGAGAACATACACAAGAGGCATACTCAAGATGCGGCCTAACCAGACCGACATAAAGATGTTTCAAGGTATTAACATCAACATCATATCTAGGGTTACTAGATAGTAAACTTTTGTGGAATGTTGAAATCACTGCTAGCAAAGCAACAAAGGCTTTAATGGCGTGTAGGAATCTAGCCGGTAAGACTTAGGGCTGCAACCCTAAGATAATGAATGCGATGGATGTACGTCATGATTGTGAGACCCATAATTACGTATGGGGCAGGAGTCTGGTACTCAAAAACAAGCCAGAATAGTACGAGGAAAACCCTCGACAAGGTACAAAGGCTGGCCTGTGTGTGTGTATCACTGGAGCTATGGGACTTGCGATTATCATAAATCTCACACCACTTCATCTAGTGATTATCCATTCTCAGAATATCTAGGAAAGGAACAGGTAATGAGAGTATTAAAAACCAGAAAGCCTGGTCCTCTCTTACCAGGTACATTTCATCAGCCAATTTTCCTAGTGACGAAATGATCATCGAATAGAACTTCACTACGATGCTCGGTAGGAAAGAAGACTGGGAAAGGGAATCCATCACCACCCAAGATCTTAAAAGAAATGCCATTAAATGGTACATAGACGGTTCAAAAACAACTACAGGAGCTGGCGCTGGAGTATATGGGCCAGGCACCAAATGCTCACTATCGCTAGGCTCCTATCCGAGCATCTTTCAGGCAGAAGTACTTGCAATAGAAAGATGCGTGTAAATGAACCTAGAAAGAAACTATCAGAGATATGATATAGCAATCCACTCTGACAGTCAAGCTGCTATTAAAGCTCTGAGCTCCTATGTTATCGCGTCTAAGCTAATATGGGAGTGCCGAAAAAAACTCAATGAAGTAGGCAAGAACAACAGGGTCTCCTTGGTCTGAGTCTGATACTGTCAGATCCAAGAAATACATGGACACCAGTAAGAACATGCTGCACCTCCTAGCTGGTTTCCTCACAGAGGCACTGCGGCCTTAGGAATCATATGATGGGATTAGGGCTAGCAGAAACTGACGAGTGCAGATTCTGTTGGGAGGAGGATGAAACTCCTGATCACCTGATAACGGAATGCCTCGCCATCTCGAACCAACGCAAGGAATGCTTTGTGCAAGAAATTTGAAGGAGCGAAGACGTAGCCTCCTTGAATCCATCCCAGATACTGGAGTTCACCAGAACTCTGGAACTGGAAGGAGAGCTGTAGATGGTAATGACACCGACAGCTCTGACGGGGGGCACAAATAATGGACCTTAAGGTCGTGAAACGTTACCCCTACAACAATATATAATATAGAACATATTTTTTTACGCAGATTCAAGTGGTATGTCTCCGATGAGTTAGTAGATGAAATTCCGCTCTTATTTTACGCAATGATAAGGGAATTTGCTGGACCGGATGAGTTAGATGTGAGTAACCTTGGAAAGTTCGTCATGGCTGTTAGAAAATTCGGCAGAATGCCCTTCCACAATTTCGAACACGCTTTTGATTTTTGTCACACCATGTATTGTATTCTGAAGAGGAATGAAGAGATGTTCACTACTTTAGAGGTGAGACTATTCAAGAAATATCATCTCTTTGGCATTTTACAGCATCTACCTGAGAATTCGTTTACTCTATGTAAACTGTCAAATTTTATGCAATTTTTTACAATTAAAATTATCTTAGGTCTCTCTAGAATCCAACGCAACCTACATAAAGATACTTTGTTGAAGTCACAAAATGGGATTAAAAATCTATAGATTCTCAACTATTCGATTTTAAATTTTCTTGGAAATTAAGATAACCACATATACGGAATTTTAAATGGGCGATGATCAAATTATGTATAATAGTAGAGTGGAAACAATTGGCTTCGTCTTACTAATTCGTTCAGATTGTTGCAGTAGTAAATATTTCAGTTAAAAATTAGTAGTATTATTACAAGGTTCTTAAAATTCAGGTCAGTCACGTATTGTCGAATTTCGTATGGTTGTTAGTAATCATAACAGTACTTTTTGAATATTTTTTTCAGATAGTCATGCTTCTTATAGCAGGAATAGGACACTGCATTGACCGTACCTCCACGACAAACGAATACTTAGAACTGATGAACCACGAAATCTATCAAGTATTCCCGAAGTCACCATGGCAAAACTATCATGCGTTTATAACATGCAAACTCCTCGAGGTATTCATATACATTTCATAATTTTATAGCCATAAACTTAACTTTATAGCTAAAACATCACACGGTGAAATATTTATTGATTTTAACTATCGACAAATATTCCGCGTTGCCGGGCTAGATCACCTCATCGCTCAGTGTTCTCCAAAGAGGAAAGCGTCATTCAGGGGCACAAACCCAGGGTTTCATGGTTATTACCAATCATCAGTGTGACGACACGTAAAACTGAAGGCTTTCTAAGGAAACTTCAATCAAACAGTTGCGAACTGGTAGGGTTGGTGGTTTATTTAACCACACCGAACCGGGTGTTTTCAGTCCGTGAAGGTCGTTTTATAGGTAGACGGCATTACCGTTCCTTGACCCTCTTACGGCAAAAGAATGAACGTCGCTGAACATCGCTCAAGGTTTCTTCATCGCAGAGGGTCGGAGTTCCTAAGGATTCTCCATAGGTGGCGCTGGTGGGATTCTTTCCCTACCACTTCACGACCGATGGATTTAAGTTTCCTTAGAACGCCTTAAGTTTCATTCAATGTCGGCTAAGTCACACTGATGATTGGTAATAACCATGAAACCCTGGGTTTGTGTCTGCCCCTGAATGACGCTTTCCTCTTTGGGGAACACTGAGCGATGAGGTGGTCTAGCCCTGCCACGCCAAATATTTGTTGATGGTTAAAATCAATAAATATTTCACCGTATGTCTTGTTTTATCTAAGATACCTACTAGATACTTTCGGCCTACCTTAGATACTTCGAAGTAACCAAGTTACCATCAAGTAGCTAAGATAATTCTGATAGCTCTGCCGAAATGATTATTCTGCCAACGGTATACAGGGTGTCCCAAAAATACCACGCGAAAGTGACACTGGAGATAGATTGGCATTAGGTCTATCAGATAGCATCAACATGACCTCAGTAAAAGTCCGCTGGTTTTCGAGATATCACCACTTTTGTGTATTTTTTAAAAATCTCCAGTTTTCGGTCTTTTATCGCCTAGCATTGCTAGAAATTACTTCAAACTCATGTTTTTTTTTACCTAGGCTATCCTGAATAGTTGCTTTAAACAATGAAGTAATAACTTCACCGACAACTAGAACAAAATCCTTCAAAAAATGTCTAACTTGTTGTATTTTTTGCCGAAGTTAAAACGTTAACTTAAGTTTGACTGACAGCTGTGAAAAAAAATTATATCAGACTGAATTGACAAATAATCGCAAAAACTGGTCCATTTCATGCCCTTTTCAAAATGATACAACACTACCAATTTTTTTTAATCAGAACCAGAATTGCTACTTATTAAAAAAAAACAAAACCCTTATCGACTATCTCGCTCCCACATTCATTGTTTTGTAACATGGAAACCGGTCCGACTTTCACAGACTAGGGGTCTTCGAATAGTCTAGACCAGGGGTCACCAAATGGCGGACCGCGGTCCGGATGCGGATCGCGAACCTTTTTTTTGCGGACCATTTTTTCAGAAAACATGTATTCTTGATTTAAAAAATTCAGATAACTTTTCGTTTTATTTACTTATTATAGAAATTGGATTTAGATTAACTGCTAGTCAAATTCCTATGCCATCATAATGCTATCAACGACCCGCGACAGATATACAGATTTTGTGAACGGACCTCCAATGAAACTAATTGGTGACCCCTGGGTTAGATACTAGAGAAAACTTTTTGACGTTTGACGGATTTTCTCATTTCCTAATATTTTCCGAACGGATAGAGATACAGAGGAAATAGATACATAAATCTAAACGCCGTCCACCGACCAATCATCGGGGAAAATTTGGATATCGAGATGTGAAAATCATAGATTTCGGACGGGAAAGAAGAATTTTCCTTCGATTCCGGGTCAAAAATATAAGTGCCGACCCAAAAAATTTTTTTCATGGTATATATCGATACGGAGCTCGTGTCTAGTTAAATCGAGGTCGCTGATCACGAATATGCAATTAGTTTTTCCCTAAGTGGCGTACTTTGGGAAAATTTTCACTTAGAGTGAAAAAATGGACGAAAATAGGTCAATTTTGGAAGTTCACACCGCCCAAAAAAATCGGAGTAAGGTGTTGTTGATTTTTGCCCTCATATATGGATCCTTTATCTACTGAATAATCCAAACAGAAAATGTCCAGGCCGTACTATTCGGAAATTATGATTTTTTTCCCAAGGGTCTATTTTTCGGATAATTCATTTCGCGGTATTTCCGCGGAAAATTCTCTAATGAAAAATCCGATCATATATTCGTAATCTACGGTCCCGAATTAGTAAATGACGTAATTTGCATCGAAATCGGAGACCGGTCGAATTTTGGCAATTTTTTAATACATTAATTAGCCTTAAAAAAATCCCATTTTTCGAGAAAATTTTTTTTACGCAAAACTATGAAACGGGTACTTATTCTTATAGATTCGGGGCCGTAGATTCCGAATCTACCATCAGATATTTATTACAAAAATTTTCCGAGGAAATATCGCGGAAAGAATTTTCCGAAAAATAGACCCTCGGGAAAAAAAATCATAATTTCCGAAGCGTACGACCTGGACATTTATTGTTCGGATGATTCGATAAATAAAGGATCCAAATATGACGTAAAAAATCAGCAACACCCTACTCCGATTTTTTTGGGCGGTGGAAAGTTCCAAAATTGACCTATTTTCGTCAATTTTTTCACTTTAAGTGAAAATTTTCCCAAAATACGCCCCTTAGGGAAAAACTAATTACATATTCGTGATCAGCGACCTCGATTTAATTAGACACGAGCTCCGTATCGATATACCATGAAAAAATTTTTTTGGGTCGGCACTTTGAAATATTTTTGACCCGGAATCGAAGGAAAATTCTTCTTTCCCGTCCGAAATCTATGATTTTCACATCTCGATATCCAAATTTTCCCCGATGATTGGTCGGTGGACGACGTTTAGATTTATGTATCTATTTTTTCTGTATCTCTATCCGTTCGGAAAATATTAGGTAATGAGCGAATCCGTCAAACGCCAAAAAGTTTTCTCTAGTATCCAACACATACAAAAATCTACAATTTTCCGATTAGGTCGACGCGGCTCTGGTTATTCACTAAATCGGGTATGCAGATCACGAATCTGTAATTAGATTTTCCGTATCTCGATTAGGTTCGGAGCAATGACGAAGAAAGTCGCAATTTCTGGCTGTACCTCCGGAAAATGGACTAATCAGTCGGATTTTTCGCCATATTACCAAAATTAATCGAAAACGGAAAAACTAATTACAGATTCGGAATCTACGCCCTCGATTTAGTGAATAGCCAAAGCCGTGGCGATCTAATCGGAAAATTCTAGATTTTTGTATGGGTTAGAATCTAGACAAAGGACTAACAGCTCTGGCAATGTGTTAGTTGTTGTATGCATTTTATCAATATTTCACAGGAAATAGGTCATAAATACTTCTACAAGGGTTGAAGTATTACAAGATATTTTACTTGCAATTATCTTTTCGTGGAAAATATTAATTTCAAGGGTGAGACCACCCATGCAAAAATAAACCAGTTAACCCAAAACATTTAAGTTTTACAAGCGATCTGCATTGTTTAGAAATACAAATGAGCGCTTCCCAACATGTGAAGTCATGGGACGCAACAGTGGTGATATCTCGAAAACCAGCGGACTTTTACTGAGGTCATGTTGATGCTATCTGATAGACCTAATGCCAATCTATCTCCAGTGTCACTTTCGCGTGGTATTTTTGGGACACCCTGTATAATACGGTCGAAAGTTGATAGACTTCTATGTTCATTTTTAGCAATTTCCCATATTCAACAAGACGACGAATATCGACTACAAAAAGTTCGTCAAGGAGGTGGAAGAGTCCATTGTGCTGTGTGACTTGCGAAATAGTTTTTTCGCGAAGAGCTCACAAGGGTTGCTTGATATTGTCAGTTCGAGAACCTTCAACAACGAAGATCCTAGGCAACATGAACTGTTACTGGCCCTCGTCTTGGCAGCCTGCGATATGGGTTGGTTCGCGAAACCGTATTTGATATCCAAAAGGATAGCAGAAAGTTTGTATGGTATGTAGAAGAGTACAATAGACCTCAAGGGCGCAGTGCAACGTTACCTCCTACAACAATATACAATATATTCATGTACAACCGTTAGTAGAAGAAGGTAAATTCTGCTATCTCGATTCTCGGACAAGTCACGATTAATCGCGAAATTGAAGAGCTCTACATGACGCGCGAAAGGGTTCAGTAGCAATAAACTTTCGTTCTGCCTCTCTAAATGTAATATTGTAATTTTTTTATTGTTGTCTAGAGGTATAATGATTCTTGGGTTACTAAATAGAACGCTGTAAGCTAATATGCACAGGTTTATTTACAGAACTCTACATTCTTCAACTTATCGCGGTCGTAATAAAAAATACATCAAATCAAATCGATTACTAAGATTCCTTATGTCTTGATAATTCGACTCCTACGTCGCACGTTTCAAAACACTCGCATTAAAGTCCCCGCCGCTCGACTCTAGATACCTTCCACCCCTTATCCCTGAGCTTTTCACCGCTCTCATAGGGTTGTACTCCCAAGGTGGTATTCGACGCTGATTGGTGAATCCCCTTCGCTAAGAAGACAATCGATGCGTAATCTATGACGTAGATCCTTCGATTTCATTTGGGCTGCCACTGTTTGTTTTTTTTTATTTACCAATTAAGTAAAATGAACCTTCGTTTGTTGAGTTAGAAACCTTCTTTTCTAGTCGAACTATATGGAGAAGGCGAGAGGATTAAAGAAATCAGGCCAGACTGTATTTTAATGAATATGTACGATAAAAGCAACATCAAAAGGATGCCGGAACAACAACTCAAGCTGATCAATAATTTTGTGCTTAGAGCTTTGGCTTGTCTGAAATTCATCCTGCCCAATACAGTCGATATGTACGACCAAGTAGTGTAAGTTCAGGATCACAAGGATCAACCATTTTGTAATTTGAGTTCCCAATCAGTTGTTTCATAAATTAGCAACGAAATCGATCTGCGATCGAGCACGTAATTTGCACACCTACCAAATCATCAATATCGAATGTTAGTTGCTCATTTTCCGAGTACACAGGCCATTAGAAGGTTCATTCGGCGTCTAAAGACATTTTTTGACACGTATGTCCATTGTCAACTTAAAAAAATTGGCATTTCATACAACGATTGACAAAAATCTCGCTAGATTGAGTTCATAGCAACCGATTACAAATCGGTTTCGTAAAATTATGTCTTCAACCGTCTTCTACTCAGTCGCCACATAATTAATGCATATTGTTCAGGTCCTTAAGGAAGACATGGCTAGATATCATCGAGCTACGTGGACGCAAACTCTGGAAACAAGAGGACTCATATAGGAAGAAGAAGATAACTAATACTTGATGTAATTTTATTGAGAACTTTCAAATGTTCTTATGATAAATAATACACATTACAAACTTAACTTAATATTTTGTGCTATTCACTAAAACCGCAGATATGTGCTAAAATACAAGATAACATAGAATTCAGTTAGTCAAAGAAATATGTACTTCGATATGACATCTAATTTTATTCATTTTTGTTTCATGTGTGTCAATTATCGATCAATATTTGTGTTCTGTCATTCAGTCTATTTGGCATCTTTCTTTTTGCTGAAATGAAAAAATACACATCTTTGTTCCCCTGCACCATGAATGCCAAAAAGGTAATCGCGCCTTACAATCGTAAGGCGATGAGGAGATCGCAAAGGGTGATACAACAGCAAAGTGAATCTGGTTTCACCAAGAAACAAATCAGCCAAATGAGTATCCAACTGCAAGAATTGAATGATTTCTCTTCGAAAAACCCGGAACTTCATATGTTATTGCTTGATGCTGGAGATACGTTAAAAAATTCCACTGGAGCAGATGGTGAGGTTACAACGAGCATAAGTAGTTAGCATAGAGTTAGGAAGGGAGGTGGGGGAGGCATACAGATCGAAACTTGTCACGTAAACAAACTGGTTTCGGCCATATTGGTGTGTACAATTCCCTATTTGCACGTTGTACTCTGTTATATGTTCATTGTGTATAGACCACATTAGTTAGGTTAGAATCATTCTCTTGGCGGGAGATCCAAATTCAAATTTTTAACATGGAATTTCAACTTTGAGATGGAACCACCCTATTCAAAAAAGAATGTTAGTACAGAGACATCAAGTATTGGGTACCTTCATCATTAGTGCATGTTTTCATGTTCTTTCCACATTAAAATCTACTTCTATTTATCCTTGAATCAAAATTGAAACCAGTGTAGTTCGAAGGATTTCCGTATGTCGTAGATGACTTCTGTTGTGCGTCATTACAAGGCCGATTTAGGGTTATGTTATTATTTTTGACTGATTTCGAGTGAGCTAAGACATACGTCAATCGAATTTGCTGAACACTTTTATATTTATTAATTATTTTGGAAATATACAATTTTGATATGAAAACTTGATTCTATATTGTTGAGAAAGGTTCACAGAATCTATTCCAACCGAAATAAACCTTAAGAAATTAGCCAAAGTATCTAAAAACAGGCGTGAAATTCGCGTAAATTTTAGGTCCATAAGAAATGCATGGGGAATTCAGTGCTCGGATCCACGGATGGATCGTAATTCAAATTTCCCGCCTAACCTAACTAATGTGGCCACAAATTGCTCATACCAATATGGCGGATTATACGTGACAGATATCGATTCAAATCCATTTGGACACGCTCTATATACATATTATTTTTGGAATGAATGTTAAGAAAATTTGCAGGCGTTTCGGTGTATATGAAGGACAAAGAAGAGGATGAAATTTATCTGTTAGCTGGAAACGAAGCCAACATCGACGTTTCTCGTTATCGCTTCGAAATAAAAAAAGGAATCACTGTAGCTGCACATGCGGCTTTCATCAAGGAAGCCGTGGTTGTCGAGAACATCGATATAGATACGAGATTCCCAGAAGGCATTGGTTTCAAGTGTGAGTGATATTTAAAGTAAATATTATACGATTATCTACAGGACGTATACTTTTTAAATTTTCATGTTCAACTCAACTAGTAAGACCAATATCATTTTTGTTTGAATATCGAAACAACACGGCGGGGGAGGAGCCTATTTAGCTGTTGTAGCATTGTAATCACTGTCATGTATACAGTCCTTTGAATAAAGAAATACCGTTGTTCTTTATTCAAAGATAGTCATATACAGGGTGTCCCAAAAATACCACGCGAAAGTGACACTGGAGATAGATTGGCATTAGGTCTATCAGATAGCATCAAGATGACCTCAGTAAAAGTCCGCTGGTTTTCGAGATATCACCACTTTTGTGTATTTTTTAAAAATCTCCAGTTTTCGGTCTTTTATCGCCTAGCATTGCTAGAAATTACTTCAAACTCATGTTTTTTTTTTACCTAGGCTATCCTGAATAGTTGCTTTAAACAATGAAGTAATAACTTCAGCGACAACTAGAACAAAATCCTTCAAAAAATGTCTAACTTGTTGTATTTTATGCCGAAGTTAAAACGTTAACTTAAGTTTGACTGACTGCTGTGAAAAAAAATCATATCAGACTGAATTGACAAATAATCGCAAAAACTGGTCCATTTCATGCCCTTTTCAAAATGATACAACACTACCAATTTTTTTTAATCAACACCAGAATTGCTACTTATTAAAAAAAACCAAAACCCTTATCGACTATCTCGCTCCCACATTCATTGTTTTGTAACATGGAAACCGGTCCGACTTTCACAGACTAGGGGTCTTCGAATAGTCTAGACCAGGGGTCACCAAATGGCGAACCGCGGTCCGGATGCGGATCGCGAACCTTTTTTTTGCGGACCATTTTTCCAGAAAACATGTATTCTTGATTAAAAAAATTCAAATAAATTTTCGTTTTATTTACTAATTATAGATATTGGATTTAGATTAACTGCTAGTCAAATTCTTATGCCATCATAATGCTATCAACGACCCGCGACAGATATACAGATTTTGTGAACGGACCTCCAATGAAACTAATTGGTGACCCCTGGGTTAGATACTAGAGAAAACTTTTTGGCGTTTGACGGATTTACTCATTTCCTAATATTTTCCGAACGGATAGAGATACAGAGGAAATAGATACATAAATCTAAACGTCGTCCACCGACCAATCATCGGGGATATCGAGATGTGAAAATCATAGATTTCGGACGGGAAAGAAGAATTTTCCTTCGATTCCGGGTCAAAAATATTTCTAAGTGCCGACCCAAAAAATTTTTTTCATGGTATATCGATACGGAGCTCGTGTCTAGTTAAATCGAGGTCGCTGATAACGAATATGAAATTAGTTTTTCCCTAAGTGGCGTACTTTGGGAAAATTTTCACTAAGAGTGAAAAAATGGACGAAAATAGGTCAATAATGGAAGTTCACACCGCCAAAAAAAATCGGGGTAAGGTGTTGTTGATTTTTGCCCTCATATATGGATCCTTTATCTACTGATTAATCCAAACAGAAAATGTCCAGGCCGTACTATTCGGAAATTATGATTTTTTTCCCAAGGGTCTGTTTTTCGGAAAATTCATTTCGCGGTATTTCCGCGGATAATTCTCTAATGAAAATTCCGATCATATATTCGTAATCTACGGTCCCGAATTAGTAAATGACGTAATTTGCATCGAAATCAGAGAACGGTCGAAATTTGGCAATTTTTTAATACATTAGCCTTAAAAAAATCCCATTTTTCGAGAAAAATTTTTTGACGCAAAACTATGGAACGGATATTTATTCTTATAGATTCGGGGCCGTAGATTCCGAATCTACCATCAGATAATTTTTACATAAATTTTCCGAGGAAATATCGCGGAAAGAATTTTCCGAAAAATAGACCCTCGGGAAAAAAAATCATAATTTTCGAAGCGTACGACCTGGACATTTATTGTTAGGATGTTTCGATAGATAAAGGATCCAAATATGACGTAAAAAATCAGCAACACCCTACTCCGATTTTTTTGGGCGGTGGAAAGTTCCAAAATTGACCTATTTTCGTCAATTTTTTCACTTTAAGTGAAAATTTCCCCAAAGTACGCCACTTAGGGAAAAACTAATTACATATTCGTGATCAGCGACCTCGATTTAATTAGACACGAGCTCCGTATCGATATACCATGAAAAAAATTTTTTGGGTCGGCACTTAGAAATATTTTTGACCCGGAATCGAAGGAAAATTCTTCTTTCCCGTCCGAAATCTATGATTTTCACATCTCGATATCCAAATTTTCCCCGATGATTGGTCGGTGGACGACGTTTAGATTTATGTATCTATTTTTTCTGTATCTCTATCCGTTCGGAAAATATGGTAATGAGCGAATCCGTCAAACGCAAAAAAGTTTTCTCTAGTATCCAACACATACAAAAATCTACAATTTTCCGATTAGGTCGACGCGGCTTTGGTTATTCACTAAATCGGGTACGCAGATCACGAATCTGTAATTAGATTTTCCGTATCTCGATTAGTTTCGGAGCAATGACGAAGAAAGTCGCAATTTCTGGCTCTACCTCCGGAAAATGGACTAATCAGTCGGATTTTTCGCCATATTACCAAAATTAATCGAGATACGGAAAAACTAATTACAGATTCGGAATCTACGCCCTCGATTTAGAGAATAGCCAAAGCCGTGGCGTATCTAATCGGAAAATTCTAGATTTTTGTATGGGTGCAATGTGTTAGTTGCATTTTATCAATATTTCACAGGAAATAGGTCATAAATACTTCTACAAGGGTTGAAGTATTACAAGATATTTTACTTGCAATTATCTTTCCGTGGAAAATATTAATTTCAAGGGTGAGACCACCCATGCAAAAATAAACCAGTTAACCCAAAACATTCAAGTTTTACAAGCGAGCTGCTTTGTTTAGAAATACAAATGAGCGCTTCCCAACATGTGAAGTCATGGGACGCAACAGTGGTGATATCTCGAAAACCAGCGGACTTTTACTGAGGTCATGTTGATGCTATCTGATAGACCTAATGCCAATCTATCTCCAGTGTCACTTTCGCGTGGTATTTTTGGGACACCCTGTATACAGTGTTATGACTGCGGTTACTTCCAGTCGATAAAGCAGAGTCCGTGCTGTGTGTCCCTGTTGTAACGCCAGATGGAGATTGTAGCGCCGTTTTTGAACTCGTCAAGGAAGACGATAAAGATCCTTTCAACAAGGACGATCTGAAGGTAGCGGTAGTCGTTGCTGGGTGGATGGGTGCTGCCATCCACCAGAACCTGCAGAGGATGGCGATGTTGAAACAGGAGGCTCTTCATGATTACCTTCTCCAAGTTACTAGTTCATTTTTCAAAGAGAGGAGCGATACCACTCAAATGGTCACTAATTTCATGGTGAGTATTCTTGATTTCGGTAAAGTCATGGTATAATTTAACATTAAACCAATGTTTTATTGCTGCCGAACTGGGTGGATTGTCAGTTTGGTGCGTCATCCCTGAGTATCCGTTTTTTATAATAAATTAGAACCTTCCACAACCATTATTGTTATATTGGCGCCCAACGTGGGGCGTCACATCTGATATATTGTTTGAGGATGCGGGAGATCCTGATTTATAATATGAAACCCATAGTGATTGAGTGATAAGGCAACAAAATCTACCAGCTAAGTTAGAAACTTTCACAAACCTTATCTTTATATTGGCGCCCAACATGGGGCGTCACGTTTGATATAATGTTTGGGGATGAGGGAGACTCTTATTTATAATATCTAACCCATAGGGATTGAGGTATAAGGCAACAGGACGGTGATTTATTATATTCGGGTTTTTATACCAGTATAATCACTGATGAAGTTCATCGTCCTGCGCAACCACTGTCCTTGGAACCAATTCAACTGCTCCCAGACCGTCCCCGAACTATGTCACCACAACCGAACCAAAAACAAAATTTACCAGTCGCCCATCATTGTTTTCCACCAGATACTCTTCGGTCGGTGATAACTTTTCTTCTTTAGAGTATTGCCACGCGCCGCACGATCTCATTTCTCTATCTTCTGATATGTTAACAGAATTTCGCCAAAGAAACCTTGTGTGCTCTGAGAGGAACCTTCTTCCTGATCGATAAGCAATGCCAGGAACTTACCGCTGAAGTATACGAAGAAGGAATAGACGAAGTTGACAGGCGATACGTGAAGAAGAATCTCAGAGCGAAACTGTTGCAGAAAGACAGAGGGATCGCGTCCTTGGTTGTTAGGTCGGGGAAGACCTGCAACGTGAGAGATCCGACGAGGGATAGGAGGATAGGCAATGAACACGAGATGAGAACCGGGAAAACCATCAAGACCTTGCTCTCTATGCCGATAATAACTTCTAGCGGACTAGTTGGTCAGTAGCATGTACCAAAAACACCATTACGGAACGCAGGTCGTTCACTGCAACAGATAGCGTCAGCATCTGCTCAATTGCTTGCTTTCTTCATATTGTATATTATATATATTGTATATAAGGGGTTTTCCAATAAGAGGTGTTATTTTGAATAGCCCGCTATTTCGGTAGATGTCACTTTTGAAGCTGTCCTTATTTGACATTTGACAAGTAGAAACTACGCCATTAATAAAAATGGAACGATACACGCTTCAAGAACGCATTGAAATTATTAAAATTCACTATAAAAATGGTGAAATGGCAGAGACGGTTCGTGAAACTCGAACATTTTTGGGTCATCGTGATCGTGAAGCACCTTGTCGGACCGCAATAAAGAAATTGGTGGAAAAATTCGAGCTGTTGGGACAAGTTAGTTATGTGAAGAATAAAACCCGTGCACGTCGCTCAAGAACAGCCGAGAATATTGCTGCTGTAGCCGAAAGTGTCGAAAAAAACCCAGGTTTGTCCATTCCTCGTCGTTCTTTGGAATTATGCATTCCACAAACGTCATTACACCGTATTTTGCATAAAGATTTGGGTCTAAAGGCTTATAAAGTTCAGTTAACACAAGAACTCAAGCCGGCCGATCATCAACAACGTCGTGTCTTTGCTGATTGGGTCGTTGAAATGCATGAAAATGATCAGGAATTTTATCGAAAAATCATCTTGAGTGATGAGGCCCATTTCCACCTCGGTGGCTTCGTCAACAAGCAAAATTGTCGCATCTGGGGCTCGGGAAACCCAAGAGTTATTGTTGAAAAGCCTCTCTATCCTCAACGTGTGACTGTTTGGTGCGGTTTATGGTCCGGTGGAGTCATAGGACCTTACTTTTTCGAAATTGAGGCTGGATCAACAGTTACGGTGAATGGATTGCGCTAACGAGAGACGATTAATGATTTTTTATGCCAGAATTGGATGGTATTGATCTGGACAACGTTTACTTCCAACAAGACGGCGCTACGTGCCACACAAGCAACGAAACCATTGATCTTTTGCGGGAAAAGTTTCCGGACCGTGTTATCTCTCGAAGAGGTGACACAATTGGCCACCGAGATCTTGTGATTTAACACCTTGCGACTTCTTCCTCTGGGGCCACGTGAAAGAGAAGGTCTACGCCAATCGCCCAGCGTCGATTCAAGACCTCAAAGATGGAATTCGTTTCTTTATAATGAAATAAACATCCGATCATTTATATTGAAAAATGGCATTTTTCTTTGAATATCAAAATAACACCTCTTATTGGAAACACTTGATATATTATATCATTGTATATTGTAGGAGACCCCTCATAAGCTCTCGAAGAGCTTGAGCGAGTAAGGAGAACCAGTTGTGTTCTGTGTTGGCTTTGTTACTGTGTCATTACGCCACCTGAGGCACAGCACTGTTAATTTTTGACCCAACAGTGAATGGTGGCGATTACCGTGACTAGAAAATTTCTTTCCTAGCCTCGGGATTGAACTTGGAGCTCTCGCTCCCAAGTCAAACGCTCTACCTCTAAGCCAACCGCACATTATATTCGTATAGTGCTTCAGATATGCTCAACAGATTAAAGAATTGTCCACCCTAACTGTAGTTACTTGAATCCACAGGTATATTTCACATGCTAAATAAGAAGGTTGGGGTTTTTAACAAAGGAGACGAAGTCACACTTAGAACATTTTCGAAGTATACTTCTTGCTGCCTTCAATATAACACCGAGCATAGGCGATTAAAGAAAGCAGTAAGTACCGCATTTGCGTGGATATATCTTTAAAACATAGTTTCCTTATTTAGCATGATCGTACCATTTGGCTATATTGTATATTGTTGTAGGTGGTAACGTTGCACTGCGACCTTAAGGTCTATTGTGCCCCCTCGTCAGAGCTGTCGATGTCATCACCATCTACAGCTCGCCTTCTAGTTCCACAGTTCTGATGAACTCCAGTATCTGGGATGGCTTCAAGGAGGCTACGTCTTCGCTCTTGCAGATTTCTTGCCCAAAGCATTCCTTGCGTTGGCTTGAGATGGCGAAGCATTCCGTTATCAGGTGATCAGGAGTTTCATCCTCCTCCCAACATAATCTGCACTCGTCAGTTTCTGCTAGCCCTAATCTCATCATATGCTTCCTGAGGCTGCAGTACCCTGTGAGGAAGCCAGTGAGGATGTGCAGCCTGTTCTTACCGAGGTCCAAGTATTTCTTGGATCTGACAGTATCGAAGTTCCGGGGGAATTTCTTGGAGTGATACAGTCCGGGAAGAGATCTCCAGAAAATCCTTTCTTGGCAAGTGTGTTGGCTTTCTCATTTCCTATGATTCCCGAGTGACCAGGAACCCAGACCAAGGGGACCCTGTTGTTCTTGCCTACTTCATTGACTTTTCTTCTGCACTCCCATATTAGCTTGGACTCGATAAAATGGGAGCTCAGAGCTTTAATAGCAGCTTGACTGTCAGAGTGGATTGCTATATCATATCTCTGATAGTTTCTTTCTAGGTTCATTTACACGCATCTTTCTATTGCAAGTACTTCTGCCTGAAAGATGCTCGGATAGGAGCCTAGCGATAGTGAGCATTTGGTGCCTGGCCCATATACTCCAGCGCCAGCTCCTGTAGTTGTTTTTGAACCGTCTATGTACCATTTAATGGCATTTCTTTTAAGATCTTGGGTGGTGATGGATTCCCTTTCCCAGTCTTCTTTCCTACCGAGCATCGTAGTGAAGTTCTTTTCGATGCTTACTTTTTTGATCATTTCGTCACTAGGAAGGGCTATCACTAAATGTCTGTATTTTGAGAATTTCGCTACGAAAATAGTCTCAAAATATTACATTCGACGTAATTCGTGGTACGGCTCAAGGTCTATACATTCGGTCATTTGTAAGCCGATAACTTTCGGTAAAATTGGTTCAAGCCCTGTGGACAGGAGCTTTTTGGCGCTCTTGTTCAAACAGACAAATTATATCTCCGAAAGTATTGGTTTCTCAGAGTTGGGAATTATATTAATGGATTCCTATGATAGAACTGCATCATGAAATAAATTAAATTTAAAAAAAGTGTCGTATAAAAAAGGCATCAAAAATTATCTTTAAAAAAAAGAGCAAAAATTGAATTCAAAAGTTGTAATGTAAAAAAAAATTTTTTTTGTCGTTACTCCGAAACTATTAGACCGATTTTGCCCAATAACGAACTTAACCGAGATATTTATGTCTAGCTGTCTAGCTCATTCCGTTCGAGAGTTATCGTCTTAACGGCCGGACGGACGGCTGGACAGAATCGATTTCGACCACGAATTCTTGATCGGTGAGTCGAACCAAATCGTTTAAGACCATTTTCAGCCAAAAAATCGAAAATTACAGACATTTATTTAAGTAACTTAAGACTTTATTTAAGTAACACGACTCCATAGCGCGCGTTTTTATTAATATGTAAAATGTAGTTCTCCCCATTTTCAATAGATAATCAGAGGTCATGGTTTACTTTCACCCAAAATATGACCTAAACCATTATTATGTGCGATTCCTTATATGTTGACAACAATTGATTTCTTCCTTCAGGAGCTGTTGAACAAAATACATAGCAGTAATTTGAAGCGTCTCCTGAGGCCATGTACTCATGAATATGAACACACTTTGAGAACTGCCAACCTAAAAATACCGAACATACTTGAGTAAGCCTGAAATACCTTAGCATACTCCTCTTCTTCTTCTTCTTCTTTTTCAACTCATCACTGTTCATCTCCTCTTTGTTCTACTTTCTTACTATTTCCTCTAACACTTTGGTTCAAAATGTTCGACACCTTGTACCTACTTCATTAATATCCGTTAGAAAATATTTATTTTTTTCAAGTTTCAAATGGTATATACCCGAATCGATAGTCAACGAGGCCCCTCAAATAGCAGTATTCATGGTAAAAGACCTGTGCGACGATGGGGGTCTCAACCACGACAACTTAATTAAATTCATGCTCACTGCTAGACACTTATATAGAAAAGTCCCGTATCATAATTTCGATCATGCATTCAACTTCATGCATTGCATGTACAACATCCTGAAGAGGAACAAGGCATCTTTCAGCTTGTTGGAGGTGAGTGTATTCGTATAATATGTCGATGATGCGACATCGTGACTAAATGCAAAGATTCTCTACAATTTGATACTGATATCTGACGTTATATGTTTCAGATGAGAGCCCTCTTGATTTCCTCCATTGGACACGACATAGATCATAGCGGATATACCAATAACTACTTGCATGAAACTGACGATGTACTGTTTCAGCTCTATAGGGAATCAACGTGGGAAAATTATCACTTTCTAATTACATCCATGCTATTCGACGTGAGTATTCTTTACTAACCTGCTGTAACTTCCCCATCTGCTGAGAATCATGAGAAGCAGTTTAGCCATGGGTCAAGCAAGAAGAGCAAAAGTAACCTTCATACCACTTGAGAAAGGTTGGGCTCACGGATCAATCAAGATCCTATCGGATACCCAAGCTGCCTTGAAGACCTTGACTTCATACAACTGCAAATCCCTGCTTGTGCAGGATTGCCGGACCACACTCGCTGAACTTGGAGGGCGCTGCGGGCTGCAGCTCTTGTGGGTCCGGGCCACTCGGGCATAAAGGGTAATGAGATGGCGGCACGGGGGCTTCCATGGGGCTCGTTGGACCTGAACCGGCCTGCGGTATCTCTCTCAGAGCAGCGGCGAAGGAAAACAACAGATGGGTGGATCAAAAGGTCCAAGAAATCTGGAGCAGCATACCTGGACACAGACATGCTCGCTCAACAATTACTGGCCAATCAGCTGAAAGAGTCAGAAAATTGCTCAAATTCTCTAGGATAGACCTGAGAATCCTTACAGCTGTATACACGGGCCATCGTGGCCTCAGGAAACACCTCAATACGCTGGGGTTGACTGAGGACTCCGAGTGCAGACTTTGCCTGGAGGACGACGAGTCTATCGAACACATCATGTGTGACCGCTGGGGACAGGATCAGATTGGAAGAATTAGGAGTCCACAAACTGACACTGAGGGAACTGGACATGTTCTCACCCACCAGACTCATATCCCTCATCAAGAGACTTGAGCTTGTGGGTGAAGTATACATTATATACTACAGGTGTGCCACAATAGACCGATAGGTCGCAGTGGAAGGGCGGGTTTCGTCTGCCCAGCACAACCCATAAATAAAATAAAATAATAACCTTCATGCCAAAAATAGGGAAGAAAGACGGGACCGATCCCCGATCTTTCAGACCCATTTGTCTGACATCGTTTCTACTTAAAACGATGGAGAAGGTAGTGGAAAGCTACATAAGAATGGAGAATCTGGAGAGCATTCCAATTCACAAAAGTCAGCATGCTTACAGGGCGGGCCGATCTACAGAGACTGCTCTGTATCAGCTGACTGAAGTCATCCAGAGAACTCTGGACAATAAAGAAATCGCAATGTGTGCATTCCTAGATATATCTGGAGCCTTTGACAACACAACACATGTTTCTATCAAAGATGCACTTGAAAGGCGAGGAGTGAATAAAACCATTATAAAATGGATGCATGAGCTGTTGTCGACGAGGATAGCGAGGCACAGGTGGGCAATAAGATCACTTCTGTCAAAGCCACTCGTGGAACACCTGAAGGGGGCGTAACGTCTCACTTTCTGTGGGGCCTAGTAGTAGTACTGGACGAGCTCCTCCACATGCTAACGGAGCTCGGCTTCGAGTGTATAGGCTATGCCGATGACATAGTCCTAATGGTCAGAGAAAAATTCGAGGGCACCTTTTGTAACTTACTACAGGAGGGCCTTAGAATTATCGAGCATTGGTGCTTGTCAGTGGGGCTCAGCATAAACCCGAACAAGACCACAGTGATTATTTTTACTCGGAGAAGCAAACTTCCAGCTGTGAGACCTCTCTTTTTGAGATATTGTAGAATGGAAGTCTGAAGTTAAACTCAATGAAGTAGGCAAGAACAACAGGGTCTCCTTGGTCTGGGTCACGCGGGAATTTTAGGAAATGAGGAGGCCAACACACTTGCCAATAAAGGAGCACAAACCCCCTTTATTGGCTGTGGGGTTGGTAGATACCTACAAAAGTGAATTCCGGATGAAAGAAGAAACTGAAAGAGGTATTTTCTGGAGATCTCTCTATGGAATGCATCACTCCAATAAATTCTGCCGGATCTTTTATAAGTACTGTCAGATACAAGAAATACTTGGACCTCAGTAAGAACACGCTGCACATCCTCACTGGTTTCCTCACAGGGCACAGCGGCCTTAGGAAGCATATGATGAGATTAGGGCTAGCAGAAACTGAGGAGTGCAGATTCTGTTGGGAGGAGAATGAATCACCTGATAACGGAATGCCTCGCCATCTCAAACCAACGCAAGGAATGCTTTGGGCGAGAAAACTGCAGGAGCGAAGACGTAGCCTCCTTGAAGCCATCCCAGATACTAGAGTTCATTGGAATTCTGGAACTGGAAGGCGAGCTGTAGATGGTGATGACATCGACAACTCTGACGGGGGGACACAATAGACCTTAAGGTCGCAGTGCAACGTTAACCCCTACAACAATATTCAATATACAACCTGCTGCTTGCTTTGGACTGCGGAGAATGAAGAACCGATCTTACCTAACCGTAGAATGCGATAACTTATTATGGTTACTTAATTTCTTTGGCAACTGCGGTCTGCGGATGAACTTATCCGTTCTTCACGTTTGTACCATATAGAGTACGTTCCACTAGGCGATCGCAACGTCCGAAACGCTCGTAGAGTCTTGACTCTACGAACGTTTTGGACGTTGCGATCGCCTAGTGGAACACGCCCTTAATTTTCCGAAGACAGCTAGATATTTCATTTTCAGCAATTTCCAGTATTCAGTACAACCCCTAAATCCTACAAAATGTTCATGAAAGAGATAAAACACGCCATTTTAGCTACGGATCTTCAACGATATTTCAAGAACAGCAAGATGTTAATACCCCTGATCAGGGACAATAATTTCGATATGAAAAACGGTGATCATCGATACCTAATGAAGGCCGTGATGATGACAGTCTCTGATTTGTCTGGGCAATGTAAACCATATTCGATAGCCAGACGTCTGACTGATAATGTTTACAGTGAGATTTCGCGAAAAACGAAATTTTATTATGAAAATTAAAACCTTTCTGTTTTTTGTAGAAGAATTCTATGACGAAGGTGATAAATACAAACTACGAGGTCTTAGAGCGTTACCTTTGATGGACAGAGAAAAACAAAATCAAATACCTGAAGAACAGATTCAGTTTCTCACATTTGTCGTATTACCAGCAACAAAAATTCTAGAAAGCATTTTGTCCAACATCGACCTGAGTGTAGACTGCCTGTATGTGATTTTTTTTCATCCATTACAAGTAGATACACACTAAGAACATGTTGAAAGACGAATACACTGCTAAAGATTAGATAGGTATCTATATTATACATTCAGAACATGTTAAATGGCAGAATATACTGACTAAAGATCAGATTTATATCACTGATCTCTGCTTCTCCTCTATGGTGTTGAACCATTCCCTGTCAAGGGGAAAAACATTCATGGTAGCCCTCGAAATTTTGCTGTGAATTATTTGTTGTTATATACTCATTAAGTGAAAACAAAACAATAAGGGACAAGAAATTAATCATAGATAGGTGATCCAACTGTGAATGTATGTAATTGAATGGGTCCTTACTCCACCACAGACACAACACTGTTTATTTTCGATCCAAAAGTGAATGTATGTATTCGAATGGTTTCCTACGCCACCACAGACATAGCACAGTTCATTTTCGACACAACAGTGAATTATGCATTTGATTCCATGAACTATGTTGACATACCGATTAATTTCAAGTAACTAGTAACGGTTCAATGGAGCTACCGTTGCATCTGAACTACCTGTTCAATTGATCTACCGATTCAACTGAACTACCGGTTCAATTAATTTACCAATATATTGATTAATGGCTTGGTGTATTATTAATAGATGAGGTAGATTAATGGCTACTAGCCTCTATCTCCATAGTTTGGAGAACATTTTTGAATTTTCTTCTTCATTCGTGGGCCTCACCTTGCAGTTAAAAAATAGATAAACGATTTAATTTTCAGAGCCCTTCAGGAAGCTTGGCATGATGCCAAGGTTGAAAAAGAAAGGAGATTGATGCTGCAAAAGGAGCATTCTTAATCGAGAATTTTCTCAGATCGAATTGATGCTAGCTGGCGTAGATGTACCTACTTAATAACATGCAAGATTTATTTTGATTTAAACTCTTGTAGAATTGTGAATATAAAATTTAAACCAACCAAATGATTAAATAGTAGCAAATAATATTGATACTCTTACTTAATAATATTTTGTAAGTTCACAAAAGCTTCATAAAAAATATACACAAAGAAAAGTCTCTATGTAATAAATTTAAAAAAGTTTTAGTATTAAGAATGATTTTATATGGCTATTATTCTAATTGATTATCACCCTCTTGAAACTTCATTCTTTATGCAAAGTTATTTAAAATTTGCAATACTTGGTCTAGTTGGGTAATTTTCCCAATTAGCAGCATTTCAAACCTAGAATTCATGAAACAGGATATAACAATCAATATATATTTTATTAACGAGATCAGAATATAAAGTTTTAACAAAGAAATTATGTACAATAGAAATAAAACATATAATACAAATAAATAAAAGAAAAACCTCCAACATTTCGAAGAAACATAAATTTAAAATAATTCAAAACTTTGCTATAATTTTGTTGAGTTTGGGAAATAAGTGTGGTTGTTGAGTTAATTTGTAAAAATTAAAATGATCTTGACTAATACTGATAACCAATAAAAGATGAGGATCAGCTTGAGGTAATCGCAGCACTGTTTATAGTATACTCTGAATTTATTTATCATCTTTCATATTTCTTCCAATATTCCTCATTTATCATTTCTGTAAGCCTAGAAATTGTTCTGTCAAAAGCGAATATCTCTTCATCCCCAGTGAAAACATTAGCACTTGCATCTGCTTTGTTTATGTCTAAATCGTCCATCAAAACCCTTTGGTCAACATCGTCATCGGTTTTTTCCTTGCAAAATAAATCCCTGATCGGAACCTCAGATGATATTACAATCCTCAATCTATTGTCGTAAAATGTATCAATCATATTAATGAAACGTCTTGTTTCTGACTTCAATTTCAAGCTGAGTTGGGGAACATCTCTAATTATAATTGTATGAAAAAATTGTGCTAAATGTATATAATCATTGGATCCTATAGGTCTGACACATAGTTCTTCAAAAGAAGATTCAAGTACTCCTCCACATGCTTTGCGAAATGTTACATTCCTGTTTAAAATTGTGAAAGTTTTTGTTCTTACCACATCATTTTCTTTTGACACCAAGAGTTTGAATATTGGCAAGACTGGGTCCAATTTATATTCCGATTTGACAAAATACATAATCTTTTTATTTTTCATTGTTTTAACCCTATAATCTATACCTGAGTCAAGGTTGTAAACATCACAATATCTTTTCAAGATAGGTATGAAGGGAAGGAAATTAGATCTTTGCAAACCATTCTTGTATAAATCGTCAGGTTTTCTATTACTTGTAGCCACAACAACAACTCCATTTGCAAACAACTGAGTGAATAATCTTTTCAAAATCATTGCATCAGCAATATCAGTTACTTGAAATTCATCAAAACATATTAGCCAACTTCTATCAGTAATTTCTTCTGCTACAATTGGAATAGGGTCGAAGGGCTTCGAGTTTGATTTAAACTGGGGTCCAAATTTATTTTTGATGGCATGTATTTGTTTATGTACATTGACCATGAACTCGTTAAAATGCACCCTAGATTTTTTATTATTATTACAACAGTTATAGAACAAATCCATGAGCATCGTTTTGCCTCCCCCAACAGCCCCATAAAGGTATAATCCTTTAGGCGGCTCTACATTTCTTGAGAAAAATCTGCTTATAGCATTCGGCTTTGCTGGAGTATATGCCTGTAATGATTTATATACATTTTGCAAAGATTGACAGGCCTCCAATTGAATTTCATCTCTTGATAATTCACCAGCTTCATACCTTTTATTAAGTACATCTAGGGGACCCTTCGAAGAAGAATATGAGGAACAATTCCTGGATGGATTAAAATTAAGTACCTGCTTAAATTTACTAAGTACAATTTTCTGCCTGTAACTCATTTTGAACATACACATCCGAAGTAATATGACAAAATATGAATTTCATTATTAGCACACCTGCAATTGAGCGGTTGGTTTTACGTAATCATTTAATATTACGTATTTATCTATCTATAAATTATATGAATACCTAACAAATATATCTCTGGTAAAAGTGGTAGGTTATCTTTCATACTCACAGAATATTTATTATTTATTTTATTACTCACAGAACGAAAAAATGTGTGCCGACTTTTCTGATTATAATACAACCACAGAGATATTCTAATATTTCTATGGTGATAATTTAAAGACATAGAAACTGTCTATATAATCGGTGCTTTAATCTATGATTACCATAGAATCTTTGATGACCATAGAATAAAAATACATATTATTCTATGATTATCACAGACTTTCATAGACAAATCTACTCATTTTGAGGTTAATGTGAGATTTGTGCCATAGTATAGTTAATATTATTCTATTCTATGACTTGTGAATCGACAAGTTTTGGTCACCCTTCCAAAATACAGAAACATTTTCAATATCAATAAAAGAAAATATTGTCGAAATCCTTTAATAATATGAATTATATGTGATAATTTTACTAATCTACTGATATTTCGTCCATTCCAGGATTATTATTGAGAAAGAATAGGGCAGTATGTATTTGATATTTGACAGTTGCAAAGTATTCTATGCATCTTTCTTTGTCATATTCAGATAAATTGCGGAATATGCGCATTTGGACTTGAAATAAGTTGCCATATAAAATAAAACAAATGAGTGTCTAACATGGCGTTTAAAAGTTGGATATTCAAAGTATTTTAAAGTAATAAACTTCTTCTTATCACTACTTATGTGATTGAGTTAATAATAGGAAAAAAGTGTGTCTTAAGAAAGTGTTGAAACAATCTAGAACTTTGTTTCTCCTAACGATTCACAATGAGTGTTGACGCGTATGGGCCTAGTTCCCAAACACTCACTTTTTTAGATACTGAAGATGCCGATTTGATAGGTGCTGATACTCAAGGCTCAGAATGTGAATTTACCGATTTTACTATCCCATCCCAAACCCAGGCTTCACAGCTCGAACACACGTCGAAAACACCCAAAATTGTGGGGTTACAGGTTAGTGATAACCTAAGTTTAGGTCACATTTCTCAAATGTACTAATTACGCCTATCTCTAGGTGAATAACGATATCGGAATTAAAATTGCCAGCGCTGCAAATGCATTAGGAGAACTTCAGTTTGAGGAGGAAGATGAGGAATATTTTAACAGCAAGGAACTGCCTGATTATGCTTGCAAGTATTGTGGAATACATGAACCAAATTGTGTTGTTATGTGCAATTGTTGTAAAAAATGGTTTTGTAATGGGCGTGGAAATACCTCAGGAAGTCATATTATTAATCATTTGGTAAGTCCTTTTAGGGGTGTTATGGAGTTTCAGGATGAAACTTGCAATTGTTACCTAATCATTCACACTTAACAGTCACCTTATTCAGTTTAGATGTATTTCAGGTACGGGCCAAACATAAGGAAGTTACTCTACACAAGGATGGTCCATTAGGTGAAACGATATTAGAGTGCTACAGCTGTGGGGTCCGAAATGTATTCGTTTTAGGGTTCATCCCAGCAAAAGCTGATTCCGTTGTTGTACTACTATGTAGACAACCATGCGCTGCACAAAATTCTCTGAAGGTGAGGGAACCAAATTTATTTTTTCACTGTTAACCCCTTCGTTTTGTAGGATATGAATTGGGATCAAGAACAGTGGAAACCTCTCATAGCTGATAGATGTTTCCTAACTTGGTTAGTCAAAGTCCCCTCTGAGCAGGAGCAATTGAGAGCCCGTCAAATTACAGCGCAACAGATAAACAAACTTGAGGAATTGTGGAAAGATAATGTTGATGCAACTTTTCAGGACCTAGAAAAACCAGGCGTTGACGAAGAACCCCAACAGGTATTTACTCAGAGTGTATATGTAATGAAAAATCTTAAGCTGGTTGTTCAATCAAAAATATTTCACAACGAAGTATATGAGTGATTTCATTCAGTTCTTTAAAACTTTGTTTAAATGTGCAAGTACATTATTATATTGTGAATGTTATACTAATTTTATTTTGACCTTTCTGCAGTAAAATGGACTTTTTCAAAATGGGATCAAAGATCTAAAACTAAAATTGATTTAACGTTCACAATAAAATAATGTACTTGCATATTAGTTGCAGAATGTCTAAGCGCAAACAAAAATTTTTTTCTTAAAAAATTTTTATTTCAGAAACTATCTATTAGATTCCATTTGGTGAGACATTTTTTATTTAGGGTCTTTCAGAAATTTAAAAATTGACACATACTGATCTTGGAAGTCGTAATTTGATTTGTTACCACCCAGATGAATATAGCTTCACGCTTATTCACCGAATTTCCACTGAATCTATAAATCATACTCAAAATCTGTAACTTCACACTCTAAAAACTCATTTGCGCTAGTTTAACACATGAAAAATGCACGAAAATGCCTAACTTATAACTTCTTGATGTAAGATTCCGTTACATAGACGTTGAACTCTCTGACATTGTTGCCAGACTTCTTGTACAAGGCTTGTTTTTCAGAAGGCTCTGGTTCGCAAGCTATTTTTATTTTTTTCTCTCCCTAGGTTCTTCTTCGCTACGAGGATGGATATCAGTACCAGAACATATTCGGGCCGCTGGTAAAACTGGAGGCGGACTACGACAAGAGGCTCAAGGAGTCCCAGACGCAGGAGAACATCGAGGTCAGATGGGACATCGGTTTGAACAAGAAGACCATCGCTTATTTCACTCTCGCCAAGACCGACGGGGACATGAAACTCATGCACGGTGATGAGCTCAGGCTGAGATATGTGGGGGAGATGCACAAGCCGTGGGCAGGTGTCGGTCACGTTATCAAGGTACCAGACAATTACGGTGAAGACATCGGTATCGAGCTGAAGAATAATAATGGCGTTCCATCTGAATGTAACAGTAATTTCGTGGTGGATTTTATATGGAAGAGCACCAGTTTTGACAGGTAGGGAATTTGCGCTTGTTCCCTCAGTAACAGCGTGCTATCGATTTGTATGTCATCCGTCTAGATTAATGGCTAGGCAAATTAATTGCTTGATTAGGATTGGAGGATTAATGGCTAAAGTTAGTTTTACACGGCGAAGAAATTCATGAATTTCTTCGCATGGAAAACATGGAAAAAAACGAATAAAATATCATAATTTAGTAAGACTGTGCAAAACACAATGTTTTGCCCTACATCAGTTGATTTCTATCATTGCATCTCACTCTTATGTTGGAGTCAATGCCTCTCTCTCTAATCTCTTCTTCTGCTTATTATTAGATCATTGCTATGGAGTTCGATCATCGATTGTTAGTGTTCTGTGCTGTAGTTTATATTGAGGTTGGAATTGGAATAATATGAATGAATTAATTTTCAAGTATCATATTTAAGGATTTTTCTTAATAGTAGATCATGAAATTGTGTATATTATTATAGTGGAAACAATTGAGTAATGAACTATCGAATGGATAGAATAGGTATCAAGTTGAAGTTCACTGCTTTAATGTTCAAGAATTGAAGTAATTTTTTGTTGGAAATGTTGCAAGAAGGGCGAAATCATATTAATTTAGTGAGTAAATAAGTTTTCTCAAACAAATTCAGTGAATTTCAAGCATCAGATGATACAGATTTGGTCAATATACAATACGAGTTACACTAATCTGTGCTCAACGTACAAAGAAAATTCAGGGGAGTATCAGCCCATTGTAAAGTCTTTAAACGCTTATAACTTTTTACCTGAGCCGAATCTGAAAAAATGGTAAATGAAAAAAGTGTTTTCTGTGATGAGAGGAATTAATGCACAACTTAAAGACTCACCCTGTATTTATGTCGAGGCAACGGAATCTACGGCTTTATCGATTGTAATTTTTTATGCATATTTTGGGTGCAAGGGGGAGAATTGTAAATGGATTTTGGTTTCAATAGATGAATTAATATAATTATTATTTTATTTTATAATTTTCCCTGAATACTTTAGGTCTCACTTAATTCCAGGATGCAGTTAGCATTGCGCAAGTTTGCGGTGGACGACTCTTCCGTTTCCGCTTACATCTATCACAGGCTGCTCGGACACGACGTGGAAGACGTCCTGTTCCGGTGCCATCTGCCAAAGCATTTTTCGGCCCCGAACCTGCCCGACCTGAATCGGTCTCAGGTGTACGCGGTCAAGCACGCCCTTCAGCGCCCCCTTTCGCTCATACAGGGCCCCCCGGGTACGGGAAAGACGGTGACTTCCGCCACCATCGTGTATCAGCTGGTGAAGCAGAACGGAGGACCCGTTTTGGTATGCGCGCCCAGCAATACGGCCGTAGATCAGCTGACCGAGAAGATCCATAAGACGAACTTGAAGGTAAGCGTTGATTTTCGATGATGAATAAATGTTTGAAGTCGACATGTAGTTTGATATTTGTTTTTGACGGCAGTTAAAATTTTTTGCGTCAATTCATAAACATGAGTGCATCACTGCACACCTGAGATAAAACAGCACTAAAAAAATTGGCCGCTTGATCTGAAGGTATGGGGATAGCTTTAGTTGAGACACAGCCCACTATAGAGATAGCCTGGAACACAGTCTGACAACGCCGCAATTAATCGTCTCTTAGAGGCATACTCCTTCAATGCGGTAGCGCTGGATTTTGATGAAATTTAGACTATTTCATCATTTTTCAAATGATTTACTGTCGAAAAATGATGAGGACTACAATAAGATCTTATTTATGATGAATATTTACCGATACAACAGTTTAAAACTATGTAATTACGAGATGAAGTGTTGTGATTTTGGACACTTTGGGATTAAAAAAAAACTAGAAGAGAGCACGGATTTTCAACTTCAGATTCGTTATCTACAACCCAAAATTAGCAAGTGAGTAAATTTTCAGGACGATTTGACAGTTATGGGATGTTCTAGACCATTACCAAAAAATTATAAACTTGAATGAAATTCTCAAAATAAAAATATATTCCCTAACATAACTATTATATAAGACTAATAAGGTAGGCTAATGAAAATTGTGATAATCATCTTAGAGTTTGTCTTGTTTTGGTTCTTACTATAATGGTAAGTTTCTGCTATCTACAAATGTTTCTGTTTATTTTCCATTCGGTGGACAATAACATTGTAATTCGTATTTTCTACAAAATTTTTCAAAATTAAACTTGTGAAAACCGAACAAAGTGAATTTAGAATGATTTACGAATGTAAACCACAACAAGAAGTCTATGTGAATTCAGAAGATCAATTCAATGCTACAAAGAGTAAATTCACATAAAATTATTTTTTTATCTAACTGTGTAAAAATGTTGATAAAACAAATTGATAAATTCCGAATCTGAATCCCCATTAATTATATTTCTTTAGCAGGAAATGTTTACTTATTGATCTGAGATTGAGACCATCTGCTCGGGTAAAGGTAAGATTGAAAGGAAGAATCTATTTCAAATCACTGCAGAAAATCTGAACATTTTTAATGAATAATTTAAGATGAAAAATAAGGTCCTTATTGATTTCAACTGAAGCATCTACAGATGCAGACTTTTGGAAATTAAATTCATATATAAAAATAAATAGATTCTTTGAGCTTCTTGATCTCCTATTCAGATGTATCAATTTTTGTTGAAAAATTATTAGAAATGTCATCAAAATGTTTTAAAAAATCGGAAGAAATGAAAGTTCTATTTCACTCCTATTTCTAGTCCATCTTGTTATCTATAGTCTCAACTGAAATGTACTCATCTAGAAATAGAAATAATCCAAAGGAAATTTCACAATTTACACACTGCAGTTTAATCACAGAACATATAAATATCAAATATACGACCATATTTATCACTGCATTGCATTAATTCACATTTCACACCGTTATACACAAAAATATCACGAAACGTCCGCGAAAAACAATAATGGTTAACTCCAGAATCAGAAGTAATCGTCTATTTACAATAACAAACGTTCGACTGAATTGCCTGGCGTATGACTCAGAGCGGTGTTGCCATTTTATCATCTTCCAGGCTAGTAGATAAAGTGGGTTGTGATACTACAGACTTAGTATGGATGACGTTATTATTGTACGTTCGAAAAATAAACATTATTTTAGTGATTCATCATTGAATAAATAAAATCTTGCACCGTTTACACATCGTAGGTGGTCAGATTGTGCGCCAAATCTCGGGAGGCCATCGATTCACCCGTCAGCTTCCTAGCTCTGCACAATCAGATCAGAAAGATGGAGGGCAACACGGAACAACAGAAATTGCAACAGCTCAAGGACGAGACCGGTGAGTTGTCATCGGTAGACGAGAAGAGGTATAGGATGCTGAAGAAATTGGCGGAGAAGGAACTGCTCGAAGCCGCGGACGTCATATGTTGCACGTGCGTAGGCGCGGGGGATCCCCGATTGACCAGGTTGAAGTTTCACTCTATTCTGATCGACGAAAGCATGCAGGTCAGCACTTGTCATTTATTTTTATCTATACATCGGATATTCTATTTTGAGTTCACTGTGGACTTATTATGTATACTATAAAAGTAACTACACTCTTGTTCACTACAGTTTTTCCTCGTCTGACACATGTTTCGGAATAGTATATTCTAAAACAAGTTGTAGAATGGGCTCCTATTAAAACACGAATGCGAAATTCGAAAACGAGCGACGAAGGAGCGAGTTTTCGAACGCATGAGTGTTGGAATTGTCTTCTGCAACGAGTATTACACGATATTTTCTCTATTTCAGGCAAGTTTTGTAAAATACTGTTGAAATTTAATGAAAAATTAGGATTATACGTCCAGAGTTGTGTTCGAAAATTAACTCCATGGAGTAGAGTAGAGTTTTTGAAGGTTTGACAGATTTACTCTAGAGTTACACTGACACTGACAGTGACAGAAGGTGCCAATATCGGAAAATAGGTTATGTTGGTTTAAGAAAGATCCTATTATTATTGTTTTCTTCACATATATGTAACTCTAATCATAAATATATATTGTGAGCAGTATAAAAACTATTAAATTACATCACAGAACATTCATAAAACAGTTAGACAAAGATACTAGATTTTCCTTCCCATGAGTTATGTCAATTTTGACAGGAGTAAAATGAACTCTGAGTCCAATACTCCGACTTTTCGGACGACAGTCACAGAGTAAAATTTACTCAACCTTTCAGTTTTCGAACGCAATGGAGTAAATATTACTCTGCGGAGTTAATTTTCGAACAGAACCCTAGTGACTTATGTATTGTATCTTGGTAGTTGGTGTGACTGTTACGAAAGTTGACAGATTACGATTCGAATTTGAATCGTACGTAGGGCATGGAGATCAGATTTAAAACAGTTTCCTAATTGCATGAATGACTCAAAATTAGCAAGAAGGAAATCCGTAGTACCATATTCTTTAATGAAAATAAAACTTTTCCTCAAGAATTATGTCACTATATCCTAATTATATTATATTGTCAATTGACGTGTGTTGAAATTTGATAGGATCGAATGTCAGTGCTGACTACCACAAAACGAAAAATATAACTAGAAACAATGAGGGAATGAGTTCATTCCAGCACTGTTTTTAGTGCTGGAATGGACTCATTACGATACTGAAATAGAGAAACATTGTTTCCATCTTCAAAGACGAAGCGTTACTAAAGCATGCAATCAATTTCTACATTTCAGTAAGGGTTGACATTATACCCTTAGTTAGTGGAGGGGCGGGTTTCGTCTGCCCCGCACAACCCATATAATAATAATAAATAATACCCTTAGTCATAAACTAATTAGTGAGAATAATGTGTTGATAATAGGGGTTAGGTCATTATTGAGTAATATATCCTTTCTCTTATAAATTTCGATTCCTTCAATTAATCCTAGGTACGCTTAATTGGAATTTTTCAACAATTTGACGGAATTTTCTGAAATTGAGTGGCCAGTTTTTAAAACGTGATTTGCAACCGCAGATTTATCGACGTTGTTGTTCCGAATCTGTCCCGTATGCTCTTTATACCATGTGAGAATGTTTCTGGTTGTTTGCCCGTCGTAACACTTGTTGCAATCTAAACATTTAATTTCATGAATACCCGATTTTAAAATGTCAGGAGTTTTATCGACTGTATTTCCTAGAAGTTATTTAATTTTCGTGGAAGTTTTAAAATCCAGTTTTATATTATCCCTTTTGAAAATATTCTGAAGTTTGTTGTTTGTTTTCGGATGGAACGTGAACGCGTGGAAACCTTTTACCGTTTTTATTTCTTTCGTTAGGGTTATGTTACTGAAGAGATGTTTATGTTTGTTGAAAATTTTCTGAACTAATTGATGACTATACCCGTTTCTTTCGGCAATTTGGAAAAACATTTTTCTTTCTTTCTTGAAATTTACATTGCTTAGCGGAATATTAAATAACCGGTTAACGAGGAAATGTAAGCTGGCTGTTTTATGTGACCAGGGAGCTACCGAATCAGACGAAATTTCTCCAGAATACTTTCAAAGAAGTTAATATAAAACTGCCTTTCAAAACTTCCACGAAAATTAAACAACTCCTAGGAAATACATTCGATAAAACTCCGGACATGTTAGATTCGGGTATTTATGAAATTAAATGTTTAGATTGTAACAAGTGTTACGTCGGGCAAACAACCAGAAACATTCTCACACGGTATAAAGAGCATACGGGACACATTCGGAACAACAACGTCGATAAATCTGCGGTTCCAAATCACGTTTTAAAAACTGGCCACTCAATTTCAGAAAATTAGGTCAAATTGTTGAAAAATTCCAATAAAGCGTACCTAGGAACAATTGAAGGTATAGAAATTTATAAGAGAAAGGATAATTTACTCAATAATGACCCAAATCTATTAACAACCCATTATTCTCACTAATTGGTTTATGACTAAGGGTTTAATGTCTTTGAAGATGGAATCTTTGTTTCCGAAACATATGTCAGACAACAAAAAACTGTAGTGGACAAGAGTGTAGTTACTTTTATAGTATACAGGGTGAGTCTTTGACCACTGCATTAATTTTAACCAAAGATTCCTCTCATCAAATGAAACACTTTTTTCATTTACTATTTTTCCAGATCCGGCTCAGGTAAAAAGTTACAAGCGTTTAAAGATTTCACAATGTGCTAATACACTCCCGCATATAAATGATCTATGACATTGTTGGCGCACGAGAATAAGGCATGGTAACGTGGTTTACAGCTTGATTCGGGATTCCAACGCTCAGGGACGGATCCATAAAAGTAGTGAAATTTCTGGAGTTTTCCATTTTAAAACATTCAATGAAGAATATCTCGAAAACGGTGCGTTTAAGGAGAAATGATGAAGAATAATTTAATGTTCTAAAACGATGGAAAATTCTTGAAATGACTGAAGAAAAACTTTAAATGCTTTCTTTATGCTAATTTCGTTTAGTTTTATGAATCCACGAGTCCATAACTAGAAAACCAGTAGAAGTAGAAAATAACTAACATTTGGAAAATATGTATCATAGTTATAGGAAACTTTACGCCAACATTCATTTTATTCGAAAAAAGGATGTCAAAGCTACAAAATAAAAACTGATTTTTTTTTCAAAATTTCAACAGCCTGTATCTTTTTGCCTGAGCTGAATTTGGAAAAATGTTAAATGAAAAAAGTGTTTCATTTGATGAGAGGAATCTTTGGTAAAAATTAATGCAGTGGTCAAAGACTCACCCTGTACATCGGATGTTAACGCGTTTTTCGCACGTGTCTAGGCTACGGAACCCGAGTGCATGGTCCCGGTTGTTCTTGGTGTGAAGCAGCTCATCCTTGTCGGCGATCATTGCCAACTTGGACCTGTGGTGATGTGCAAGAAAGCTGCGAGGGCCGGTCTTTCGCAGAGCTTGTTCGAGCGTCTCGTGGTACTGGGAATCAGGCCTTTCCGTCTTGAAGTGCAGTACAGAATGCATCCAGAATTGTCCAGGTAGATTATTTCGAGAATTTCGTGAAAATAAAGCATTCATTGCGAGTTTCACAAAACATTCGTTTCTTGACATGTTCCTTTGGTCCGTAGATTCCCATCCAATTTCTTCTACGAAGGTAGCTTGCAGAACGGAGTGTGTGCGAACGAGAGGAAATTGAAAATTGAATTTCCCTGGCCCATCGCCGAGAGACCGATGTTCTTCCATGTGACTCAGGGGCAGGAGGAAATTGCTGGCTCCGGAACCAGCTATCTGAACAGGACGGAAGCATCAAATGTGGAGAAAATAGCGACTAAGTAAGTCCACAACTCATTTCACAAGCTCTCAAGATCTTATGAGGGTTATCCTCTGAAGACCTACGAGTATCAGTGTAACATCATGGGGTGGAGATGAAGTACATAATTTTTTTCCCAGGTTCTTGAAAGCCGGAGTCAAATCGGAGCAGATAGGTATAATAACTCCGTACGAAGGCCAGAGAGCCTACCTAGTGCAGTATATGCAATATCAAGGTTCCCTTCATAGCAAACTGTATCAGGAAATAGAAATTGCGAGTGTGGATGCTTTTCAAGGCCGAGAGAAAGACATAATCATCATGTCCTGCGTTAGATCCAACGAGCACCAAGGTATATAATCAGATGCCCCACTGAACTTTAAATTATAATTCTGTATTCGAAATTGTAGAAGGTGATTCAATCGGTGCTCCAGGGTTGTGTTCGAAAATTAACTCCACGGAGTAGAGTAGAGTATTTGAAGGTTTGACAGATTTACTCTGGAGTTTACTCTGACACTGACACTGACAGTGACAGAAGGTGCCAAAATCGGAAAATAGGTTATGCTGGTTTAAGAAAGAACCTATTATTATTGTTTTCTTCACATATGCTGCGTTTGTTTAATCACATCAGATACATCTTGAAATGTCTCCGATTTTTTGGTTACGTCTCGCAGATGTGATCATAGAATATTTTAAACAAACGCTCATGACAGTTATTAGATGTAAACAAAAACTCATATCAAAAAAATAATAATGACTTGTGACTAGCCGGTAGTTTTCAAATGTACTTATTTATCTGGGGTTTCTTCCACTTCAACTTTGTTCTCATTCGTTTTTAATGCGAAATACGTTTTCAAGAAATATTTCGTTCAAACTAGTCTTCAGAGGTTTATTTGTTTATCAACACAGAATACAAATATATTTGTTCTTATATCTTCCCTTATCAAAGTATTTATCAATACCAAAACCCAAAACGCCACTCAATTACCACAAATGAATTATTTCATATGACAACTTTGACAATTCAACTGGTTACAGCGGTTACATCTCATTTCAAATCTAGATGTGAAAAATGTAATCTGAATCTAATAACAAACGCTATTTCAGATGTAAAAGATGCGAAAAATGCGGCTAAACAAACGCTTGAAATGTAAAAGATGCATCTGATGTGGGTAAACAAACGCAGCAATATATGGAACTCTAATCATAAATATATATTGTGAGCAGTATTAAAACTATTAAATTACCTCACAGAACATTCATAAAACAGTGAGACAAAGATACTAGATTTTCCGTCCCATGAGTTATGTCAATTTTGACAGGAGTAAAATGAACTCGGAGTCGTATACTCTGACATTTCGAACGACAGTCATGGAATAAAATTTACCCAACCTTTCAGTTTTCGAACGCAATGGAGTAAATATTACTCTACGGACTTAATATGCGAACACAACCCAGGATATTGAGAATGGTATGGTAAAAACGGTCGGAAAGATAGGAAATTCAGCGTTAATCTAGACGATGGCCAGGGTCCAGTCAAAACTTCAGCGCGAAGCGATAACGATTAAACGACTGTTCTCTCTCTTTGGTTCAGTTGGTCTCGGGTGGGATGCTACGATACGCCGATGGCGAAAAAGTTCCAAGTACTCATTTTCTCAGAGGAAATTAATTGTCATTCATTCTGGCAAATAAATTCCTCACATACAATGTAATAAAATTGTCGTATTTATTTTCAACCGATATGGTATAACGGATCTCACGTTTGGAGTGTGACTGAACGGCTGAGTGCAGACCGAGAATCGTATCGTAGCATCCCCACCCGAGACCAACTGAGCCAAAGAGATAGCACAGGCGTTTATTCGTTGTCGCATAGCGCTGAAGTTTTGACTGTTCCACCGAAACCAGGCCATCGTCTTGATTAACGTTGAATTTCCTATCTTTCCGACTGTTTTTAACATACCTGTATATCAACAACAATAAATAAGCAATCTACAATAGACCACATTAGTTAGGTTAGAATCATTATCTTGGCGGGAGATCCATATTCAAATTTTTTAACATGGAATTTGAACTTTGATATGAAACCACCCTATTTAAAAGAGAATGTTAGTACATAGACATCAAGTATTGGGTACCTTCATCATTAGTGCATGTTTTCATGTTATTTCCACATTGAAATCTACTTATATTTATTCTTAAATCAAAATTGAAATCAGTGTAGTTCGAAAGATTTCCGTATGTCGTAGATGACTTCTGTTGGGCGTCATTTCAAGGCCGATTTAGGGTTATGTTATTATTTTTGACTGATTTCGAGTGCGCTAAGACATACGTCAATCGAATTTGGTTGAACACTTTTATATTTATTAATTATTTTGGAAATATATATTTATATATTTTTGAAAATAACGTTCACTGAATCTATTTCAACTGAAATAATTCGCGTAAATTTTAGGTCCATAAGAAATGCATGGAGAATTCAGTGCTCGGATCCACGGATGGATCGTAATTCAAATTTCCCGCCTAACCTAACTAGTATGGTCTATTATGGAACTTAGTAGATTGAGTTGTTGCAAGTTAAAACTCGATAGGTGTCATCAAACTGTCGGGTAGAAGGAAGTATTGTTATGATTTCCATTGTTGCCGCATTTAATTTTGTATTTATTTTCAAATTCCCCTTGGCTAAATTAACAAATGGCGCCCCATGTTGGGCGCTATTTATGAATTTAGATAACACACCTTGAATGTTGCATGTTTTGAGTAAACTGTCGAATAATTCATTTTTCACATGTAACAGTGTTGTGTATGTTTGAATTTGAAATCCTAAAGCGCTTATTGGATCACCCTTTATTTATCCATAATAGTATTTGTCAACGGATCCGCCTGATAGGGAAATTCTCATTTTACCTAGGAATCGGTTTCCTCAACGACCCACGTCGTTTGAACGTGGCTCTCACCAGGGCGAAATACGGCATCATCATCGTCGGAAACCCCAAGGTACTCTCGAAGCAACCCTTGTGGAACCATCTGCTGTCCTTCTTCAAGGAGCAGAAGGTCCTGGTCGAGGGTCCCTTGACCAATCTGAAGGAGTCGCTGATACAGTTCTCGAAACCCAAGAAACTGATCAATTCGGACAATCCCGGCTCCCACTTCATGACCACCTCCGTGTTCGATGCCAGAGAGGCCATCATTCCCGGCTCGGTCTACGACAGGACCAACACGGCCATCAACGGGCAGTACAACTATCCCAGGGGGGCGGTACCGTTGGATATGTTCAGTAGGACGCACGATCCGATCAGTTACATCAGCCAGGATCGCAGCCAAACTAGCATGAATCTACCGGTGCCGGTCGGTATGTTCATGAATATGGCTCACATTCCACCGAGGTTCTACAACCAACACCAGCAGGCATTGCAGGTATGTACGATCGTCGTTTTATCTAGCTAGACAACCTGGTAGGTTCCTCATGTGAGTTTGAGAAGTTCTTACTACTAATATAAACAAAATAAAATTGGTTCAAGCACTGACGTGAAGTCCGGAGCTTTTGTGCGTATGTTCTATTGTCCGTTCTCCTGCATTGGACAACCTTTATCAAATTCATCATGGTAAATTATGTTGTCCATTCTCCTGTATTGGACACTCTTAATTCGTATTTACCATGATAAATTCGAATTCAGTGTCTATTGTCCATTCTCCTGCATTTGACACCCTTTATCGAATTTATCATGGTAAAATATGTTGTCCATTCTCCTGTATTGGACACTCTTAATTCGAATTTACCATGATATCTTCGACTTAAGTGTCTATTGTCCATTCTCCTGCATTGGACACTAGGGTGATTCAAAAAAAAAGAATATTTTTTTTTTCGTTTGGTACTCTGAAAAATAGGTTCCTAGACACCTCTAAGAAAGCCTCTCCAAGCATGAGTTCTTAATTGTAACGGGAAGGTCCTCCTTCTTACAGTTTTCTATTTTTTCTTATTATCAGATAGAAAAATTTATATCTCGCTTCCAACTACTTGAAAATATATCTTGTTCCTTAGATTTTGTAGGAAATTGAATGCTCTACAAAAAAGGTCTCTTACGATTTTTTCGTAAACCCAACCGTTTAAAAGATATTAACGGTTAAAGTTTGATTATTTTTGGGAAAATTTTTTATTTCTTATGAATTTTATAACTCAATGAAAAAAAATCATTATGAATGATGAAACTCATAGTTTTGTAGGAAATTTACTGCTCTATAAAAATGGTCTCTTATGATTTTTCGATCAAGTTGAGCGTTTACGAGATATTCATCGTCAAACATCCATGCATATCAATTTTTCTAGTTTTTGATCAATAATTCGAAAAATTTCAATTTATTCTGTGAGTTTCAAGGAAATTTAGACAAATTTGAGTTTTTATTATAAAAGCAACTCCTATAGATGTTTTCTGTTCAAAAATTCATTTGAAAGTTTTTATTCTAATAATATTTTTTTTTAATTTTATCTTTAATAATTTAAAATCTTAATCGCGTTGTCATTTATTATTATGAAATTTGTTCAGTGCGTATTTTTAAATTGTTTTTCACAAAATATACATAAAATTTTCGTTCGAGGGAATTTTTGTTTCGAATTCCATTTCTTCTTCTGTTTGTCTTCTGAAACTAACGCCATCTATGTTTTTTACTCTCAACTATCTTCAGTATCTACCCATTCAATACCGTATTTTCAGTGTTCCTAAAACTGATCATCTTGAATACGTAATAAAATATTGAAAATTATATGGCAGTTGATAATTAAATAAATAAATTCTTCGATAAAAAAGTGAAACACATGTGAAACACACTAAATTGAATTATATATTTAAAAAAATGCACAAATTTTTTGTTTTAATGTAATCAAACATGCCCAAGACTAAAAAAACTAATTAAAAAAATAGTTCATAACATATTTCTATTCATAGAAACTCAAATTTGTCTAAATTTCCTTGAAACTCACAGAATAAATTGAAATTTTTCGAATTATTGATCAAAAACTAGAAAAATTGATATGCATTGATGTTTGACGATGAATATCTCGTAAACGCTCAACTTGATCGAAAAATCATAAGAGACCATTTTTATAGAGCAGTAAATTTCCTACAAAACTATGAGTTTCATCATTCATAATGATTTTTTTTCATTGAGTTATAAAATACATAAGAAATAAAAAATTTTCCCAAAAATAATCAAACTTTAAACGTTAATATCTTTTAAACGGTTGGGTTTAAGAAAAAATCGTAAGAGAACTTTTTTGTAGAGCATTCAATTTCCTACAAAATCTAAGGAACAAGATATTTTTTCAAGTAGTTGGAAGCGAGATATAAATTTTTCTATCTGATAATAAGAAAAAATAGAAAACTGTAAGAAGGAGGACCTTCCCGTTACAATTAAGAACTCATGCTTGGAGAGGCTTTCTTAGAGGTGTCTAGGAACCTATTTTTCAGAGTACCAAACGAAAAAAAAAATATTCTTTTTTTTTGAATCACCCTATTGGACACCCTTTATCGAATTTATCATGGTAAATTATGTTGTCTATTCTCCTGTATTGGACACTCTTAATTCGAATTTACCATGTTAAATTTGAATTAAGTGTCTATTGTCCATTCTCCTGCATTGGACACCCTTTATCGAATTTATCATGGTAAATTATGTTGTCCATTCTCCTGTATTGGACACTCTTAATTCGAATCTACGATGGTAAATTCGAATTAAGTGTCTATTGTCCATTCTCCTGCATTGGACACCCTTTATCGAATTTATCATGGTAAATTATGTTGTCTATTCTCCTGTATTGGACACTCTTAATTCGAATTTACCATGTTAAATTTGAATTAACTGTCTATTGTCCATTCTCCTGCATTGGACACCCTTTATCGATTTTATCATGGTAAATTATGTTGTCCATTCTCCTGTATTGGACACTCTTAATTCGAATTTACCATGGTAAATTCGACTATAACCTAACATTTTCAAAATAAAAATTGGGAAATGTGTAAAATTTTCATGCCCAATGGGGAGACTTTATAGAAGTGAATCGAGTTTATATTTATTATTATTACGCGACAAAAGCAACTTAGTGGGATGAAATTATAGATAGCGGGGATTCCCCGACTATATATAAATTTAGTCGCTTTTACATTAACGAACTAGCGTTTCTTAAATTCCTGTGCTGATTTTTGTGAGGGGATTTATATTATTGATGAAAAATGTCCAATATTATATCTCATTTCAGGCGAGGCAACAACAAAATCCCAGGAACCGCAAGCCACCGCCAAGGCAGAAGGGAGGAAAGACGTTGAGTCAAGACCAAACCACACAGCCTTTCAGTCAGAGTCTACAGTTAACTCAGGGCATGTCCCAACCGGGACTGTCACAGCCCGGCTTCAGCCTTTCACAACCCGGACTAAGTCAAGCGGAACTGAGTCAAGATCCGTACATGATCGAGTATCAGAGTCAGATGGACGGGCTTTTATCACAAGATTCCACCTATCAGGTGAGCCAATGGACATTTCTAATTTTTTTAAGTCTATAATATTTTTGCATGCAAAAATATTATACTCGGTCCGGGCGTTTTCGAGTTCCTATACATCGATTGTAGCGCCACCTACAGGGTCTAAAAAATACGAAAAAGTGTGATACCGGGGATAGATATTCTTAATTTTCACTTTTCGAAATAAAATCGCCACATGGCGGTTTATTGGAGGGTTTTTCACCCTTATCTTCGCTTTTCGTCAACTTTCAGAGCCGAAAACGAACTAGAAGGGCCGTTTCGGTCCGAAAATTTTCCGTCTCTCATGTCAATTTTGACGTTTCTCGGAATGTCTTCTAGCAAGGAAAATTCCCGGGGTCGAACCTCCAGAACTTGTATCGATTTAGTATATATAGACTTATCGTAGGAAAAAGTTGAGCTGGTATTCGTCGAACCGATACTTCTTCTCCGTCTCGACGAAGAATTCGGAGCCAGAGCGGTCGAATTTTCGAAGCCTCATGCGAAGTAAAGTCGGTCTCGCTCTTTCGCCGGGCGAAGGATAAAAATACATTTTCGTTCGTTACGGGAAAACCGCGATAGATATCGACTTAGGATCTTCGGATCTACCCTTTCTCCCTCCCGAAGATTCGATATCCACCCCGTTCGAACCTCGACCCGTCCTCTAGATTTTTAAAACAATTCCCAAAATTCCCGATTTACTTAGGAAAAATCGCAAAAATTTCGTCGAATTCTCGAATTTTTTAAATGCATAAGGACCCCTCCGAAAAATCTTTTCGATAGCCTATATTCTGTAGAAATCTTTCCCCTTTCCCCTCCCATCGTAATATAGCTGTTATATAAGAGGGTTTAGCCAACCAGATACCGCCGGTTTTTACACCTCTTTCCCTAAGTAATCGGTTGCCATGACGTAAGTTCAATTAGTATATATGGAAAAATTTCCAAAAAAAAGTCCTAATTGCCGGAACTGTAGGACCAATATTTATAATTTTCCTAGAGGATTGAAAATACTCTGTTATTCTGTTGAAGTCACAAAAAAGAAGTGAGAAAATGACTTTTTTTGTGTTTATTTTTTTTTATTTCCTTTGTTTTGTTTGGAGATACTTAGTAATTTTTTTGATTACAGGGGGATAGGTCATTTTATCAACCGAACGCTCAGTTTTCCCAACCCTACTGATCAAGTAACGAGAAGAGGTGTACTACCAAGATCGCGGGAGCGGTTCCTTGAAAATTAGCAAGTGAATGGTCTAATTGTCAAATTGTCAGTAAAGCAACTTACGAACATATGACCTGGATCAAAAGGGAGAATAGAGAGATTCTCGCTTCCAACGATCACGAACCACTCGTGGACTGCAAGATGAATTTTTAGAACCACCAATTAACAAAAATAAAAAATGAAACGAGGAGAGGTTTTGGGTCATCTCAGGATGGTCCTCTAGGACGTTCTTCCCATCAATTAACTTACCGCCATTTTGCTTTCGATATTATCATTTCACAGTATTCTTCATGGATGATCTATTATTTCTTCATTTTGCATTATTTGTATTTGGTTATTGATGATATCTCATTCTTATGTCATTATGTTTAGAAAATATTTTTTGAGAGGAAAATTGAGTATGCGAATTTGAAACATTACAGCTAAAGTTGTTGATCGTCATTGGATCAATTAATATATTGTTATGTGTAGGTATACTGCGTCTTCTTTTCATTTAATTTTTTTGGTTGAAGTATGAAAAGGGAAATTTTTCTAATATGAATAAACATTTATTCTTCTGCTTACGATGGAATCAGAGTGCAGTGTTTTATTAACCTTATCCAAAAAGTTTTGCTCATTGATATTGACAGAGGAATTGAACAAACATCAGCTGTTTGAAGACAACAAGATTTTGAATATTTTATTTCACTATCTGGTTGGGGTATTTTTATTTATCGGGTGGCCCCCCGAATGAAATGGAGATATTTTGAGAATATTTTTTTGTGATGTGTGTAGGGTATTCAAATTATTTACAGGCTGTTCGAAAACAAAAATACAGACCAAAGTTACATTTTTTGGCGCTCTAGTTTCTCGGAACTGAGTGCTTATCAATTTGCCCAAATGTCTGTAATTTTCGAATTTTTGGCTGAAAATGGTCTCAAACGATTTGGTTCGACTCACTGATCAAGAATCCGAGGTCGAAATCGATTCTGTCCGGCCGGCCGTAGGCACGATAACTATCGAACGAAAGGAGTTAGAGGATTGAAATTTGCAAGGTGGGTTTGGAGCGTAAATATCTCGGACGAGTTCGTTAATGGGCGAAATCCATCTAGCGGTTTCGGAGTTATGGCCGATTTTAGTAAAAACATTTTTCATGAATATTTCCGAAACCGATCACTCGAACTATCTGAAATTTAGCATCAAATTGTAGAATCATGACCTTTATACGCATGTGAAGTTTTGTATTGACCAGGTTACCGCAAAGTGTCAAAAAAAAAATTGAAAATTTTTTTCTACAATAACACTCGAACGGAATTTCCTTTATGATGCAGTTCTATCATAAGAATACATTGATATAATTCCAAACTCTGAGAAACCAATACTTTCGGAGATATAATTTGTCTGTTTGAACAAGAGCGCCAAAAAGTTCCTGTCCACAGGGCTTGAACCAATTTTTAAATGTAATACCCTGTATTAGACCAAAAAAAAGGAATGGAAAGCTCAAATTATGATGAGTTACTTCAGATCACTTAATACCTTAGAAGCATCATTTACGAGAAGATGGCGAAAAATTGAAAATATGGAGCTATTATAATGAAGTTATGCCAGCGATACATACAGTATTTTTTCGATTGGACATATTGGTTATTCTTATACAGAAAAAAAAATTACTTCTGGAATATATAGAGTGATCATAATTAATTTTCAAACATCAACTAAAAATAATGGTCAAAAACTTTCCTTTTTCAAATGGCACACCCGGTGGTATTTCTATAATTCGTTGAACGTGAAGATTGATTTCGAAACTATCTTCATAAGGTTTTCCTACACTTAAACCTGATAGTTTCTCAGCAATTTTCGACCATTGTTTGTAGTTGATATTTGTAACTGGTTTCTTCATTAATTGCTATTTAAAAACACGCCATAATTTGAGCTTGCCATTTCATTTTTTAAGTCAAATACAGGGTGTTACATTTAAAAAAATGTGACTTTGGTCTATATCTTTGATTTCGAATACCCTGTATACATGAAAATAATTTTAAATTGTGCTTTTGAACACCCTACACACAATATTCTCAAAATATCTTCATTTACTCCCTCAAAACGAGAGCCGCGTCTGTGGTGGGCCACCAGGTATAATACCACTAGAAATAGAATTTTGCTGGCAAAATTTGTCAATTGTGAGATAATAGTTCGTTTCATGGCAATTTCTCGGAAGATTTTTGGATCAAAATTACCGAAAAGCAGTTCCATGATCCATTATTGGAATTTCAGTGTTTTACGCCATCTGTCGATAGATTTACAAACCTGAACTTATTAGACGTAGGTTTCTGCTGGAGAAAATTATAAAAATAATTGCTTTGAAATTGTACCCACAGATGTCAAAGGTGTTATTATTGAAAATTCGAAAATTACACACAATTGGGCCAAATGATAGCACTCTGTTCCCTAGAACATATGCGCAAATTTTATTAGAAATGGTAAAAGCGGGCTATACCCGCATGAGTAGAATATTCATCTGATGAACGTTTATCCTTTTAGTTTTCTCGACACAAAAGTTACAAAACTTGAATTCCGAGTATTAATTTTCTTCTGAACCTAATCCGACCCTGTGGAGAAGAATTTTAACTCGTATTTAATGATCGAATATTATATAGAATGCGGGTACTTGGATTGATATATATTATATATATCCTATGATGCAGTGTGCATTATTATAGAGTCAGTTTCGAATATATCTCACAATATGAATAAGTCAACGCGAAAACCCACCCTTACAATTGGAGATAGAATCATTCATGATGAAAGCCCCGTGTTTTTCATCGCAGAAATTGGTCAAAACCATCAGGGTGAAATTGAAATAGCCAAAAGATTGATAGATGAAGCCAAAGTAAGTTATCAATTATCCGTCCATAATCTATTTGCGATTTCCATATTTTTCAGAAATGTGGGGCAGATTGTGTGAAATTTCAAAAAACTAATTTAAGCGAAAAGTTCACTCAAATGGTGCTAGAGAGGCCTTACGAAAGCTGCAATTCTTGGGGCAAAACTTACGGAGAACACAAAATGTTCCTTGAATTTTCATCGGAGGAATTTCAAGAATTACAGCAGTATGCAATCGAAAGAGACATTCTATTCAGTGCTTCCGCCATGGATATCGACTCCTTCAATTATTTGGATAGTATGAATGTCCCATTTATTAAAATTGGATCAGGAGATGCAAATAACATTCAAATGTTGAAAGAAGCAGCAAAATATCCAGGACCCTTAGTAATATCTACCGGTAAGACTATTTATTATAATTCCAGTCCTGCTGTGCCTCAGGAGGCGAAAGCACACAGAACAAAACTGATTCTCCAGACTCCCACGAGCTTCTCGGAAGTCCACAATAATATCAATCAATTCTATAAGCTCAAACATATACATACAAATACATATCACCAAATATCATTTACTTTTAGGTGTGCAACCATTTGAAGATGTCAAGAAAATATACAGTCTTATGAATTCAAATAAAAAGTATAATTTTGCATTGCTTCATTGCGTTTCTTCCTATCCGACACCCTTAGAAGACATCAACTTGAAAGTTATCAGCCTCTATAGACAAAGCTTTCCAGACATTATTATTGGATATTCTGGTCATGAATTAGGTATTGAAGTGTCTATCGCTGCCGCAGTTCTAGGAGCTCGAGTAAGAACAATTATCGTAACAAAAATAACACAGAACTGATTAATAACTAAATCAAACAGCTCTCTCAACTTTTTTAAATGTTTCCAGATAATCGAGAGACATTTAACGTTGGATCATGACCAAAGAGGATCAGATCACAGATGTTCCTTATTACCAGATCAATTTCGGGAAATGGTAGAGAAAATAAGAAATATCCAGATTGCGTTGGGAGTACCAAAAAAAATTTTAACTAATTCCGAAATTCCATGTTGGAATAAGTTGGGAAAATGCATTGTTGCCGCTAGAGATCTGAAAAGAGGCCAGGAAATCCAAGATGGAGATTTGAAAACAAAAGTAGCTGAACCGAAAGGAGTTACTGGTATTTTATACGAGACTCTCATCGGATCCGTTTTGAGACGAGATTTAAATACAGATGGCGTTATATTTCATGATGATTGTGAAAATAAATTAGCATAAATCGCTGATATCATGCAGGATTTTATTTATCTCGCAAAAGAAAATAGAAATTATTTAAATTATACATAACAGAACAATTAACTATTTTTTCCTTTCATATTGCCAAACATACACAGGAGCCCTGTATTTACCACCTTTCTTAACTTTTTTTGGAGGCAAGATACTACTTTTACTAGCCACATGCCTCTGTATTTCTAATTTCTGTTGGATGACTGCTAACTCTTTTTCTCTATTTATTCTTTTAGTCAGTTCCTCATACATTTGCTTTTTTTTGTTTGTAGCTTTGACTAAAGCATCTACATCAATATCTGGCAGTTCTTTATCCGATAAATTCACATTAAGCCGATTCTTGGCGGCCCTTTCAACTTCTTTATCGAAGTAAGTATGTCTATTAACTGGTTCCATATCGACACTGATCAAATGTAATTGCGCCTGTAACTTTTCAATTTTTTTGCGTTCCTGATTTCTCTTAGTTATTATGTATTTCAGATCTTGAGTTTTCATCAACTTAATTTGGTCCGGTGTATCCTCATCTTCAGTTTCTTTATCGAAATGCATTCCATTTTCCACTTTCGCATTTATCATATGATAATAAAACTCATCAGGGTTTTTGTTCAAGGCTCTTTTCTTGAGTAATTTGATACTTTCCCTCTTTTCATTGCGGTCTGTTGCTCTTCTAACGTAATCCTTTTTTTTCTCTAGTATGCCCAAATGTTTCCGTTCCTCCGGTTGATGTCTCTCAGCATGGACTTTTTGATGTGCCTTGGAGGCTTTCTTCCACACTGACATTTTTAATGAATATATAGCTTAAAATCAATCACTACAAACAAATTTAATATTTACAAAATAATGATAATGAAAACATCAAATTTCAGCTAAATTTTTGGAGAATTAGGTTATAAATGATAATATTCTATGAATGATAGAAAATATGTATATTTTCCAATAAATGGCCTCTTCTCTAGGTATCGCCATAGAGGACAGTTTTCTATGGAATTATGGATTTCACACATTTCCAAAACTCAATTGTAATCTGTGGTTCTACTGTTCTAGGTAGTGTTGTGAGTGTGGAAAATGTCTTAAAGCCGCTTTACACTATGCAATATTGGTGCAATGCAAGAGCAATGCAATATGAAATGACCCAACGGCGCATGCGTGACGGCAATTGTCTGATCAGCTGATGCAACTTTTAGAATTAGAGCAGGGGCTATTTTTCATGCAATTATTTGGCAATTCTGGTTTGTTTTTTAGTGACTTTAATGGAAGCCAACATGAATATGATATGATAAAATTCACTAGGTGTTTGACTTAACCTATAATTCAAAACTTCTTTTCAGCTCTATCTATTTTCATCAATTTTATATGATTGGAATTTCTTTTTATCAATCGATGAATTAGGCATGAAGGTATGGGTTCTCAAGTATGTTTAGTCTACAGAAACAGTACAAGTTTAATACTATTGTATGAAAAGCTTGCTCGCTTATATTCCATCAAGTCTGATGATTATCATAATAAAACAGCACGTTCGAGAGCACTGACTGATATTGCCCAAAACTTAAATAACTTTTTAGATAATCCTATTCAATAAAAGCACGCGGAATGCCCAATTATCCGTAACTTCTATTAATCGAATGACCCACCTCAGCCTACCTTTTATTTGTTGACATATTTTCTTCTTACATAAAACACCGTTATAATAATTGAAATTTCCTCTGATCTCATAATGCAAGTTAATGTTGTCGCAATATAAAAGCTGTGATAAAAGTATAAATTCAAAAGTGCCTTTAGTTTTCTTTAAGTTGATCGTACAAGTCCTTGAAAATAGTATTGCACTTAAATTGCAGTATGGAATAATCATATTCATGCAATGCAATGCGTTGCATTAATATTGCCTAGTGTAAAGCGGCTTTTAAATACTCCTCTGATAAATACTGAAAAATGTCCGAAATTTATCATATCTTCTAAAAACAGTCGACATTAAGAGTTTTTTAGTATTTATGGAAATTATCGAAACTGTCTGGATAAATATCATAAATTTCTTTTCTACTTAAACATTTTTTGAAAATTCTCATTTTGTCCGATATTTTTTCTTCTTTTCTACTTGGATCGAAGATGCTCAACGATCTGAGATGCCAATTTTACAAAAATTTTTAAAGAAGTTTATTTTTTTCTACTTGGATCGACGATGCTTAACGATTTGTGTTGCCATTATACAGAGTTTTTTCTTAAGCAGTTTATTCTTTTCTACTTGGATCTGTGAACCAATTGGAAAACTATACAAAGTTTTTTTTAAACAAGTTAATTTTTATTATTTAACAGTCTAACTAAATCGATTTTTCTAATACTAATTCTTAATTCAGAACCTGGCTCCGGTCCTTTATCACTGATACTCAATAAAATAACACGATAATAACTCAAATTGTCCTGATATTTTAACTTAACATGTGACAATTGTCATATTTTTCCCGATTTTTCCACAATGTCCGTAAATACTTAAATACTCAAAATGCTCGACCTTGGGGGAAAGTTTCGGACATTTTTCCAGGATATTTGTCCTTAACTTAAAAACTCGAGTATTTCACATCACTAGTTCTAGGAATACGTTCCGTAAATCAACCAAAGTAACCAATTTTTTCAGGACCGGTAACTACTCTGGTGAGATTGTCATCTGTCAGTTGTTTAAGTTTATAGGTTAATTTTTTTTTAATATTCGTGATATCAGTTAACTTGAAGTGGAACAAATAATATCTAATCTATCTCAATTAAAGAATCCATTATAATAGCAACAAAAATTTGTAGTTTTTGAATATATTATCTAAAACCAGTTGAAACATACCACAGAACACTTTTGACATCCAAACAATAACAAACCAAAAGAACCAAAGAAATTCGTCGGTTGTTCTGGTGCCTGAAAATCTACCGCTTTCTTAGGAACCAAGTTCCGTAAATAACCTATATTTCAGGAACCAACCGAACATTTCATATTTACGGAACGGAAAAGTAGTAGTATTCCTTGTCTATGGTAGTAACCGCAACAACCAAGGTGATTTACGGAACGTATACTAGGTGTGTGCCTGTAGTGTATGTTCTGTGGTGTGTGCTCTATGATATATAAACAATAATTTTGGTTATGTTAAAAGTTTAACTATCCTGATTTCTATAATAATTATATCCACGTTCCATAAACCGTAATTATTACTATAGTTTTGACTTGTTCGTTACTTGTTTATTTGTTTGCGTCTTGGACTAGGAGTTTTTCACAGTGATCAGTGCAAATAATAATAATGAGTTTTCCCGAAATGAAAAGACAGATAAGTAGCGAGTATAGATTACTTGTACCTCATTCAATTATCAAAAAGCTTGATGCGATTGTCCAAAACTCCTTCATGAAACTGGAAGAATTATGTGAGGCTTACGAAGCCCAATATAAAGAAAAAATAATTTTTTTCATCAGTTACTACAATGAACTTGTTCTCGAGTTGGTATCGAATAATGGTGACACTAATTCGATAAATTTCGAAAAAAAGCCAAGAGGGTGGAGTGGGCTGGAAGAACTGATCCATAAAATAGATTTCTCTAATGTGCTCCATGTGGATGTGAGAAAAATTAGCGACCGAAAGATGACAGTGAATGAAGTTCAGAAGTGTGCAATTGTGCACTTTTTTATTGAATTCCCCACAAATGAGAACCAAGAGATAGTTCAGAAGTTGAAAATATTCCCTAATTATGTAGGGAACGAAGAAATTCCAAAATTCTTTGACAAAATGCAATGGGAAATTAATGGAATTTACACTGGTTTCGTATCTAATATTTATGATCCATCTAAATTTTGGATGAAATTTGGAGAAGTTGATAGATTACAAAGACATTTATGGGAATTCTACAGTGAAAAAAAGGAGGATTATGTCCTTTCTTTTTCGGAATTAAGTATCGGACTAAATTGTGCAATATACCTTGATGGCCTATATTACAGAGGAAAAATTGTTAGAACTTATATTCAAGATCCAGACTGGTTCATCGTCTTTCTATATGATCATGGTATGATTTACAGAGCAAATCGGGAAAATTTCTTCAAATTAGACGAAAAATTTAGTGTCTTTCCTGCATTTGCAGTGAGGTGTACGTTGAGTAATGTATCTCCGATTGATAATGAATCATGGACCCAAGAAGCAGTAGACAGATTTGATGATTTAACAAAGAACGATAAGAAGCTTGCAGTGAAAATAGCTCACATTAAGCTTAAAAGGAAAATTTTAGAAGTATATTTGATAGATCCATCATCTCAAAAAAATGGTAAATTACCTACAATAAATCACTTACTGGTGCAAGAGAATTTAGCAAAAATCAGTTGGCAAGCACCAGTAAAGTCCAAGGAAAACAGTGTTTTCAAACGTCTGAAAGATTTCCCTTATCTTCATCCCATACATGAAATGATCGAGAATGGAACGGCTCCTGCGCACCTGAGTCTTACTGACAAATTGAAGAAGTGTGTGTCTTGGGATGTGCTATTCCCAGAATTGTACAAATACGTAGGTTGATCGATGAGAACATCAAGGAAGTTCGATTTTTGATGCCCCATAATAATTACTTTCTACCAGGGTAACTTTCTTAATAAATCAATGATTTTTCCTATGAAATATGTTGGAATTCGAACAGTTATTTTAGGGAATTTTGAGAATTAATGTGAGTTTTGTAGACTGAAAGCTTTCATTAGCTCCTCTAATGTGATTTTAGTTTATATTTTTAGGTTGTTATGTTTCCGTGAATACTAATTTTTTTATATTAAATATTTATTCTCGAGTATCTGTTTCATTTTAGGATTACTCAAATTGTTTTAAATCAAATCTTGTTTGTAACAACCAATTTATGATAAAGATGAAATTTTTTTTTCATTATTATTTATCTATCAACTCTCGAAATTACATGTCCAATTTTTCCTGTATATTTTCTAGGGTGTTGTATAAGTATACCAATTCTTCTTCATCTAATCGGAGAACAGTATCATCTGCAGATCCCTGTAATTGTATCGTTGCTGTGGGTACCATTTCTTTCCTGAACAAGGTTGAAGCAGCTTGTAAGTTCAATTCCCAGGAAATATTTACAAGTTTATTCAGATCTAGAATAACGAAATAGTACGTTTTCATATTTGTTAAGTTTGATCATATTATTGTACCAGGGAAACTTACTTCCTAAATCAATGTTTTGGCCAATATCTTCCATCCAAAATTTGATCCAGAAACTTGCCTTATCACTTTCAATATTGAAGTCATTTATCAGAGCTTTTTCTAAATCTGTAGGTTTTAGAATAACTTTAGACAAGTGTTTATGTAAATATGATATTGTTTCTATTATATGTCTAGTTTCTTTATCATTTATTTCCGATTTTTCCATCAGGTTATTTATGTCGCTATCTGTAAACATTTCTTTGGAATGGATTTTCTTTAAAATAAACTCGAAGGATTCTAGAGAAACCAATCTCAACTGACGTATGCCTTCATCAAGTCTGGAAATGTATAATTTAATAGACTATACACTTGGTTCTATAAAAATTATATGTGAAATTCTACTGCTAGTACAAACTGAACCAAGCATATTCTTCCACAGCAGAACGGAACAATACATTAATTAGTGACAGAAACTCAGATGGTTTCTTCCGTATAACGTTTTTGCATCTTACTTTTTGCTCCGTGGTATGGATTTACTCCAAAGTGAAGCCATTTTCTCATAATGTTTAATGAAAAAATTTCAGAAGTCTATTTATTTATTTCAATGAATAAAGAACAATTCTATATTTCTATATTCTAAGATTTATTTACATATTTTGATTTTGACATTTTATTGACTTAAGGGATATTATATTCTATGGAATGTCATCTGTTTTTTCTATATTCCAGAAATGGTTAGCACAAATATTAAATTCAAACTGGATTTGAATTTTAAATATTTCCTACAGCCTCATTCCCAATGAGATTAATAAAATAAATGAACGAAGCTTATCGATTCGCAAAAACCTGGAATTCAACTGTTTATATGACTCGAAAAAAGAAAAACGTTTTTGAACATGCGCAAGTCTTCCCGAAAATGGGGGTTTTTCATTTCCCATTTCCAAGTACTTAACCGCGTAGCGCAGGCGTTAGAATTTTCTAGCGGTAAGAAAGATGGTGTTTATTTTTGATTTGATCTTGAATAATTTGTAGTGAGCTGCGCCAGGTACATCATGGCCTTTGATTGAACGGTGAAATAACTTGATTTGAACCTCAGAGGAAGAGAACAAGTCCCCTATTCAAAAAAAACTTTCCCCAGTTTTTGTTAGCTGAATTATTATAACCTCCAAGAAAAACGTCATTTTTTGTTAGATGTTGAACATAATTGAGATGAACAAAAAAGCCGGCAGACGTTGAATGGTTGAAGATAGTAAAAAATTAGTATAAATAATAGGAAACATCAATACATAAGGACCAGTGAGAGATGTCTGTTAAAACTCCAGTTTCACAAAATATAAAAGCAATCAACGAAAAATTGGGGTACGACGCTTTATCCCCCAATTTTCATATGCCGAACTATGAAAATTATCGAGAACACGACAGTTATCATGGCTTGAATAATAATTTTTCGAAAGATATCAGTCTGTCACCTTTGGATGTCAATTTTCAAAATACTCAAATCTTTACGGTTCCTATAAACGTTCTGCCACCTCCACCCCACAAAATAGTACATTATCAGAATAATATAATACTCAAGAAGTTAGATAGTAAGTATGGTGGGAAGAACAAAGATATCAGGTCCGATGTGAGAGCCGTCTCACCAAAAGGATATGAGAGCGATGAAAGTGGGAGGTCTTCTCTCTATTCAACAAAGTGCGTTCAGCAGGCAAATAAAAATAGTGATAAAATAAATAGTAAGTATGGCTTCCGTATTTAGCTCCAGCCGTTTTCATTTAGCAACATCGCATGTGATATGTGATGAAAATTCGTAATCTCTGAAAGAAAAATCAACATGTTTCAACATGGAGTCCATCAAGAGCAATCCAATATTTATTGGCTCCCAAAAAAAGTGGTTTGTTCAATTAGGAAAAACCGTATATGTTTTAATTCACTGTTTCTCAAAGATGGAAATGAAAATCCATGTCTTCTTCCAATCGGGAGGTAGTTCCATGCATTTTTTGAACACGTTAACCAGGTCCTGATTTATTGACTGATTTCAGTTGTTTCATTATATTTTCAGAATCAAATTTGAAGACTGATAATAAAAATGGAAAAAGCGAACAATACTCATCAGGGAAGTACAATAGTCATTCTCCCAAAGTTTATCAACCAAACTATTACGATCAACCCAATGGAAATACAAATTTGAGAAACAAAAGGTAAGGACATATTTTCCGGATATGAATCGCAATATTTAATTCAATTTCGTTTGTATCAATATCGAATATGTTTTGGCATTAAAACTATGACCTGCACAGACAATGAATGCCATAGATGATGTTGTGTTTCTTTCGGAAAGACAATTTTCTTTGGATTTTTCTTCTCTGGATGGAGTGTCGATTCTGAGCAAACATTGCAAGAGTTCCCTTAATTTCAGGAGTTTTTAAATTGGTATCACTGACAGTAATTCCTCATGGTTTTGTTTTCATTTTCCTTCGGTTTTCTTCAAAAAAATTGTATTATCCCTATTTTGGGATGTTTATTCATAAAGGAGGTTTTTCGAAGCCTGTTTAGACCAATAGAAAGATGATATTGAATATTATTGAGCGATTTGCAGCCCAACGAGTAGCCCCCATGTTTTCAATTATATGATGACCACGCAGATGACTTGGGTGTGTAGGGGTATTTTTGCACCGCAGCAGCAAGGATTCCATCCCAGTAGGTAAGGTGTTTGACATCAGTTTGTGTAGGAAAATTATTTTTCAAGACTTTGTAGAAGAGGTTAGTGTCTGCCTATACGGACCCCTTCCAAGCCCTGGTTTTTCTCTGAACTGTCCTCTGTAGGCTTTCAGGTTTAATTTGGCGCTCTATACTGGTGGTTTTTGATGCACAGAGTGTTGAATTAAGTATACAGGCAAACTTACAGGGGTGTAAATACTGCCACCCTGTGTGTTTTTCTGTTCAGTTACCTTTGAGTCCGTTAAATACAAGGATAGTCCCAGACTTATAGACCACATTAGTTAGGTTAGAATCAGTCGCTTGGCGGGAGATCCATATTCAAATTTTTTAACAAGGAATTTCAACTTTGAGATGAAACCACCCTATTTAAAAGAGAATGTTAGAACAGAGACAACAAGTATTGGGTACCTTCATCATTAGTGCATGTTTTCATGTTATTTCCACATTAAAATCTACTTCTATTTATTCTTAAATCAAAATTGAAACCATTCTAGTTCAAAAGATTTCCGTATGTCGTAGATGACTTCTGTTGTGCGTCATTACAAGGCCGATTTAGGGTTATGTTATTATTTTTGACTGATTTCGAGTGAGCTAAGACATACGTCAATCGAATTTGGTGAACACTTTTATATTTATTAATTATTTTGGAAATATACAATTTTGTTATGAAAACTTGATTCTAGATGGTTGAGAAAGGTTCACAGAATCTATTTCAACCGAAGTAAACCTTAAGAAATTAGCCAAAGTATCTAAAAACAGGCGAGAAATTCGCGTAAATTTCAGGTCCATAAGAAATGTATGGGGAATTCAGTGCTCGGATCCACGGATGGATCGTAATTCAAATTTACCGCCTAACCTAACTAATGTGGTCTATTGTAACCTCATTCAACGTCGTGAAATGCCACAGACACAAGTTTCCCGTCCCCAATCCATGTTTGAAGTAACTTATGTTATTCTTGCAGAAGAACTTACATAGTTCCTGAAGATAACTGTAAAGATCAAATCACAGCTTTTGATTTCAATATAGAATCAGAAAATCCTCCATTTCTTTTCACTCATAATATCTACAAGTTTGATATTTGATATAACTCATTTTTCTTATCAGGGTCGGATACTTCTGGGACTCCCCTTCTATCTCACAGCGGTGTACTTTTATATTTCGGTATACGAACACAAAAACAGCAACAAATTACAAGGCTATATCATTTTTAAAAATATTCTACATGGATTTATTTCAATCAAGCAAACCTATATGTTTGTCTCCATATTTGATTGAACACCCTGTAGGTGTGGTGTTCTGAGATCTTTGTAGTGCTTTTGAGACTTCGAAGCAGGTTTTAAAATTATCTGATTATCAATTCCTATCCAGAAATCAAAATTTCCAAGCAGTAAAATTTAATTCTATTCGATGTAACCCACGACACAGTACCTTCTGTTTGCCCTTTCGACCGTTATATTTTATTGAACTTGGTGCATCTTAAAATTGTTCCAAGAAAGAATCGTTCAATACTTGACCCAATTCTACTGGTGAGTTGATTTTCAGGTACTACACGAACAGTTCTTTGAGATCGAAACAGAACACGTTCAAAAATTATTCGATAGATAACATAACGAGAAGGGTGTACGGGCTTATGGAGCGCTTCAAGTCCAGGGCGTACCTGATGAAGATCGATCCAAATCCCGAGATGCTGTTGAACGGAGGCACTTCTGATCATCTCAGTCAGGCCATATGGGATGTGTTCCTATGTAAGGCGCAGAAGGAAAGTACTTACATTAGTAAATTGGAGACTTGGAAGACTATATTCTTATCGATTAAGGTGAGGTGATTCTTTGAAAATGTCTGATCAACAAAGAGCATAAACATACTGCTTTAGGATGGGGCAAGGTTGGTCGTAAAAAATTATCTTCATCGTTATTTTCAGAATTGTCTTGACAGTTACGGCTTATTCATAGTAGGCTCCACGATGTCGGGTTTTGGACTGGAAACCAGCGATATCGATATGTGCCTATTGACTAAACCTTTTGTTAATGATCCAAGGATAGATGCTCTCACTCATCTAGACCATGTCAGGAATCTTCTTGTGAATGATGGTAAGCATTATAGGTTAGGTTAGGCGAGAATACCCTGTTTTCCAAAAATATAACTGCTGATGTGGCAACCATGTATAAAGATTAGGCCTAAGTAATTAAACTACAACTTTCCTTGGCACAGTAATGTTTACATACAATTTTATTGACCCATTTGGATGGCAAAGTTTCATCATGATCGGTCAAGTCGTTTCGGAGTTGACATATTTCGTAAGACACCCTGTATAGCAGCGGTTATCCTTTCGCAACGGTTTTACAAAGTTGAGAATTCTCCTCGCGATAGAAATCTCGAGGTGGCATTTTACTTAAAACGCTTGCATTTTAAAATAATCGATGCCGCGAGCAATTCAACACCCTGTATAGTAATGGTTTATTTCCAACGATGTATATCTCGAAAGTATATTTTCCAACACGAATGAATGAAATGGTATGTTCATAGCGTTAAAAACAGGAAGTTGCAATTGACATTAAAAGAAAATCACCCTGTATAGAGATTTCTGAAAAATACATTATAAGAATTCATCCAAGGTTCCTATTTAGATAACGGTTTGTTTGTGACACGAATCAATTCAATCGTGTAAATATGCCCGGAAAAAAAAATAAAAACACCCTTACATAAAGTCAGCAGATATACCGTTATTCGAAGTTAATATTCCGATAGAAATTGAAAAAAAAACACGAAAAAGTGTAATTCCTTTTACCGGGATTCGAGCCCGCCTTCCCTCGTTTCGAAACCGAGACCTCGACGGCTTAGACACCCGGGCTATCGGGCTCCTCGTACGATCTCCGGTATTAGAATAAAACGTCGGTACTTACCTGGGATATATATTCTAAATTTTCACTTTTCGACATAAAATCGCCACATGGGGGTTTATTTTACGGTTTTTTACCCTTATCTTCGAAAACTGCCTAGAACGGCCGTTTCGGATTAATTTTGACGTTTCTCAGACAGAGTTTTAGCAGGGAAAATTCCCGGGGTCGAAACCTCCAGAACTTGTATCGATTTAATATATTTAGACTTATCCCAGACGAAAGATTTCGGTCGTGTTTGTCGAACCGATACTTCTTCTCCATCTCGACAGAGAATTCGGAGCCCGACCCGTCCCATCTTCGAAGCCTCACGCGAAGTAAAGTCGATACCTCGTTTTTCGAGCTTTTCGAGGAAAAAAACACATTTTCGTTCCTAACTCGAAAACGGCGATAGATATCGACTCGGGGTCTTCGGATCCACCCCTTCTCCCTCCCAAAGTTTCTTTTCCACCCCCTTCGAACCTCGACCTGTCCTCTAGATTTTTAAAACAATTCCCAAAATTCCCGATTTACTTAGGAAAAATCGCAATTTTTGGGCGCATGTTCTAGGGGAACATCGTCCTATCATTTCGTCCAAATGTCTGTAATTTTCGAATTTCGAGCTGAAAATTGGCTAATAGACTAATTCGGACTCCCTGATCACGAATCCGGTGTCAGATTTTTGGGTGCCGTACGGCCGGCCGGCCGTACTTCCGGCCGTAGGCACGATAACAGGAGCACCGAAGGTCCTATCGACTTCAAACTTTCAGGGTAGGTTTCTGATCAAAATGCGACGGTTAAGTTCGTTAACGGGCAAAATCGGCCGGACGGTTTAGGAGTTATAGACATTTAAAATTTTGAGGTTATTTCCCTGATATTTCAGGAACTAAAGAAGATGTTGAATCGAAACTTGGTAGTCAGTTCGAGGATATAAACGCGCAACTTTTGGCAAAATTCTGTTATGATCGAAATGTTGGTAATTTTTAAAAAAATATTTCTTTTAATTTTTTCGAAAAAAAAATTTTTTTTTCGTGAACTATTCATCAGATTGCAACAAAAACTTGTACTAACGTCAATTGTAGTATTTTGCAACATTGTGCAAAATTTTGGCTCTATACGATTTCAATTTCTGGAGATATAAGACAAAATGTGTCAAATTTCCTGGGTCTCTCTCAGTATTTTCATCGATTATTCTATGAACTCTTTGAATTCCACCGAAAACAAATTCAAAGACATAAACATAAAGAATCAAGTCATAGTTTAGACGTCGAAAGAAGGACGATGTTGATCGACTTGAAAAGGTACCTATTTCAAGAAATGCAATAATGAAATGCTTAATTTATGGAAATAATATTATCTAAGTATTGTTGGGATCGGGCAGTTGGAAAATTTTTTAATAAAAAAATTTGTACCGACGTTAAATCAAGCATTCTACACGAGTGTGCAAAATTTCAGTTCGATACGATCTCAATTCCAGAAGATATTGCTTAAAATTCACATTCCAGCGTGTTTTGACGTTCTATGGTCACAGAAAATCGTCACAAAAATATATTTACCTCATTTGACGGCTGTTTGTCAAATCAATTAATTCCAATAATTGATGTCAGATTTCCTACATACCAAGTTCAAACACATTTTATTATATGGAAAACACTTATTATGATCACGTTCTACAGGAATTGATACTAAATAGAAGCTAGATGAAGATTATTGTAATGGAAAATTTGTGTTCCAGAATAATATTAAGGTATTCAACATGATACTGCTTTTTTTCTTTACTGGTCAGTACGGGCCACAAGGAACATGCGCCCAATAGCTCCTGTCCACAGGGCTTGAACCAATTTTTTCAACTTATAAGGACCCCTCCGAAAAATCTTCTCGATAACCTAGAAATCTTTCCCCTTCCGTCATAATGTAGCGGTTATATAAGAGGGTTTAGCCATCCAGCTACCGCCGGTTTTTACACCTCTTTCCCTAAGTAATCGGTTGCCATGACATAAGTTCAATTAGTATATATGGAAATATGGAATAAAAATATAAAACACACATAAGTACATGGATATTACAGGCACTTTATAAGTTTTTCCTTGAATACTACGAGAATATTACAGGTTTTAATAACATTTATAGGTACTAGCACAGACCTCTGTGGCACACCAATATTCACATCGTACTTTTATACTTTCTGTATTTGTTCCTGTAAGGTAGGCTTTTAATAGGTAATAAGTTAGATTTTTTTTCCAGGAATTGTCAAGGATGTTGAACTTATAGTGGCCAAAGTCCCGATTCTTAAATTCAAAGATCTAGCAACTGGTTTCGAGATCGATTTGAATTGCAACAACGGTATCGGGATTCATAACACTCATCTGCTGCTCTGTTACGCTCGTCTAGATTGGCGAGTAAGAGCCATGGTAGTGATCGTCAAAGTATGGGCCCAGACGAACAATATTAACGATGCGAAAAACATGACAATATCCAGCTACTCCCTGGCCCTCATGGTTATCAATTATTTGCAATGTGAGTATCAAGTTTTAGGTTAGGTTTTAAGCGCTTGAGTGAATTGAAATAAAATATGGAAAAATTTATACAATTTTTATTTTGTTTAAGTTGATTCAATGTTATTTGACAGCATAAGCCATGGATTTAACATACCCCAGAAATTAATCGGGAGGCGTTAATTTACATGATCATGGAGACCTGCTGGCAGGACAGTTTCTTGATAAATCGATAGATTTGTTGGTGGTTCGCCGCAGAACACCATCCTGTAGGAACCATGGGTTCTCGATGTTCGAATCTTGGATTTTTGGAAAGGAAATTTTCGTATGAATAACTTGCTCAGAAGAACTGCTGGCTATGTAGATCAACCGGTTCATTGATCTGTTGGTTATGTAGATCTACAACACTTTTTTTTTTTTTTTTAGAAGAGTTGGAGAAACTTCCCTAAACTAACCTAACCTAACTAATGTGGTCTATAGACCACATTAGTTAGGTTAGGTTCGAAATTTCCCGCCTAACCTAACTAATGTGGTCTATAGACCACATTAGTTAGGTTAGGCGGGAAATTTGAATTACGATCCATCCGTGGATCCGCGCACTGAATTCCCCATGCATTTCTTATGGACCTAAAATTTACGCGAATTTCCCGCCTGTTTTTAGATACTTTGGCTAATTTCTTAAGGTTTATTTTGGTTGAAATAGATTCTGTGAACCTTTCTCAACCATCTAGAATCAAGTTTTCATAACAAAATTGTATATTTCCAAAATAATTAATAAATATAAAAGTGTTCACCAAATTCGATTGACGTATGTCTTAGCTCACTCGAAATCAGTCAAAAATAATAACATAACCCTAAATCGGCCTTGTAATGACGCACAACAGAAGTCATCTACGACATACGGTAATCTTTCGAACTACACTGGTTTCAATTTTGATTTAAGAATAAATTGAAGTAGATTTTAATGTGGAAATAACATGAAAACATGCACTAATGATGAAGGTACCCAATACTTGTTGTCTCTGTACTAACATTCTCTTTTAAATAGGGTAGTTTCGCGTCAAAGTTGAAATTCCTTGTTAAAAAATTTGAATATGGATCTCCCGCCAAGCGACTGATTCTAACCTAACTAATGTGGTCTATAGGGGAAGGGAAATTTTGAACGACAGTCGTTGCTTTTGAACGACAGCGTCGTTGGTTTTGGACGACAAAATCGTCTCATGAATTTTCGCCTTTAAACTTCTTATTGTAATCTGCCAATTCCAGGTGGCGTCACCCCACCTGTTCTGCCCTGTCTGCACGGCCTGGTGCCGGAGATATTCAACTCGTCGGTGGAGACCAGCACGGACGTCCAAGAAGATATAGAGTTCATCAGGGACTTTAAATCCGACAACATGAACTGCATAGGGGACCTGTTCATCGGTTTCTTGAACTATTATTCCCATTTCAACTTCGCGGAATTCGCAATCTCCGTTCGAACTGGCAGTCGCTTACCGATAGACGAGTGCAGGTACCAAAAATCGCCAAAGAACGACGTGAACCAGTGGAAGTTTCTGTGCATCGAGGAGCCCTTCAATCTCTCCAACACGGCCAGGTCCGTGTTCGACGTTGACAAGTTCAAATTCATCAAGGACATTTTCATGTATTCCTATTGGGAATTGTCCAGGACTAAAAACTTGAACATGATCCTACCCGTACATTTTTCCGCAAACCAAAGATGATTTTCGTAGTGCTCGATTCGAAACCAAAGAACGTTGTTCGTCCGATTGTTTTTCCCGTGACAGAATCTCCTGATTGTTATGGAGTCTACGAGGTCAGTACTTAGACTGTTCCGTTCCTTTTCAGATTTAATTTCGAATGATCCAGATGACGAAAAGGGTTTGCGAGAATTCTTTATGTATTTTATATATACTACATGCAGAGTTGTTCCGATCGTAACAATTAGTGCTGTACAATTTGGCCGTTTAAACCGGCCATAAAGTTTAACCAGGTTAATTAGCTCAGCAGCCAGCTAATTAATTAAAGTTAACCGGTTAAATTAAATTAACCGGTTAAATTAATCAAACTGTCAACTGATTAACCGGTTAAATGGTTTATCGCTTAAAAAAATTCAAATTTTCTCACTAATATATTGAAAATTGTTGCACTGATAGAATGATTTATTTACAAATCTTTTGCAAATAAATCATTCTATCAGTGCAACAATTTTCAATATATTAGTGAGAAAATTTGTATTTTTTTTAACCGATTAACCATTTAACCGGTTAATCAGTTAACCGTTTAATTAATTCAACTGGTTAATCAGTTAACTGTTTAATTAATTTAACCGTTTAATTAATTTAACCGGTTAATTTAATTTAGCCGTTTAATTAATTTAACCGGTTAACTTTAATTAATTCAACCGGTTAACTTTAATTAATTTAACCGGTTAACTTTAATTAATTAGCTAGCTGCTGAGCTAATTAACCTGGTTAAACTTTATGGCCGGTTTAAACGGCCAAATTGTACAGCACAAGTAACAATATTATGTTAAGATTTTTATTTTGTACATTTCGTTAAGATCAAAAGCTTCCTTCGTGATAAGATCGTGGGTAAACGTTGTAGGAACGGTCGCCTGTAGATATTAACTCAATTCGATCTGAACACTCATCGGGTATCGAAATTCTTGGCTTGTTTCAGTTTAGAAATACTCTCTGAACCTTTACACAATGGAGTCTTCCTCTTGAAATTATACATATTTAATTAATAAAAAATGGTGCTTTCAACCTCCTGAACTTAACCCAAATTTGCCAATGTGGCAATTTTGTTCGTAAGAATCTTGACGGGAAAGGATTCATTTAATAGATTACACCGTCTCACAGGGTTCTGATAAATAATTTTTAGGGGATCTTTGATAAGTCGGATGATCTAACACAAATTTATCTACATGTAATTTTCTCGCTGGTCGAATTAGTCATCTCTAACAAACTGTCTGGTTGCCATATTTGTGTCGGATATCCTGTAAAAGAAAATTTTCACCAATTTTTTTTTTAACTACTTAGATTGGGTTAGGTCAGGTCCGGTTGATATAATAAAAAAAAAATCAAATAGAGTGATGAAATTGCCGGTGACGATTCGTGTGGAGATTTTGGTTATGGACAGAATTGTTTAAAACTATGTTTAGAGTTTTGACATCAGATTTGTGTTCAGGAGGTCAGTTTGGGTAAGTGTAAACGGCAAAATGTGCACTATTTCTACAGGCACTGGTTTTGGGTAACGTTTATACTATTAATTGTTATCGATGAAGTAATGTGGTCGATGATGTAATGTGGTGGTTGGGCACTTATCTTTGGTTCGTTAAAATATACTTCATGCTTTCCGATATGTCTCAAAGAGAAGCATTTTGTGAATCCTTGTGAACTATTCGAATTGGATTCGTTCAAGCACAATTTTTGTATGTATCGTATATAAAATCCATGGAGTCAAACGGCATCGAAAACTCTTGCTCTTGTGGATCACGCCAAAATGGGCGATTTACCTTGGAAGTATTTCTTTTTACCAAGAATTAACGTATTCGGAGCCATATTTCTGGAGAGGACATAAATGAAACGTTCAATACTGAAAATTTGTGATGTTTTTATGTGTTCAGATATATATATTTTAATTATTGCAAAAGATTAAAAAAAAAAACAAAAAATTATACTGCCTGGTCGAAATATTTATAAAAATTCGCACCAGGTGAAAAAAAGAATCGTGAACGAGAAAAGAAAAAAGCTAGTGATGAAATATATGATTGTTTGCGATTCGTGAAGTTGCGCTATTTTTCTGTATATATGTATTATAATGTCTATATATCTACATTTTGTAGAAACAAAACCCTGATTATTGTAAAGAAAAAAGTTGGTAAATAAAATAAAAAACAAAAAAAAAAATTTAAAAGGGGAAAATTAAAAAAGACGAATCTGAACTGGAAAATTTTTCTATAATCTCATTCATCTTTGAAGTGTACCCTATTCATTAAAATTTGTATTGTTTTGGTGACTACAAACTGTGATTTTCGCAAATAAAAACTAAAACTTAGTTACCAGCGGTCTGAAAACTACATTTTCTTCTCGCTTGCGGGAAACTTGAAAGATAAATGAGAAACCAAAAAAATTCGAAAAAAGTAAAAACTCGTATTCCAAATCATAGTGCATAATATATGACCTGTGTCACTAGTGTCGATGAAGATGGAGTCACTAGTGTACATTTTTGGTTTACTTAATTGATATTTATTTATTTGTGATAATTCTTTCTTATGAAATAAGCTTAAGACTGTGCAAGTGGGTTTGTAGAATTGTCTTCAAAATATGAGGTTTGAAATAAGAAGTCCCTCATGCAATCATTGTCTTGATTGAAAAAAGATATTAAACAACAGATAAATAACAATGGAAAAAATTTGATTTTTTTCAGTAAAATCTTTTAACATATATTAATAATATTTATTACCATATTCCTTTTAGTACATAAGGACCTATAGGAGGTTCATTTGCCCACAAAATAGGTTGCTCCCACATTCAATAAAAACACTTTAATACATGAAAAAAAAATGATTTGTTATATCAGATTTTTTAAATAATTCAAATCTTAATTCTCTCGCAGGCTTTTGCCTCCAATATTCAAATAAAGAAAACGAGATACTCTATCTTGTTGCAAGATAAATTGTTATAACTTTTCGTTGCCATTGCATAAAATTTCCATAGGGCTGGATTAAATATGCCATCGAAAGATAATTTCAAGCTCTTTATTTTGAAATCAGTTCTTCCATTTGTACTCGAAACAATACATATCAATCGTCGGGTCCTAATACTAAAATTTAGCCTCTATTTGCAACGAAATGGTCTTTCTACTAAGTGTTTGAACATTTTGATTGAAGGGTGGTTAGAGGAAATTACAGCTTTCCTATACAGGGCCTTTGATTAGTACATCGCCAAACTTTATCAGGTCATATGGCCTATTCCTTGTAAAAAAATCCAGAATCTGACCTGGCATTTACTGTATATTTATTTCCAGAAGTTCAGCACTTTCAGTCTTGATAACAAACTATTTTTACTTAGAATACGCCATAGAAAGTTACCTCGATGTACTTTTGACACACCCTGTATAGTGTGGGGAATTAGCAGCGGTCGAACACTATATTCAGTTTGTAAAACAAGAACATTCCTCTCTAAAACTCATTGACATCGTCTTAAATGATCTATAATTGGATCCAAATAGATTTATCACCTTCCACTATAGGTTATGGGCCATTTGCTGAGTCTCATCATAAATACCTCGTTTGACCGCAGCCAACTTCCCACACAGTATATATCTATAACTTATGATTCCGATATCCACTATAAATTTCTTCAAAATAAATAATCCATAAAAAATGGCGCATGGCGCCTTTTAAAATTAAAATGGCCATCCTGAATTGGCTTTTACAGATTTAATTGTTCATTCGAGACGTTTATTGTAACACAAATCAGTTTTTCGCGATTTTTGTACTCTTACGATATACTTAGAGAATTTTGTATATTGTGCCATATTTTAAACTGTATAAGTATGTGATATTCTACTGTAATCTATTAATAAGAAATTGAAATATTTGTATCAATTAAGGAAAGAATCATTGGAGAACTGCTAACAAATTCGCCTTAGGTCAAAAAACTTGGGACACCTGTGGCTTTAAATTTTGAAGGTATCTTTGTTGAGTGGATTAATATGGTCAATTAATATTCGACAAGGGGGCTGCAGGGCCCAATTTTTTAACTGGTACGGTGAGGATTCTGTTAGTGATTATACAATATTCCTTATAAATAGACAATATTTAAAATCAGATACAATAATGTAAACAATAATTCCTCTGTGTTTGTAAAGAGTTACATAATTTACGTTGAGAAGTAGCGAGTAAAATTTAAACATGCAAGCTTCTGATGCTTGTAAATTTCAGTTCGGTTTTCTATGAAAATTTGTTGATGTGATTAAATTCAATGAGAATTAAACATTTATCCTATTATATGGCTTGATTATTACTTGTAGAAATCACTGGTTGTGATGAAAACAATTGTCCAACCCAACCTAATTATTCCGTGTTCGAAATACGCCATCTCGTGGCGAAATCCAAAGGTAGATTTTAAAATTATATTGAACAACGATTTCATAGTTCTTGATATGATCTTGTAACACTAGTAGCGAAAAAGACACTACAGGGTGTCCCAAGTTCGAGTGCCTATTAGACGTTTCTGCATGGAGAACTGGACCTATTTGAAATCTGAAAATAGGGATAATGATATTGCTTGAAATTCTCTACAGAGCTAAAATATTTTCGAAGCCCAATCGCTTCCGGTTATACAGGGAGTGAAAATAAATTTGATGAAAAAATGTTTTATTCAAGTTTTGCATTCCTGATATGATCAAGTATTCAATGCTGGTGACATTTCTGTTAAAACCATTGTATTCATTCGAATAGTTTTCAAAATATCGAAAAAAAAACGGAAAAAAAGTCAAATATGTGTAGTCAGTATTATGTTCATTATTCTTGTTTTAAATATCCTGAGCGTGAACCGTTTTCAGAACATCGAAGAGGAAGAATGTGGAAAGGTCATGCATCTTTTGAATTTCAGGAATATCATCACAGGGTTTTTCAAATTTTGTGTCGAAAATTGGCCATAACTTCTGTTTTTCAAATTAGAACCCTATTTTTGTATGATTGCGTTGGATTCCAACGCAATCATAAATAAATAGGGTTCTAATTTGAAAAACAGAAGTTATGGCCAATTTTTGATCACAATTTTCGACACAAAATTTGAGACACCCTGTGATGATATTTCTGAAATTCAAAAGATGCATGACCTTTCCACATTCTTCTTCCTGGATACTGTAAAAACGGTTAACGACAGGATGTTTAAAATAAGACTAATGAACATAATACTGACAGAACATATTTGAGTGTTTTTCCGGTTTTTTGTTGGAAATTTTGAAAACTATTCGAATGAATACAATTGATTTAACAGAAATGTATTCAGCATTGAATACTTGATCACACCAGGAATGCAAAATTTGAAAAAAAAAATTTTTCATCAATATATTTTCACTCTCTGTATAACCGGAAGTGATTGGGCTTCGAAAATATTTTAGCTCTGCAGAGAATTACAAGCAATATCATAATCCCAATTTTTTGATTCCAAATATTTCCAGTTCTCCAGAAACGTCTAATAGGCACTCGAACTTGGGACACCTGTATATCGAAAACTTATCTCCAGAATTCGCTTAAAAAAAGTTTCCCATTGAAGATGTGAATAAATAGGAATAAAGATTAGGTAAGAAAAAGAATTGAACCCTTGTACAATTTTTTTAATATCAAGTCAAATTTACAACTAGATTTTTCTGTGCTTCTTCACTCGGTAAGAGGTGTAAGCTATTATTCTCAACATAAAGTGGTTGTGTAGCGGCTGAACATAGCAAGTTCAAAACTGAAGCGTTCTGTGCAATGACCCTATCTGTCTCCATATTATGCTCATACACTTCCTTGAAGTGCTCCAAAAGTCTTATGTTCTCCGGGGGCCAATTTGAAATGTTATCTCGAAATTCATCAAGGAAAATATCGAATGCATTTCGAACAACGTTTGAGAACCTATCTATCGAAATTTCTTTTATGGAGAACTGTAAAAACCTTTTTATAAAATCGTTATCCATCCCTCTGAGTGCTTTGCTCAGTGCTTTCCTCTTCATCAATTCTTCCAAGACTGAGACAGTTTTTTCTGGGGTTTTATTCATAACATACCTCAAAAACACAGCTTCTAGAGCTTTTGAAAATTGAAATTTACGAAGACATTTATCATATCTTGCTTCGGTCTCATGTTTGACTTCCGGTACGAATGAGTCGATCTGGAAATTTAGCGCTTCGTGCGTCGTCTTTGATTTATAAGGAATTTTTTTTTCTATTTTGTCCTCCTTTCGTCTGTGGATAGAAACAACACCATCCACCAAACCGGTGACTAGAGTGTCATCGTTTTTAGAAATACCCATGCTTAAAACACTGTTTGGGAAATCTAAGGTATGTAGAACTTTAAAGTTCAAATCATATACTTTAACATGTCGATCTAAGCTACCAGAAAGTATTCTCTTATTTTCTGAGGCCATTTGAAGACAAGTTACAGTTTTATGATGTTCTGATATGTTCGCCAACAAGCGTCCTCCGGCAAAAGAGTCCCATACTTTGATGTCGTTACCTCCAGCAGAAAGAAATATACCTCCTGTTGGTAGGATGAGCAGAGCTTCTACAGGACTCCCATGATCCAGAGACATCGTAACTTCATTGGTTCTTAAATCGTACATGTTGATTTTGTTATCGTAGCCTCCAGAAAGGAAGATATTTGGTAGAACTGGGTTTACAGCACCTGCGCGAATGTAGTCAACATGCTCTGAAAATATAGATAATTCTTTCTCTGTCGGAATATCCCAAAGTTTAACAGTTTTATCATCTGAACAAGAGATGATTTGGGGCTGGTCCTGAACGAAAAAATTTCGATGAACTGCTGCTGTGTGACCTTTGAATAACCTGAAATAAAATATAAAATTAATAAATTTTTTTGTAATTTCCGATCGAAACTGTTATTGAAAAGATCAGTATACCAAAGGATCTATTCAGACATTGTTAAATGTACCTTAGTAAACTTTTGGACGAAACATCGAATAGTTTGATTACACCTTCTTCCCCTCCTGCACATATAAGTTTTCCATCTGATTTAAATGTAGCTCCATAAGCACTTTCCCTGAACCTCGATAAATTTTTAACAACTAATTTCGTGATTGGATTGTATACTTGCACTCGAACTGAACATGTAACAGCAAAATGATATGGTTCTATCGGAGAAAAATCTATGTAATCTATGGGCCCAAATTCCTTCACTAGCACCGGGGTCTGAAAAAATAATATCTATTACGTACTAGAAACAATATGAAAAGTTGAAACTTTGTTGATCTTAAGGTGCACAAGTTAATTAGACCAATGTTTCAATATTAAGCGCACCATACACTAACCCCTAATTTCTTCCAATATATAGTATCTTCAGTAACACTATCTATCTTCTGATATATTTTCGTGTTAAGTCTCTTAAAATTCGACATTTTTGTATTGTTCATAAAGCCTTTGATCTTTGTTTATACATAATTTTACACAACTAAAATCGTTGAAAAATATTTGAATAAATATTTCCTCAAAAATTTATATTTTTGAATAGGTTAACCCACAGTCACAGAACATATAAAGACGATCGTCATAGAATAGAAGAAATTTTAACCATAGAAACACATGTATAGGCATAGACATTACACTATTTTCTATGGTCTCAGGCTTGCTTCCAACATGTTTTGTTAACGTAAGAACTACTGGCCCAGTGTGGCAGTAGGGCTTCGTTGTGATGGCAACCTCGCAATCGGACAATTGTGCACCTCATGCGCAGAGGTTACTTGTCGGATTGTTAACGGCGGTATGTCAGTTCTGTTTTAGACAAAGAGCAGATAAGTTTACGTACCAAGCCGTTAGCAGTCTATTGTGTTCTTATAAGATTTATCAGTTCCATATATTGAACTCTGTTCTGTTTCTTTGTTGAAGAACATTATTGTTATTAAAAGTAATAATACTTACATGGTAGCAGAGCTAAGTACGAGAAGTGGAATCTCAAGTAGCGTCACTTTGAACGCCATTTTGTAAAATTCGATAAAAAGTTTTTTTTTCACATCACAACACCACAAGAAAATGGAGAAGTTAGTCATTGACGAGGAATTCAACTCCAATGTTCAAGGAACTTCTGGTGAAAGGAACGAGACACCTATTGGAAACATGGCGAGTGAGATAATGTCCATCTTCACAAGCCCGCAATTTATTAGGGTCTTGGCAGATAAAATAAAAGAGGATATTATGCCAAACTCCGCGCAAGCATCATTAAACGTGGAAACAAGCACTAGTGAAATCACGGAAGTTTTCACTCCCAAAACAGTACCACTTCCTGCTTTCAACGTACCGTCAGTAGATTTTGATGACAAATTAAAAGGCCATGTGAATTTCCGATCTTGGAAACAAAGAGTTGAAAGAGATCTGGTAGCCCTAGGAAGATCCAACTTCCTAAATCAACCTCTAGGCGGTGAAGACTGCAACTTCACACAGGAAGACAAAAGGATGTATGATGCACAAGTGAGGCAATATCTTGAAGCCACTCTTCAAAATGGACCGAGAGCACTTATCTCAAATGAGGCTACTGCAGCAGAAGCTTTTCAAAAACTGAAGCTGATGTTTGGGAAGAATGATGTCCAGAAAATGGTGGAACTCCTGGACAATTTTGGGAAAATTGTGCTACATCCCAAGATGAATCCTGTGACTTTCATCACAAGATTTGAAAGTGCTGTTCAGCAATTTCAGGAGCTTGGTGTACCTCTGGACCAGAAAATTATCGTTGCATATTTTCTGCATAAAGTTCGTCATGTACGACCATTTATGGGCTTTTATACAACGATAGCTACTTTGCCAGAGATCACTAGGACTTATGAGTTTGTAAGGAACACATTTCTGGATGTAGCTAGTAGCAATTACAGCTCAGAGATGGAGAACAGTAAGTACAATGAGAAAGACGAAGTTGATATTGTTTGTTCTGTTTGTAATAATGATTTAGATTATAGTTTCAGGCCTGATTGTGATGACATCATCACCATATGCTCAATTTGTTTTGATTCTCCGATGGAGAGTGACTCTACTAACAATACATTTGTTTCAGTTTCTTGTTCACATTGTGATAATATCAGTATTAATTATTGTGATTTCTGTACAGGAAGTAGTTTGGAAGGAAGCTCAGGCGAACCACCCAAGAAAAGGGAAAAGCTTGAAAATTCTTCAAAATCAATACATAAGAGTAACTGTCAATATACTAGAGAACAGTTAGACAAATTGAAGAAAATGACACCTGAGCAAAAGAAATCGGCCAGGTGTAATAAATGTGGTCTGTTGTTTCATAAGGCATCCGAGTGCAAAAATGAGGGCCGTGTATGTTTCTTCTGCTACAAGAAGGGACATGAAAAGAAGGATTGTAGGAAATTGCAAAGTTTGAAATCAAGTAAGTTTCAGTACGATTTTAACAAGTTTGTGATTTCGGTAACATTCCTTGTTGATTCCGGTGCATCTCACCATGTAGTGAATGCACGAAATATTCTGTTTGATTACAAGGATTATGAAATGCCTATTCCTGTTGATCTAGCTTCAAAAACAGAGAACATTTTTTCATTGGGAGAGGGTACTCTACCAATTCTTGTACAGTTTGGAAAATGTTCCCATGTTTTAAAGTTAGTACATGTTCAATATGTTCCTAGTCTGAGAGAAAATGTTCTTAGTGTTCGAGCATTTAATACTCAATTCAAAACGAGTGTTACAATGAATTCTAATAATGGATTTATCTTGTCTAGAAAGTTAAGAAGAAAATTGACTCTTCTGTATGTGTCGGATGGACTGTATAGATTGGCTGTACTGATATCTGCAGAGGCAGAAGAACCGCACCAATCCACTGTAACAAATGTAGTACGAAGCAATACAAATTCAGTTGTTACTAATAAATCTTCACAAAAATCTGTCTGTAAAATAAAGCGTACCACACTTAATCCAGTTATAGAAAATAAACGAGAAAAGATTCGTAGACTAAGAAAGAAGCTTACACGAAGTCAGTTGCAAAAGTTAGATGAAGAAGGTTTAGTTTGGCACCGTAGAATGGGTCATATATCATCTTCTTACCTGGGAAAGTTACCAAGTGTAGTACTAGGAGTTAAAGAACTTACATATAATTATACAACTGCCAGTTGCTCAATATGTTCAAAAGCAAAAATGAATAGAAAACCCTGCCTGAAAGAACGTGAACGAGCAAGTAGACCTTGTCAAATTTTACATGCTGATTTACTTAGTGTCAATCCTCCAACACAGTTCAGTAAGAAAAAGTATATTTTGATCCTTATTGATGATTATTCACGCTATTCTCAAATTTATCTGATGAAACAAAAATCAGAAACTTATAAGTTTCTCACTTCAGGCTGTCAGTTTTTACAATCAGTTTTTCCTGGACCTGGGCAATTCAGTAAACTAAGAAGCGATAATGGTACTGAGTTCATTAGTGAAGCTTGTCAAACAGTTTTAAATAAATTTGGAATAGAATTGCAATTAGCGGAACCCTATCAGCATGAACATAACGGAACAGCTGAAAGGTTTAATAGAACCATTCAAGAAAGAGCTCGAGCATTGCTATTTGATTCAGGCTTTCTTGTTAGTTTTTGGGGTTTTGCATTTTCAACGGCATGTTACCTTTATAATCGCACACCTCACTATGCAATTGACTTCCTAACCCCATATGAAAAATTATTAGGTAAACAGGCAAATCTAGAGAATATTAAGATATTTGGTTCACAAGTGGAAGTTAGAATTGAAAATATACCAAAAGGTAAAAAGCTGCACCCACGTTCTAGCACAATGTACCTGGTAGGCTATACTGATACAGGATATATGTTGTATGATCCAGTAACACATAAAACCATCATGTCATGCAATGTGTTGTTCAATGAAAAGTACAATTATAGTTCCTGCAAAAGTAATTTATCAGTTGTTAGTGAAGAACTTGAAATCACCTCAGAAAATCAGTCAATCACACCTGAAAATTTAATCGATCATAGCACTAGTATACCACAAACATCTGGCAATAGTCTAAATGAAATAGAGATAGAAGAAATTTCTCAACTAGAAAATAGTCAAATTAATAATGAAGTTGAATTAGAAAATATTCGAAATACCAATGTAATTGAAATCGAAGAAATCTCTCAACTCGATAGTAGTCAGAATAGTGAAGAAATAAATCTACCAGAAATCAGTGTCAATACATGTATTTTAAATAAATTTGGTTTCGTTCATGAAGACGACATTTATAATACAAGTAATACCCCTCAGAGCTATCATGAAGCTATCACTTGCTCAAACAGCAGTAAATGGATATCAGCTATCCAGTCAGAACTTTTCTCAATTAAAGAGCATTCAGTATGGGATATAATAGAAAGAGAATCCAGTATGAAAGTCATTCCGGTGAAGTGGGTATTTACAGAAAAAGCTGACGGTAGTTTTAAAGCTCGTCTGGTTGTTGTAGGGTGTAGAGACACAGAAAGCTATACGTCTGAAGAAACGGCATCTCCTACACCTGCTCTTTCAGTAGTCAAATTAATATTTTCATTATCAGTCGCTAAAAATTGGCACATAGAACAACTCGATGTTAAGACAGCCTTCCTGTATGGAAATATTGATAGGACCAAGTATGTAACTATTCCGGATGGTATAGAGATTGATAAAAAGAAATTCGTTTGTAAGTTGCGTAAAGCTCTCTATGGACTGGCAATCGCTCCAAAGTGTTGGTTTGTCACAATTGATACATTTTTACGAGAATCTGGTTTTGAACCGAATCTGCGTGAACCTTGTCTATATCTGAAAAAGATAGGAGATAAAATAGTCCTGATTTTAATATATGTCGATGATTTATTGGTAACAGGAAATAGCTATGACCTTATTCAAGGTACAGTGAATGTATTGAAATCTAGTTTTGATGTAAGAGAGTTTGGTTTCCCCACTAAGTTTCTTGGTTTGGAAATTACAAAATCTGAAAATCAATTGTTTCTTCATCAAACCCAGTTTGTGAAGAATGTGTTAAAAGAGTTTCGCATGGAAAACTCAAATCCAGTTAGCACTCCATTGGTACCTCAAGGAACACACAAAGCTCCTGAGGGTACGAATGAAGCGAATTTCCCGTATAAGAAAGCAATAGGCTCCTTGTTGTATCTAAGTCTATTTACTAGACCTGATATCTCGTTTGCTGTAGGTTATCTTGCCCGTTTTCAGTCAAATCCGCAACAGTATCACTGGACACTTGTGAAAAGAGTTTTTAGGTATTTGAAAGGAACCCCAGAGGTAGGTTTGAAATACACTAATGGCTCACCAAGTTTATCCTGTTATAGTGATGCGGATTTTGCAGGTGATATATCAAGTCAAAAGTCAACTACTGGTTTTGTGATTTTTGCCTTTGGTAATCCAGTTGTATGGTGCTCGAAGCTCCAAGCTACGATAGCACAAAGTTCAGCAGAAGCGGAATTCATTGCATTAACACATGCGGTGAATGAAGCTTTATTTGTAGCACAGTTGCTAGAAGAATCAGTTGATGTTGTTGTTTTTCCTATACCTGTATATGAAGACAATGAAGCTGTCAGACAAAACTGTCTGACTAGTACTAGTAAAAGTCGATTAAAATATATTGAACGAAGATATCTTCTAATTCGTCAACATGTACGAGAGAAGAAGATCAATATATTAAAAATTAATACCAATGATCAGATAGCGGATATACTCACGAAACCTTTGCTAGCAACAAAGTTTCGTAGTTTACGTGACCGTCTAGTTACTAGTGACTATCTGATTAACAGTTAAGAAATGCATGCACTTGTCAGTTTACTGTACTGTTACAGTCTTTAGTTTGTTGGTGTTTGTCAAGGTTGTATTAGAAGGGTCTTCGGTCCCTGGGGATATAATTTAGACAAATACAAGTATCTCAAATTAGAAGGGTCTTCGGTCCCTGGTGATGAGAGATGCGATCATTATGGTATAGGTAGGTCACACTTAACCATAAACACTAATTTTGTTTAACTGAATCATTGATTAAATGTTATACATTATATGTATGATATGCTGATCAACGGTCCAGATCTGTAAGCTGAGCTTATATGCTAGAAGGGTCTTCGGTCCCTGAATGCAGGTAAGGACTCAGGTCATGTTTGTTTTACGTAAGTAAACAATATTATTAGTTATATCTGCTTCATAGTGAGCGATATAATTTCATGTCAGTTGAGTAACATTGTATGAAGGGTCTTCGGTCCCTGAAAGCAATTACTCAGGTATTATTAGTTATATCTGCTTCATAGTGAGCGATATAATTTCATCTCAGTTGAGTAACATTGTATGAAGGGTCTTCGGTCCCTGAAAGCAATTACTCAGGTATTATTAGTTATGTCTGCTTCATAGTGAGCGATATAATTTCATGTCAGTTGAGTAAAATTGTAGGAAGGGTCTTCGGTCTCTGAAAGCAATTACTCAGGTATCATTAGTTATTTCTGCGTCACAGTAGTGAGCAATATAACATGCTTGTTGAGTAAATAAGTGCGAGAAGGGTCTTTGGTCTCTGGGAGCAAATACTCAGGTAATATTAGTTATGTATGCTTCATAAGGAGTGTTATAACATCATGTTTGTTGAGTTAAAAGTGCTGGAAGGGTCTTCGGTCCCTGGAAGCAAGTACTCAGATTAATCCAGTCTGTAAGTTTGGTTCACTTTGAGAAACCTCTGTTCTGTTCGTCAGCAGCAACGACTGCCCATCTATTAGTTCTACTGACTATCCTGTTAGATATAAGAATTATTAATAAAATGTACCAACTATCCCTGTATATATTTATTGTTTATTATGTAAATCTAGTTTTAGATACAAGTCAGTCAGAACTAAATGTATAAGTATGTAAATTAGTTGTAGATTGTAGACAAGTCGTCAGTTGTCCGATTCTCAGATTGGGAGGGGGTGTTAACGTAAGAACTACTGGCCCAGTGTGGCAGTAGGGCTTCGTTGTGATGGCAACCTCGCAATCGGACAATTGTGCACCTCATGCGCAGAGGTTACTTGTCGGATTGTTAACGGCGGTATGTCAGTTCTGTTTTAGACAAAGAGCAGATAAGTTTACGTACCAAGCCGTTAGCAGTCTATTGTGTTCTTATAAGATTTATCAGTTCCATATATTGAACTCTGTTCTGTTTCTTTGTTGAAGAACATTATTGTTATTAAAAGTAATAATACTTACATGTTTTCTTCATTTTTTTGAGTCCCTAGTATCGAGTAAGCAAAACATTATTTTATGTCCTCTCCTCTCTTTTAATAGACCACGAATTTTTTTGAACGCACGTTATATATAATGGGCGAGCCCAAAGTTTCCCTTAAGAAGAAGGGAAACATAGAAGATAGATAATTAGGTTATTATATTCTGACAGCTACGTTGACAGATGACAGTTTTGCAATTTCAAGTAATAATAAAAGGTTCATATTTACGTTAATAATAAAGAAATAATCCAAAATATTTTCGCAACGATATAATATCTTTATAAATGTTGTTCGAAAGTAAATGGTTCAGATACGTAATTAGCACACAAATCGAATTGTGATATTATTCATATGTTTTCCTGACGATCACATAGGACCTTTAAGAGAAACATATTATGTCTAAAACAATTATTCGTCCCATTTATGGGAGAACCTCAACTTGTTCATATAGAAATCGTTTGGACGAGAGAAAAGCTAAAACCCAACGGTATAAAAAGATATTCATTTATTTTTAAAAAAGCTAAATTACTTTTCGTTTCAGAAAAGAACATATTAGGAAGACAGATAAACCAGATGACTTTATTCTCTATGAAAATAGCGATAGTGAAGATGAAACAATTATGTGTGAAAGTGAATTTCTTAATACCTCATTCAATTTTGTGGACTACGTGAAGAGTCGTGAAATAAATAGAAAGTTTTATTCTGTTAATAGAGACTACGGGTCAAGACATATTTTATCACATGAAATGTTTAGAGAAACTTCAATCAATTTAGGCAATATAAATAAAGTGTTCTGTTCTCAGTGGCTGTCAGATAGGCAAATTGTTTTTGGAACTAAATGTAACAAAGTAAGTAAGGGAGATATTTGTAGTCGTTCACTGGAAAGTCCTCGATTATATGATCGTTAACTTTGTTTTTTTTTTCTGGTATTGTCTTGATATTACTTGAATTCTAGGAGAAATTTTTTGAGTAAAAGGTAACAAATTTTGGGATACAGGTGAGATATACAATATTACCCTTTTCACCACCCTGGTATATCGATAACAAATCACGAATGGTTCAGACTACATCAACAAACGTTGTATACTCAATATGTTTTTTCATGATGATGTATTCATAATTGCATAATTGTAGTATTACATGATGAAAGAATTTGCTAAAATAACAAGCCGTAAAAGTCGTTTGAAAAAAAAGAAAGTTGAATATATTCTCATGCATAAAATTTATTATTATTATAAAAATGCAGCCAGTTTTACACAGACTTAATATTTTCAAAATAAAATATTCTCTCTATTTTTGCATTATTTTCCACAACATTTTTTTTTATTTTTGAAATCTATATACTACTGTTTAGAAATACAGAATAAAAAAATATATGATTTTTCATTCTAATATTAATTATTTGAATGCTCCTATTTCGAGTTGACCTAAATTTGTATTTTCAAATCGTTTCATGTTCAAATGATCACCTTGTTTGAGATATCGTATCAATTAAACTTTTTCCATTTGCAGCTGATGGTTTATGACGTAACAACTCATAAATTAGATCACATACCCTCTCTGTTGAGTTCACGAGATCCACTCAGGTCAGAAAATCAACAGATCGGTATACATTCTGTGCAGATCAACCCATCTCGTACTCTACTGGCCACAGTTTCCAGAAATACGTGCGATGTCGCTGTCTATAAACTTCCGACTCTAGATCCAGTATGTGTTGGTGAAAGTGCTCACAAGGAATACGTAAGTTCGAAATAGTATCGCTGGTTCTTACATTTTTTTACATTTATTCGACGATTTGAGTGCGAGAACTTCAAGTTGAAGCAAAACATCTAAAAATTAATGGAATGGTTTTTTAAGTCAATTATTGTCATTTATGATTTGAAAAGCTTTGGTAAGATTTAATAATTTGTTATATGTGCTTCGTAATTGATTAAGTATCAAGAACGATTATTCGTTTTATTGGGAATAAATATGGGGAGATTTAAATCATTATAACTAATTTTCATCAAGTAAAGATTAAATTTAAAACTGATTTATTTGGTTTACAGATTTTTGACATGTGTTGGATAGATGATGAGTTCCTTGTCTCAGGTTCTAGAGACACAAAGATGGCGTTGTGGAGGATAACTCCAGATTTGACAGATCGTAGTATGGACATTCCAGAGCATTGTAGCATTACGGCTACATCGACCAAGATATGTAAAAATTCTCAAAAGGTACTTCAGAATCTCATGAACATATCATCCCATAAAATAATTTTTTTTAATCACATGTTTTTTTTTTTTAATTTTTTTTTTATTTTTTAAATTAAATTTTTTTTTTAAACGACAGTTTAAAGTTGAAGCTAATATAACAGGCTTCGATCTCACATAAACTTATGTTTGAGTTTGTTTAGTGTTTTTAAATTTTTATATGATTTTATTATTTGCTATAATTTATTGTTTTCAATTTTCCATATTATAATTATTGAATTAAAATTGTAGATCAGAGCGCTCACTTACTACAAGGCCTTCAGGGAATTAGCCGCCTTGAGTCTCAACAGTTACATCCACATATGGGACGCTCCGACGTTCAGGCAAAAGTTGTCACGAAAATTGCCTTCATCGCAAGAGAATGTATGCTTAACGGTACAAAATGGCGGAGCTGGTTTGTACGCTGTTGGATGTAAATCTTACACTCTACTTCTAGATTCCAGAACATTACAGGTGAATTAAGCGTTGAATATTTTATGAACCGATCTTTGATTAGTGTATATTTATTTATTTTACGATTTTTCGAAATCCATCTTTCTGTCATTCTTCCATACCCTTTCAGTCTGTGAAGAAGGTTCCATCAAGATATACAGGGTGTGGAATAAGATCAGCCGGATTTCATGGTGATATACTCACAATGGGAACCGGTGTCGGCATGTTAATGTTTTACGATGTAAGAGCTGGAAAATACCTAGATTCCTGTATAAATTCATCCAGAAGTGTTATTCTTAAAGCCAGCAAGAGTTCAGTTGTAAGTATGAGTATAAATGCCACTTTTCGTTGTGATTTTATAACTCTAGAACGGACTCACCTATCCAAACCAAATGTTTAGGCTTTGTTCGGACTATTTAGTAGATGGTTTATGTGAAGTTTGCACGACATCGGTCTAGCGGTTCTTCATTTATCAAAGGAAACTTTTTGAAAATATTACTATAAACGTGATGTTTTTTTGGATGTTAGGAGAGGGCTTTGGGGTAAATTTCGAAGGGGTTTATCGAGGAAAAAGTTTCGTAGAGTTTCGCATTTCGGAGCGAAAAAAAAATCGCGAAAAGGCGAAAAAACGCCGATTTTGGAAAACAGAGCAAAATTGTGGAAAGGAATTCGGAGGAACGGAGGCGTTCCGAACGACGGTATTTGCGGGAACGCGAAGACGAGATTCGAAATTAGTCCGTAACGGAGCCCTTTTTTCGATCCTCTCTTTCGTTTTCCCGGAAGATCGATAGGAAAATGTGACTTTTCGCGAAAATCGACTAAATTCTGACGTTCCACGTATTTCTGTGGCGAATTTTAACGCGGCTCCTTCAAAGTCGACGTTTTCGGTCTAAACGAGCGACGAGAAATGTCAAATCGAATTTGAATTTCGAACGGAATTACTCGAAAATCTTGGAATCGTGTAGAAAAGCTGCGAGAAATATGAACAATTAACCGATTTCGATCGATGACGGAAATCATTCAATATATTTCCGTCATGGCAACCGATTACTATCTACCGGAAAATGTAGATCTACCGGAAAAATGTAGATCTACCGGAAAAATGTAGATCTACCGGAAAAATATAGATCTACCGAAAAAAATGTGGATCTACCGGAAAAATGTAGATCTACTGGCTAGGTAGATCTGCGGGCCCACTAGTCCTAGTACTAAAAATCTTTATTTGGTACATAATCCGAGTTGATTCACGTAGGCAACGTGGCCGAGTGATCTGAGGCGTTGAATTGGGAATTTATAGCTCCCGAGCCTCGTGGGGCGGAGGGGTCGAATCTCGGAGCATCCGAAATAGCTTTCTCTGATATTTTTTTCATTTCTACCGAATGAAAAACTTAAAGGAGCGTTACTCCAGTAAACGTAGGGATTTGGATCTTTTCGTTAAGTTACGAAATCTATAATGAATATCCGTTCGATCGGACGGATTTTTGCATTAAAATTACTTAAAATATTCAAACATTAAGCAGAAAATTAACGGTCGAAAATGAGAAACCACCAGCCGTTTGTCTATTCATGCTCAAAATGGAAAAACAAAAAATATTGTTTATCCAAATGTTTTGGATTAAGTTTTAAAATAGCTAGAAATTAATTAAAAAATTTTTTGTTTGAATAAATTAGTTTGATGTTCCAATTGAATTTTTTATTATTTCACTTTGCCGCTAGTGTAATATAAATTAATAGCCCAATTTTAATATGATAAGTTTTTATTTCACAATATCTATAAACTTCTTGTCGAAATTGTAATACACTGATCAACAATTGCTAGGGATCACTTATGAACTTCTCTTCATTTGTATTTTTTTCAAGTTATCTCGTGAATATCTGTACATTATATGTTCTCTAAGGAAAAATTAGGATGTTTTGAGTTGATTATATCAAATTTTTCCTCACTTCATCGGCTCTTGTTCACAAAATCGATTATTATCTGTAGGCTGTTACATGTGGAGTGAAAAGCAATGTGGTATTTGTTATTAAATCTGTTTTTTTTCTCTCGTTCAAACACATAAGGTGACAATAATTGAAGAAATGAGAACAATATTAGCTTATCAGTCATGCCGAGAAGACGTTTGGCTCCTGTGCAACTGGACCAAATCATACGGTGGATACAGGAAGGTTTGTCCCAGCGAGAAGTGTCCCGGCGGTTGAATGTTTCGCAAAGTGTTGTGAGTCGGGCTTGGAATAGGTTCATCCAAAACGACTCAGTAGCTTATGTTCATGGGGGAGGTCGGCAGCGCAGTACAACAGCTGCCCAAGATCGTCTTTTGGTCCTCAATGCTAGGAGAAATCCCACTTACCCGGCGTCGCGGCTCAATAGATCACTGAGAGTTGCAACAGGAGTTCTAATTTCGAACCAGACTGTAAGACGACGACTACATGTTCGTGGTTTGAGAGCACGTAGGAGGGTACAACATCCCCGTTTGAATGGGAACACCGGGTTCATCGACGGCAATGGGCTGAGGAGCACCGCAATTGGACAGTTGAAGATTGGAGCCGATGTTTATTTACGGATGAGTCTAGATTTCGTTTGGTCAACTCCGATGGACGTATTCTTGCTTGGAGGGAAAGAGGTCGAAGGTATGCAGAACAGTTTATGGTACCCACAACAGCTTTTGGCGGAGGTTCTATATGTGTATGGGGAGGCATTTGTTTGAACCAACGCACAGAGTTGGTTGTTCTGCAGAACACCACAATGACCAGCCAGAGATATCACGATATGATTATTGAACCCATAATTGTTCCGTTTGCGGCTGCCTTGGGCGAGAATTTCATTTTAATTGACGATAATGCCCGTCCACACCGTAGTCGTCTGGTTAATGAAGCGCTAGAAACTCATGCTATTGATAGGATGGACTGGCCAGCTCGCTCTCCAGACATGAATTGCATCGAACATGTCTGGTCTGAGATGTCTAGACAATTGTCAACCTTAGAACAACCGATCAATAACCTGGAGGACCTTTCTAACGCTTTACGGGATATTTGGACGAATTTGCCCCAAAATTTTATAAATCGTTTGATTGAAAGTATGCCTCGTAGGGTAGAATGCTTGAGACGAGCTCGTGGGGGGCCAACTAGGTACTAGCTTAACCGAAACTTCAGCCTTCTTGTGGTGTCATCATAAAATTTTTATGTTATTCAAACACAGAATTTTGAGTGTTCCTAATAAAGTCTTTTTTTCTCTCCAACTTTCCATTTTTTCATTCTTTTCTCAAGTGAACCATATTATCAACTGAAAATACTCTGATATCTGACTAAATTTATAATCTTGGAGCGAATAATTCAGAAATAAATTTAGAAAAAGTAAGTGATCCCTATCAATTGTTGAGCAGTGTACTTAACGAACAACACAACACACATATCTTATCTATTTAGTTGGGACACAATGTTAAAATAAATCTTTCCAGTTTCCAGATGAAGAATATAACGAACATGTACAAACGCTGAGACAGCATCCAGCTATTTACACTCACTGCTACGACGCCACTGGAACAAGACTGTTCACTGCCGGAGGACCCTTACCAGCGTCACTCAATGGAAATTATGCTGCACTATGGCAATGAATTTAATATTTCAAAAATCATACCAAGAAAATAGTACAAACTTGAACATTACTATCTTAAAAGTACTGACCTGTGTTGATGAATTTTAAATGGTCGGCTCTGCAAGTTGAAATGAATTGGTGGAAGTTATCGTAACAGATAATGCATATTATGGATTAAAAAAAAAAAAAATATTTAAGTTATTTCTCTAAAAAGTCCTACATTTAATTTCAAAAAATATAAAACACAATTTTCATTAATATCTCTATGTGGTCGTTGCGGTAACGTTTGCCAACATTTTCAACAATGCTCATTTTTTATGTTTCGAAACAGACCCGACGGTCGATTCCTAATTTGTGACTAAGGTGGCTCATATCTTTTTTATTAACTTGGTAACGACAAAAAGTGATGATGAATTAATAGATTTAATTATACACGAAAAACCTATCCATGTTCTTTGTGCAGGAAGTATTGTTACCAATGGAAGCACGACACTGAATTTTGTTCTAATTCAAACGGAACACAATGAACATCGCACTGACTTTCGGATTCAAACAATATAGGTTCCACGTAATCCCTTCCAGATCTTTAATCTAGGCAATGAAGTTGATGTCTACTTCTGGGCAATAAATAGACATAGAGAAATCAGAAATTTCTAAAAACCTGTCTGCATCTTTTCTGTATGAAAATCAGATAAAGTTCAAAAATTGGACTCGCCCAGTTTTCAAGATGGCTGCATACCTGTCTTTTCACTTGGGATAACATAAAAAATGAGTCTTTGTAGGATCAGGTGCTTCATGTCGTTGAGCTCTCAACTAGATCTTATCACAAGTTTTCAAGATCCCAGGAAAAATGTTGAGAGAAAATTGCAAAAGGGATAAGCATTTATTACGAAATAAATTACTATTGTGAAGGTACTCGCTGGAGTTTGTCGATCATGAAGCTCTTACCAAGCAGTTTTTCAGATCTTTTGATACTAAGATTGAGTTTTAACATGTTCTGTATGGGATGAGTAGGTGCAAACTGAGCTTTTTTTATTGAAAATTGTGATTAAATCTAGTATCAAGTCGGTAAATTAACAAAAAAATTTTTTAATGGCCATTCAATTTAAGTTTACACTGATTGGGTGAGACCAACAAAAGGTAATTTATGTAAGCTTTGTATACAATAGTTTATGTCTGATTGCAACTAATTTACTTTTCTGTCTCCGAATAGGTCATTCATGTGCGTAGTGGTGCTGGCAAAGTACCATTTTTATTTGTAATCAACCAAGTTATATAGGTTGCGCCTTCGCTGTCAGATCGACAAGGCCTCAGTAATGCAATTGGACATAAATAATATTTTCAGTGCTGAGTGATTATTACATTAAACACACACGTCATTTGAGTTTCTATTTCAATTTATTTTTATGATATTTCTGTTTAAATCTGAATATATCGTTTTAGATGTAATGAGATATAGTAGACATTTATTTTCCAATTATTTATTCTATTTGTGCAATTGTATAAATAAAACTGAGTGAAGTATTCTTTGTTTTGTACTGCTCACTTCTTATTTTCGTATTTTTTTGTTTTTATACGAATTGGCGATATAATGTTCACTTTTTTCCGACTTTCTCTACATGGTAGATACCGCAATCAATCTGAAATTTGAATGTCTATAGACCATGGAGAAATAGACTACATCACAGAAAACAAATATATACATTTGTTAGGTTAGGCGGGAAATTTGCGCTTTCCACTTTGCCCATTCGCTCGAAGATTTTTAATGATGAAATCAAGAGAAAACTGCCTCTTTGGCGGAAAATGAAAGTGTTTCATCAAGACAATGCACACATACATTATCGCGATGACCAATTGAAAATCGCTGAAAAATTTAATTGAGCTAAAAGGGGAAATCATAAAAATATCAAACATTGATGTGACATAAATATTTTATTTACACAATTACATTCGCTTATTCGAATGATTCAGTCGCAACTACAATAAATTTCCATTGTAAATTTTGAATTATTGCTTTTTAATAATAAGGTCTTCTCGGATTATTCTGTAAAAAATTTTGAATTAGCTCACGATTAATAAAAATAATCAAAATCAACACATTGTTTTCAAATCATTTGGATGGCAAAAAAACAATCTACAAGAGGTAACTAATAAGCTTACCAGTGGGTTCGGCCTAAATCTATAAGCCAACATCATTCTTTTTCTATAAGACTCGTATTCATCATCATCATTATCAAAATCTTCCGAGTTTAACCCCAAACCTTGGTTGAGATCCCTCGATGTAGCTCTGAAATGTACATATGTGAAACTCAGTCATTTTCCGAAATTCAGAAAGTTCGATATTCTTCGATTTATCAACTGATGAATTCAGGGCGAGTCACTTTCTAACAGGACCTAGAACCATTTTACAAAAAATGTTCTCATATTTATTGATTTAATTAACAGGAAAAACCCCTTTCTGTCCGAGTCTCTCCAACTTTACTCGGATGGGCCTCAAGGCTTCCGTTTAGTCCAAGATCGGGGCCACAGAGGAAGAAGTAGATGTGATGTGGCAACCATGTATAAAACTCATAATCAGTAAATCGGGAATTTTGGGAATTGTTTTAAAAATCTAGAGGACAGGTAGAGGTTCGAAAGGGTTGGATATCGAATCTTTGGGAGGAAGAAAGGCTAGATCAGAAGACCTTAAGTCGATATCTATCTCGGTTTTCCCGTGACGAACGAAAATGTATTTTTCATCCTTCGCCCGGCGAAAAAGCGAGACCGACATTACTTCGCATGAGGCTTCGAAAATTCGACTGCTCTGGCTCCGAATTCTTCGTCGAGACGGAGAAGAAGTATATGTAGATCTACCGGAAAAATGTAGATCTACTGGAAAAATGTAGATCTACCGGAAAATGTAGATCTACCGAAAAAATGTGGATCTACCGGAAAAATGTAAAGCTACTGGCTAGGTAGATCTGCGGGCCCACTAGTTGCACCACTATTTGAACATAATGGAAGTTCGTGGTCCCTAATCGTATTTTTGTTGTGATTTGGCAACGCTGTCGTATGCTTTATTGATCACTGTCGTCACACGCAAATTCTAATCGTTCAACCACCAGTTAAAAAGAGACTCGCCTTTAAATACACCTTGTATAAACCCGAAGAACTTGAACAACCTTCTGTTCAAGTTGAACTTACTTGTTCACAGGTTCCACTATGCCTTTACCTTCAGAACCCAGACCGCTACCTTCGGACCACCCTAACTTTTGCAACATTTGAAAACCTATGTTGTCTTCCTTGATCTTAAATTCTTTGTAATCGGAAAAATTGAGCTGTTTGCCTTCCTTTGCCGCGTTCGTCTTTTCCATGAAACGCTCGAACTCTTCTGGTGGAAGAAAATCGCCTATGTGATGTTTTCCCTCGGCCTGGCGGTTGAGTTCTGCAGCCCACAGCTGAGTTGCCATCATTTCCTTGAAAAATATGGACGATAAGGATAGTTCATTTCGAAGTGTAATCTATAGATATAAAAATTAATTGCTGTTCGTTAGTGTCGCTAAAACTCGAGAACGGCTGGACCGATTTGACTAATTTAGGTCTTGAATTATTTGTGGAAGTCCAGGGATGGTTTAAAAGGTGAATAAATATAAAAATGTCTACAGGGTGTTTTTCTTTTAAAGTCAATGGCAACTTGCTCTTTTTCACGCCATAGTCATACAATTTCATTCAATTGTGTTAAAAATTATACTTTCGAGGCATACATCATTGAAAATAAACCATTACTATACAGGGTGTTCTTTTTCTCCGGCACAATTGTATGCGATTGAAGTGATTTGTGCCACAAACAAAGCATTAACTGAATAGCTACCTTGGATCGATTCTCATAATGTATTTGACCGAAATTTTCATACAGGGTGTTTTTCTTTTAACGTCAATTGCAAATTGCTGTTTTTCACGCCAATCGTACAATTTCATTCAATTGTGTTAAAAAATATATTTTCGAGGCAACACTCAAGTCATTGACCCACCTTCTCTCTGATCTTATGTTCCCATGTGCCTCCATCGGTTTCTTCGTCAGAATCGTAGTCATACTTGTTCTTCCCGGCCAGTTTCAACCTGTCCGCTTCCTCCCTCTTCCTAACCATATCCTGATACAGCAGGTTGATTTTATAATGGTCTTCGGCCTTCTTCCATTCTTCTTCCGTCAGATTCAGAGTATTGAAAGTTTGTTTCGCATATTGCAGCAATGCCGGGTCGGTTCTGGTAATTTTGGACAGCATGACTTGACCTAATGACGATAAGTATTCGAAATAAGATTTAAAACGGTTCAAAACTGTCTACATTGCGGGGTATATTCATAATATTAGTTAAACAACGATATAAAAACCTGCCTGGTTGTTGGTTCATAGAAAGACAAGGAACTGAAGCTGCTACGGGAACTGGAGGTAAAACAGTTGGACTCGGCATATCTTGGACCTTCTCCCCCCATCTACTCCTCTTCCTCTTCCTTTGAGAATTATATAAATTCTCTTGAAAATCCTTAAAAGTGTGAAGAAGTGTTGATTAAACAAAGAAATTAAGAAAAGCGACAAATTCTTTGAGTTTACGTATTTCCCAAAGACGTGGCAACATCTGTGCTACATAAGTAATCGATCTTCATATTTTTGCGCGTTATCATTTTGCCCAAATGTCTGTAACTTTCGAATTTTTTGACGAAAATGGTCTCAAACGATTTAGTTCGACTCCCCAATGAAGAATTCTAGATCAAATTTGATTCTGAGAAACGAAAGAGCTGAGAACGGAAAGAGCTAGCGACTTGAAATTTTCAGGGTAGGTGGCGCATCCCAATACGACGGACAAGTTCGTTAATGGGCATAATCGGCCCAATGGTTTCCGAGTAATGATTTTGTTTTCAACCAATATAAATCCGATCGAATTGAAACTTGGTGAGTAGTTGTAGAATATGAACCTAAGCACGTTTGTGAAATTTTGTGCGAATCGTATGGCTAGAAAATTATTAAAAAATATTTTTGTTGTCACGATAACTTGAGAACGGAAAGAGATAGCGGCTTGAAGTTTTCAGGTTATGATGTGCATCAGAACGCGACATTTGAGCTTGTTTATAAGCATAATCGGCCAAACGGTTTTAGAGTTATAGCCATCTGAAATTTGGTTGTTTTATTCTCCTCATTAACTCGAAAAATACTAAACCGATTGAATTGAAACATGGTTATTATTTGTGGAATGCCGACGCGAAAATTCTTGCAAAATTTCGTGAGGATAGTATTTGTAGAAAATTTTTAAGAAATCATTGAAAATAAATAAAAATATTCTATATATCAGTAACTATTCGTCTGAAATTGCTGAAATTTTGCAAGAGCCTTCAGTACCCAACTCTACTGCCAAGTTTTAAGTTTTAAAACGATCGGTTAAATATTGTTGGAGATTCGAGCAGCCTTGTGCGAGTTCAGTAGATGGGTGACCGTTGCCTCGATAACTTTCGAACAAAAGGAGATAGGGACTTGCAATTTTCAGGGTAGGTTGCGTATCCGAATGGGAGAGTTGAGTTCGTTTTTGGGCATAATCGGTCTAAGGGTTTCCGAGTTATACCCACCTGGAATATTATTTCCTCGATAACTCAAAAAATTGAGATTCGATCGAATTGAAGCTTGGTAACTAATAGTAGAAAATCAACATAAAGACGTGTTCAAAATTTTGTAAGAACCGTACCCCTAGAAAATTTGAAAAAAATTACGAAAAACAATTTTGTAAGAACAGTAGCCCTAGAAAATTTCAAAAAAATTACGAAAAATAAAATTGGCTCAAGCACTGACGTGAAGTCAGAAGCTTTTGCGCGTATGTTCTATTGTCCATTCTTCTGTATTGGACACCCTTAATCGAATTTACCATGGTAAATTATGTTGTCCATTCTCCTGTATTGGACACTTAATTCGAATTTACCATGGCAAATTCGAATTGAGGGTGTCTAATAGAGGAGAATGGACAACATAATTTACCATGGTAAATTCGATTAAGGGTGTCCAATACAGAAGAAGAGACAATAGAACATACGCGAAAAACTTCTGACTTCACGTCAGTGCTTGAACCAATTTTTCAAATGATTTAAGGTCGAGCATTGTCATGCCGAAAATCACTTTATCGTGTCTCTCCTTGTATAAAATTATATTACTAGATGTAGACTGCCTGTGAGTTGCCATTCGCACTGCGAGATTTCTTCTTACCCTATTTCGATCTTCATCATCACAAGCACCCTCGGGTTCGTAAGCATCCTCCGGCTTATATTCCATCCTATCATCGTACATCTCCATATTGAACTGATCTACAAGTTGCTGATATTGCTCATAAGCAGCAGACTCTTTATGGAATAGGAACCTAGGAAAGATAGGAAAATACCACAAGTGAGTGTTTGGGGCAGTAGTAAAGGTTACATGATACCTAACGTCTCAATAGATTGTTATCGAACACACTGCCAACGTCATTTTCTCAGATTTAGAGTTTAAGCTAATTATTATTGTCATTTTTCGAGATAGTCAAGGGTTTGATCCTTGGAGGTTTGCAGGGAGATAAGTTTTACCGAATAGACTTCAACTGAATAGTCCGGAAATAGGACTAAAAATGTTTTTTTTAATATTATAATAAATATTGCTATTTTTATTTTCATGTTATTTTGTCGGATTATCAAATTCGCGCTAAAGTATCAGTAAGTTTAGATGCTTCAAAAATGAAGATAAGACAAACACTCCGGAGCATTATTTGCTAAATAATTCTTATGAAAGGTTTAATGTTTTTTGGCGCTCTTGTTGTATCTGTAATTTTCGAATTTTTGGCTGAAAATGGTCTCAAACGATTTGGTTCGACTCACTGATCAACAATCCGTGGTCAAAATTGATTCTGTCCGGCCGTCCGTTAACACGATAACTCTCGAACAAAAGGAGTTAGAGGATTGAAATTTGCAAGATAGGTTTGGAGCGTAAATATCTCGGACGAGTTCGTTAACGGGCGGAATCCATCAAGCGGTTTCGGAGTTATGGCCGTTCTTAGTAAAAACATTTTTTATGAATATTTCCGAAACCGATCACTCGATCTATCTGAAATTTAGCATCAAATTGTAGAAGCATGATCTTTAGACGCATGTGAAGTTTTGTATTGATCGGGTTACCGTAAAGTTTAAAAAAGAAATTTTGAAAATTTGGTTTCTACAATAACTCTCGAACGGAATGAGCTAGGCAGTTGAAATTTTCAGAGTAGGTTAGGGAGATACATATCTCGGATAAGTCCGCTATTGGGCAAAATAGGCCAGATGGTTTCGGAGTATCGGAAAAAAAATATTTTTTTAACTCGCAAATTTCAAAATAATTTTTTTTAAGATGCAGTTTCACCATAAAAATCCATTGATATCATTTTCAACTCCAACAAGCTAATACTTTCGGAGATATGATTTTTCGAAATTTCAATGATGAATCGTACTTCTATGTTTTCTCAGAATGCTATAATTATTCCATCTATGATTTATTATATGATCTGTGTTCATACTCGTACATGTCATCCTGTTGTATAAGAGAAAGTGCAATTCATTTAAGCTATTTTAATTTGATTTCTTCAATGGTGCAGTTCTCATTCTCAGATTGCTCTTTAATCTTGATAAATAAACTATTATTTGAATTGAATTTCCTTTATGATGCAGTTCTATCACAAGAATACATTGATATAATTCCCAACTCTGAGAAACCAATACTTTCGGAGATATAATTTGTCTGTTTGACAAGAGCGCCAGAAAGCTCCTGTCCACAGAGCTCGAACCAATTTTTTTTCCCAAATATTTGTAATTTTTGGCCGAAAATGCTCTTAAACGTTTAATTTGAACACACTGATTAAAAATCTGTCCGTCCGGCCGGCCGTAGACACGATAACTCTCGAACGAAATGAAAGAGAGCTAACATTTACAGGGTAGGTTTGGGGCATGAATATCTCGGTTGAGTTCGTAGAAAAAAAAATCTATCCGTCAGATATTGCTGAAATTTTGCAAAGTGAACTACTACCGCCAAAGCATCAAAAAGCAGTAGAACTTCCTCACAAAAAAAGTACAATATAATACTTATTACAATACCGAGCCCAAAACGCATAAAAAATTCACCGATATAACAAACTTAATTTCTGCCAAGAGCCAACCCTTGATACCTTATGACGTGGACATTGCAACCTATTTTTCTTTAACTTATTGCTATAGATAAAATTTAATTTCCATTGTCCCTGCATACCACAGACTGGGATCTTGCTTTTTACGCTGTTGCACCACGTCCTGTACGCTAGGTCCGCACTGGGCCACCATACGTGCCAGAGATGCCATCGCTTCATAATCAGCAGTACCTGGGGGAAACACTTCACAACACGTCACTAACCGGCCCTAAATAGTCAACGGAGATGACCCAAAATGAAAATTAGCAAACTGTCTTTCGGATTCGATCAGAACAAGTCCTAATTGATTACATAATCAGTGACTTTAGAAGTGTTACATCCAGCAACGATAATTTCTTTTACTCGATTTAAGGGAGCACAATGACTATACTGGTGGCCCACCACAAACGCGGAGCTCGTTTTGAGGGAGTAAATGGAGGTATTTTAAGAAATTTTTTTTCTGATGTATGTAGGGTGTTCGAAAGCACAATTTAAAATTATTTTCATATATACAGGGTGTTCGAAAACAAAGATATAGACCAAAGTTAAATTTTTTTTATGTAACATCCTGAAATGGAACGCGTCTGTGGTGGGCCACCTGGTATATTGGATCTGTGTGAAATTTGGTACAAGTTTCATAGAATTCACTTGTCTGACGGTATCCTAAGCACAGGAAGCTTTGGAGACGCATAAATAATCTCAAGGACTATATTTTTCTGATAAAATCTAAATTGTTATTTGTTTTTGATTGTTATTTTTGAGAACATACTTTTTATGCTGAAAGAATTATAAAAGCATTGATCGTAAAGTGTAAAATGATACTACGGAAATAGACATTTTCAAGCAAAAAGTATTGTTTTTCTCATCCTATTTTCATAGTTGGGACCATCTCCATGATCATATAAAAGAAGAAAAAAACCGCCGGCATTGCCTAGAAATTTATGCTGAAATAATTTAAAATGCAATAATTTTTCCAAGAGAACAAACTGAAAGGCCAAAAGAATATGGAAAAAAAATGTAACATGGAAACTTGAAACTGTATTTTTGAATTTCTCACAGAAAATGAACATTGCGATAGAATACAAAGATATACAACGTAAATCTTCATTTTAGGTCAGTGGTAGTTCGTGGAATTTTTTGTCAAAAATACAGTTACAGACTTACTTAATTTTCCACATGTTTTCCCATAAACTCTTGATTTGATTACATCCATATATCAATGTATTAGTCGATAATAACTTTAATATCGATTTCAAGCTTTAAAACACTGCCGAGTGAAAGTATATCTGATATCATTACTTGATTCTTTTGGATTTATGTGAATTTATCCAACAATGCGGAAAACATGCATTTAGTACAAAACTAGTGGGCCCGCAGATCCACCTAGCCAGTAGCTCTACATTTTTCCGGTAGATCTACATTTTTCCAGTAATCTACATTTTCCGGTAGATCTACATTTCTCCAGTAGATCTACATTTTTCCGGTAGATCTAAATTTTTCCAGTAGATCTTCATTTTTCCGGTAGATCTACATTTTTCCGGTAGATCTGCATTTTTATGGTAGATCAATATAATCGGTAGATCAATCGAACCCGTAGTTCAACGCCATCTAACGTGTCCTGTTGTGTGAAAGTCCTATCGAAATATGTCGAGGCGTTTTTGAGTTCCTAGAAACCGAACGCAGCGCCACCTACCATATCGTATCGTGAACCTTAGGCCTTCCGAAACACGATCACAAAGTTTCATGAAAATCGGTATAGCCATTTTCGAGTTCCTGTGAATTGATCGTAGCGCCACCTACGGACGGTATATAGTGGATCCGAGGCCTCCTCAGACACACACAGAAAGTTTCATCGAAATCGGTTCGGTCGTTCTTGAGTTTCTAAAAGTCGAACACAGCGCCATCTAACAGGTTCCTATTGTGAGTCTGAGACCCACTCAAGTACGCACACAAAGTTTAATCGAAATCGGTGGAGCCGTTTTCGAGCTTCTATAGATAAATCGAGGCGCCCCCTACAGGATGCTATTGTGAATCAGAGACACACCGAAACAAAATCACAAAGTTTCATCAAAATCGGTCCGGGCGTTTTCGAGTTCCTATAGATCGATTGTAGCGCCACCTACAGGGTCTAAAAAATACGAAAAAGTGTGATTCCCTCTCCGGAATTCGACGCATGCGCCACCGACTTCAGCGTAGATTTTGACCGATCTCAGGTATTCGAATAATTAGTCGGTACTTACCGGGGATAGATATTCTTAATTTTCACTTTTCGAAATAAAATCGCCACATGGCGGTTTATTGGAGGATTTTTCACCCTTATCTTCGCTTTTCGTCAACTTACAGGCCCGAAAACGACCTAGAAGGACTGTTAGTCCGTCTCTCATGTCAATTTTGACGTTTCTCGGAATATCTTCTAGCAAGGAAAATTCCCGGGGTTGAAACCTCCAAAACTTATATCGATTTAGTATATTTGGACTTATCGTAGGTAAAAGTTGAGCTGGTATTCGTCGAACCAATACTTCTTCTCCGTCTCATTTACGAATTCGGAGCCCGAGCGGTCGTATTTTCGAAGCCTTATGTAAAGTAAAGTCGGTCTCGCTTTTTCGCCGGGCGAAGGATAAAAATACGTTTTCGTTCATTACGGGAAAACCGCGATAGATATCGACTTTCCCGATTTATTTAGGATAAATCGCAAAAATTTCGTCGATTTATCGAATTTTTTCAACGCAGAAGGACCCCTCCGAAAAATCTTCTCGATAGCCTATAGTCTGTAATAATCTTTCCCCTTTCCCCTCCCATCGTAATATAGCGGTTATATAAGAGGGTTTAGCCATCCAGATACCATCGGTTTTTACACCTCTTTCCCTAAGTAATCGGTTGCCATGACATATGGAAAATTGTCTGTAATACTGAACTAGAGTATGAAATTTGGAAATCACTTGACACCACTGGAATCTTTGAAAGCATGGCTATAACACTGGCATCTTCAATATCCTGTTTGTGCCGAAATGTGAGCCTGAATATGAATGACACCAAGCAGGAAAATAATTACCATGAACACCAGTTTTACGATTCAATATGAACAGTTTCAAGTTTAAGGTGTACAAAAAATAACCAAACGAATAAAGTCAATCAAGAACTGCACAAACGGTCCAAGATAATAGATATTTACCTGCGTGCATATCTGGAGCATTACCACTACCCATAGTGTTCAAAACAGGAGGCGGAGGCGGTATGTTCATTGGAGGCATCTGACTCATTGAGGGCGGAGCTTGTCCCATGTATCCAGGGGGCGGGCTTTGTAACTGAACAGTGGGCGTGTTCATAGTAAGAATGGGTGGGGGACAGCTAATGTTCACTTGCTGAACCGGATTCAACGACAAACCAGGAGGAGGAAGGATCGGTTGGGCCATTAGAGCGGGTATACTGTTCGAGATAGCATTTGCGGGTAGGGGGACAGACATAACGGACGCGAAGCTGTTTTGCAGCCCTGTTAAATTCTGAATTTGATTTCCGTGCAGCAAACTAGCCTGAGATGTTGGTAAATTCCCGATACTCTGCCCTGGCTGTATGTTGACCATCGAAATACAGTTTGGAGGTGGAGGAGGGGGTATATTCATATTACCATCACCCAAACTAGGTGGAGGAACAGATTTATTCGGAGGTGGTATGTTCTTCAAGAACTCCGCATCCGACAAACTCTTATCGCTGGGCGTCGGTATAGCCATCAAGTCCAACGGTTTAGGATTTGGTATTTGGTTGAGTTGCAGAGAAGCCGGGGTCGGAATATTCTGTACTTGAATAGGCGCAGGTTGGGGTATGTTCAAAGCATTTATCGGTCCCGGTTGCGGTATATTCTGTACTTGAATAGGGTTCGGTGGGGGTATGCTAGCTAATTCAACCACTGGTCCGCAAGAAGCTGCCGTGACGATATGCTGAAGCTGGTTGTCTACCAAGTTATCTAACATCGCCAATTGTAAGTTCAAAGAATCCGAGGATGGCAACATTGGTTCGTGGATTGGAAGCTGAGATGGTGCGGGAACGCTAATTAAAACTGGTTGAGGAACTACTACGTGCATGTCGTTTTCAGGTGGACCTACCGGACGCACTTGGGACTCGAAGTCTATATTTGAAAGAGGTACCACCTCGTCTTTCACTACGGGCGGAATAGGCACGTCTTGTAACTTTTGAGATGGGATCTGGATTTCCGGGACAGATGGAGGTAGGGGGTTGAATTCTAAAGGTTGTTGATTTACGGAATTTTTGAAACATGTGTTGATTGTAATTTTTTGTAGTTCGAACGAAGGGTTTTTATCAGGTAACCTGCTGATTTGCTTGGAGCGATCCTTTGGAGAACTCTGCTTGTGGCCCCATTTGGATAATTTACTTCCACGATCGTCACTGTAAAAAATTAAGATTTCGGTACACCATGAGGCTGTCAATTCGTTATAATAATTAAATTATTTTAAGACTTTTCTGGATATCATACCAGCCAATAAATTCAAATAATACATTCTCACCCGTAGTCCTTAGGTTTAAAAGATTTATGTTTGGAATCCACCTTTTTCTCCTTCAAACTCTTAAAGGTATTCAAGAATGAACCATCATTATGGAATACATTCAGAGATTTCTTTTCCGCTTCAGCACTAAAACAAATATTCAAAATGAAATCCTAAGAATTAGCTATAATTCATTTCCGGATTTGGAAGAATCTGAGTTATTATTTTAAATAGTTGAATTGTGCAGAACAGTTGAATTATAGCACCTTGACTTTGATGCATCTTCGGTTGAATTCGTTTCGGACACTTTCCTTTTGGCTTCCAACTTTGCCAGTATTTCTTTCTTTTTTTGTTCGATAATTTTTTCCTGGTGGGACATTTGAGCAAACCGGTCATTCCTAGACATTTTCTGTTGCTGTATAGATTCTTTCTTGGACATTTGAAATTCACTCTACAAGGTATATTTTGAATACCAGATAAAAATTAATAAAATTAGGGATTATTATTAGAAATTAGTATTTGTGACATTTAAATTCATCACAATCACAGAACATACAAATGTCAAGTGACAACTACGGACTACAGGGTCTATGTACTCCTCTTCATTAGTTGGACCTAAGACTTCTGAAAACAATTGAGTTAATTTGATCAACTATAATTAACCAAATAACTCCTATTTTAGGAAAAATTTGTCCTGAGAATTAGAAAAAACTAATGAAGATGTATTCTTTATAAAATGTTTTTGCACATGCTCCTTACAGGCAATACTGTCAAAATTGAAACACGTGTTATCCATAAACAAACAAATCGTTGTCAGTGACAGTTTAATTAAGATTACAAGTAGGTTATTATTGTTAATAATATACTAGTACTAGTTACTAAATTTGATTTCGATATTGTAAGGTGAATATCGTGTTGGTTAAAATTAAATTAATCTAGTTGCCTACTATAATATTTTGAGATAATATTCTGACAGCTTCCGATCGAACGTAAATTTTTTGTATTTTTACTCTAAATACAACTAATGTGTGTAGTATATCATTTTTTAACCTATCAGAAATGGTTTTCACATAATTTGGGAGAGAAATTCGAAGCCACTTCAAGTATAATTTTTACGTTCATATATTGTTTTATATCTGAAAAATCTAATCATATTTTATATTCGAATTCTAGATATGACAGATATGGTACCAGCAGAACCTTCTTTCCACAATTGGGACCCAATTGGCGACACACTTGATTCTCCTCCCCTCATGCCAACAGCTTCGATGAGAATAAAAAAGTATATACTTCCTCTTATAACGTTACCATCCTAAACAAACATATCGCATCTGAAAACAGAACATATAGTTTCCCATTGATATCTAAAATATGAGGTAGTTGAATGAGGATTCTATTTGTTCCAGGGACTTGATATCGATGTATACAGATCCACCTCCTGGAATATTTGCAACTGCATGTGATTCTGATATAAGGAATATTCATGCTCTCATTGTAGGACCCATGGACACTCCATATGAAGGTGGAATGTTTTACTTCTTTCTGAGATGCCCTTATAATTTCCCAATAAAACCTCCAAAGGTTAGGTTCATGACCACCGATGCTGGTAGAGTCAGATTCAATCCAAATCTGTACAATTGCGGAAAAGTATGCCTCAGCATTATCGGGTATGTCAATATAATTGTAAACATTGAAGACAATCATTAAGGTGGACAGTGGCCAGTTATGGACGATATGTAGTTGGAAACATTTCAATATTAATATTTTCTGGATTTTTTTTAAATCATAGCACATGGTCAGGTCCTGGTTGGACGCCTGCTCAACAAATTTCATCTTTGTTGATCTCAATTCAGAGTCTTATGGGTGATAATCCCATCACCAATGAACCTGGGTTCGAAATAGTAGGTTGAACAATTATGACATTTGTTTTTACTAATATTTTCACTGCGTAATCCTTTTAAATTTTCTTTTCAGGCGTTTAGGCCAAACGAAGCAGCACAATATTCCAATATGATAACTTACGAGACCCTTCGAGTTGCAGTTGTCGGCATGGTAAATAACGAATGTAAATTAAATATGCCAGCCGAATTTACCCCAATCATAGAAAGAACGTTCTTGCAATATTATGATGTATACGTGGAAATATGCAATAAAAATATGTATCTTGATGGAAGAAGATACAAGGTATTTATTACATTCGATTTTATATTTATTTTAATTTATCGTTAACTGATACTGACGAGAAACAAAAGTCTGGACTACCTTTACACCTCTTAACAATAGGACAAAGAAGTTATGTGTATTATTCTAAAAAGGACTTTAATAAATTGTCAGATGAAACGAAGGTGTTGAACTTGACTAAAAAAACAATTAAAAAAAGAATAAGAAAACAAATCATTCTATTAGATGTAATTTAAATGTGATAAAACCTTAGACTATAGAAATATAGTCTAAGGATAAAACGGGCTGTGATGTTGGAATTTATTTTGAAGTTAAGGGAAATTTTTGGCTGTTGGGAAAATAAACTTTTGATGATGTAGTATAATAATTGTATGTGATAATAGGGTACAGTATCAATTTAATAATTAAAAAAAATATATTAATTGTATGGGAGGTATGGAGATATAACTTTTTTTTTTTTGCGCGTATGTTCTGGGGAACATCGCGTTATAGTTTTTTTATGTTAGTGTGGATTCAATCCTATGCACGGGCATAAGCCCCCTATAGGTCCTTAAATGTGGTTTAAATTTATATATTATAAAATAATGCAACAAATTTGTAAAAGTTGTAAAAATTAAGGAGTATTGAATAAATTATTATTATTATACAGAAGTCTTCTGGAGCTTTAGCTTAATACAGGACGGTTCAAAAATAAAAAAAAATAAAAGTTATTTCGTTTGCTTGAAAATGAATTATTTGAAATAAAACTCTATTACTAATTACCTAACTCCAGATTCAACAAGACCTATTATCTTTCTAGGACCCCATAAACCCGGCAGGAACTTGTGTATATAACTATAAAAATATATTAACAAAGCTGAAAGAAATAAAAGAAAATCTAATGAATAAAATGGCACAGAAGGAGAAGAAAGTAAAACAGCCGTCAAGCGACGGAGATGGAGAAGTGTCCGACTATAAGGATGAAGATGATGATGATGAAGACGAATCAATTGACGATAATAGTGTTAAAGAGATGGGACTTGTGTGATATAATTCGATTGATTTCAGGATATATTTTAAATTCGTTTTTCTTATATTGTATTTAATAGTTGTAAAAATTTTTGTAGAACAAAAATTTTTTATTTTTTGTACAAACTTTATTTAATGGAGCATGATGCTGAAACGTTTTACATTAAAAGTGCATATTATTGATATGATTTTACTGAAACTCCTAGGTCTTCAGAGAAGACCCCTCATAATAGTAGAGGAGACCATGGGAGATCGACCTTCACCGATCTGATAACCAGATGAGACGTATTTTTTATCAAATAGAATTTATGAACAAACATGCCTATAATGCCTATAATAACTTGCCTATTAAAAAGTGCTCATTGCTATTTTTAATTGAATTAATTTTAATCAATTTTTTTTCATCACCTTCACTCTTTCGATAACCGAATTAATTTTATCTCTATCGATAGTTTTTAACACACAGAATATGCCTAGGTAGGCTTGCCTACTCATTTCCGTGTATAGCTACCTGGCAAGCAGGTGCCCAGGTAACACAGACCTCGCATAGAGGTCTCTGAGAGGTTACAATGTGGATGAAAATGCGAGCTCCCAATGTGAGGTCCTAAAGATATCACATGTGTAACCAGAACAAGACATTCCCATTGCGAGCTCCTAAAGATATCACACAGATAACCAGAATAAGACATTCCCATTGCGAGCTCCTAAGGATGTCACATATGTAACCAGAATAAGATATCCCCATTGCGAGCTCCTAAAGATATCACACATATAACCAGAATAAGATATTCCTATTGCGAGCTCCTAAAGATATCGCAAGTATAACAAGAATAAGACATTCCCATTGCGAGCTCCTAAAGATATCACACAGATAACCAGAATAATATATTCCTATTGCGAGCTCCTAAAGATATCGCAAGTATAACAAGAATAAGATATTCCCATTGCGAGCTCCTAAATATGTCACATATGTAACCAGAATAGGACATTCCCATTGCGAGCTCCTAAAGATATCACATAGATAACCAGAATAAGACATTCCTATTGCGAGCTCATCAATGTGAACAGGTAAATCAATATCTTAGAGTTGGGCATAATCGAATGATTTCAATAATCGATATATAGGTTCTCGAGAGTTTTCATCAATCGAATGATCATTCGAGATATTGATCATTCGGTATTCCACTCAGTTCTCATCGCGTGAGCGGCTTAGGTTATCCCTTTTCTTCAATATAATTGCGTCGGCTCCCTATAGTATTAAGTTTCACATTTTATGGCTTCATTTTATTACATTGCCGTTTGTCCTTTGATAATTTATTATAATGCTATTTGGTTTTGGTCAAATATTTGAAAATTTCTTTCCATCTGTTCGAAAGGGAATGGAGCTATGAAATTAATTATTATGAACCTGAAATTCCCTAGAATGCACAATTATAAACCTATTTATAATCACTAAATACAATAATACCGGCAACATCAGTTCCGTCGGAAAAGGTATTTTCGAAATGTGGACAATTAGCCAACATCCGCCGTAATAGATTAGCGCCAAAAAAATGTAAAACAAATAATTTTTCTGAATGGCGAAATGTAATGTCAATGAAATTTGTACTTTTTACTTTATTTCATTCTGTTTCATTTGTATTTCAAGATAATGAAATTAACTCATTAATAAATCTTGATATATTTTTGAAAACATTTTGGGTGTTTTGTACCACGATTAGTTCATCGTGGTGGTATATATATTTTTTTTTTTTAATAATATTAGTAATCGCCCTTGTTCCCTAACAAAATGATATGGATTAGATTAATTTGTATTTTTCGATATTCATTTTAAATCATGCCTCCACACGTCTTTTTCCCTTTGTATTTTTCTTTCTAAACCAGCCGAAAAAAAAATCAACAAAGACAACACCAGTAATTTTCACTGTTTTAATTAGGTAGGTACATGATACACACTACTAAAGTATGTAAGTTAAAGCAAATACCAAAAATTACAGTTAACACATGTGCACATATGATACACATTTATATACAAAAAAAAATCTAAATAAATAAAACACAATTTATGAAATATAATACTTGCACGAAATAGTAAAAAAATTATACAATCTAAAATGGCACAAATTATACACAATGGCATTTTATATAAATGATACGATTTAAAAACATCATAATTAAAAATTCTCTTTCAAATCTCACACCCAAAATATAAATTGCGGTGATTACTTGGTATCAGTAAAAATCACAATGATAAAATATAAAAGGAAAACAATCACAGAAAAATATGTGACTTGGACGTTAACATACAGAGCATAGAATGAGCAAACCAGGTTGTTGTTTAGAACGAATTTCCTATATTTTCCGCTATTGCATTGTACTGAAACATGGCAAGAATAGTTTCAGTAATCAAAAATGTTAAACGATGCATGTTAAAATGTTCAGGACGCATCTTAATGTAAAAACAAATATTCATCGAAAACTGAACTATATAAATTTTTGTATGCTTTTATAAAAATTAAACAACATCGAGGTCGTTTTGCGAATCCAGCCACACAAAAAGACACATTCGTGTAAATATATTGCATTCAAGTGTTTGAACGTCAAGAAGCCACAGCTAGAGCTGTACAAGGAGGAAGAAGTTACTTAACCTTATCTGATAATTAGGCCTGCTATATGTTACTCTTCACTAACAATTATTAGCTTAAAACATCCAACTAGATTTCGATTTCGGATCCCAGGATCCAATTTCACAAAAAAAAAATGCTTTGAACATAACGATAACAATTAATTTGGTTGGTGAGACGATGGAACATACAGATACAAAATATACTGGTCCCATAAATTTACAGGGTTCTTTAAACGATTCGCCATATGACCTTGAATGAGATATCGCCGTTCACCAACAGATGGAGCCACCAGAACTGCGTGCAAGTAGTTCAAGATGGTGATGCAGACATTCGAGTAATTATCTATCTAGCCATTACTTGATGAAATATATTAAATTTCTAAGAAAATATCAACTGATTCTTGAAAGTACATAATGTATAATTGAAGCGTTTGAATTGAAAACTCAACAAGGTCCTATTATGATCAATAAAAGCTGGTAGAGCTTGTCAATTCTCGTTGTCCTGGGACCTGAATTTATGGACTAACATTTATTTTCAGAATGTTTGGAAGAAGTGCTAAAACACCGTAGTCTCGTTGAACAAACATCAAATCCTATGTCGTCAAGATAAATCTGATAATAGAATCAGGATGATATCTCAAAAATAGTGTTTTTCCTAACGATTCGTGGTCTTCTGTACTGATAAGTCGACATTGTTGTCATAATGAAATTCACTAAGAAAGATCAGTCTTTTTAAAGCATACACAGTGCTAATAATAAACTATAACAAACGCATATGTTTGTCTGTCAGTTATGAATCGAAACCAATTAGTCTATTGCGGCCAATGAGAATATACAGTTCCCGTAAAACTCAGAAGGTAAAACGATTTGCAAAGTTATGTTCCGAACATGTAGTACTCCAGAAGTCCAATCTTTTGATGGAGGATTTTTTCATGACTTTCTGAGAGGAAAAACATGGGGCAAATAAGTGAATAAAATCATAGCCTCTTTTATAAGAGCCTGCGAGGTGATTGAATGGCAACATGGTCTCGAGACAAAAGAATAAATATATATATATACTTTGATGCCCACAGTTTATCTCAAATTTACCAAAAGACCTTTTAAAACCAGCACAAAAAGCGAGCTTCAAAAGATAATCTTCGGAGTACTTCATACTTCTAGAACGAAGAGAAAGACAGGGGAATGAAATAAGAATCGTTCAGTTAAAAAATCGCTGTGAATTAAAAATCTGCAGTTAAATTCACTATTACGATTATTCATAAGATTAATTCACTCTTTAGCTCTGAATACATCCAACTTCAAGATAAACAACCGTAAAAATTTTTCTTTCAATTACAATCTTTCCCGATAATTCCGAAATTCAACTACAAAAAAAAAGTTCGTTGTTTATAGAATTCGTAGAAATGATATAGCACATACTCAAATTACCTAAACAATTTTCACGTGTCGAATATAAAATTCATTTTTCTAAAACCATCGAAATTATCGACTTTTCCAATCATTCTAGCAAGAAGATTTACCGTAAAACTGTGAAGTACTACCATCAACGCTACATCTGAAAACATGTGATGTTTTCCGGACATCGAATTGTGAAGATAGATTCGTTGCCAGCTTTTAACACAATTGCACTGAATCGTTTCAATTTCAAAGCACCAGATGTCGCCTCTATACACAGTCACTTGTCAAGTGAAGGGTTACCTTGACCATAGATGTCACTATGATCTATTGTGTTCTTTCAACCCCCTACATCAATACAGGGTCATTCGCAGTGATGACCTATTGGCATATACGGAGACCATAGACATAAAGTATACTCCATTCACTTTTATAAAGTCTCCCGGTTGGCCATGAAATTTTGACACATTTCACCGTGTGTATTTTGAAAATGTTAGGTTATAGTCATTCTGTCAGATAACTACGCAACGTTGTCCTCTCTACATAGAAGTCGTAGTAATTACGTATTTTTTACAATGTTAATTTCCTTGGGAAAAATAATGAATATTCTAGGTAATATTATGTGAATTCAACAATTCTAAAGTCCTGCTGACTGTTGAAGAAAATTTTTCAACTGCGTTACTATGGAAATATTCCACGTATATACTGTTTGGAAGATTCAGTTATGCTATTTTCTTGTACAGAAATCAAGTATCAAGTGTTCAAATTTTAATGAAAAATAATGTATACAATAGTCTGTTACTATGTGATGGTTCATTTGAAAAAAGAATAAAAGTACCTGAATAACGCAGTAGGAAAACTTCTAAACGAACAGACGTACCTATGGAATTCTCCACTTTTCGAAATTCTCAAGAAATAAGCGTACAGAAGACATTTAAATACCTTGTTGCACAACTTGAAATACACCAGTTTAAAAATGTAGTAGTACTACGAAACCCGAGACACTATTAAACCTTAATAAAACATAGTGATAGGATAGGAAACTAAGTAATTTCATTCGAGATTTCAACATGTCCTGAGACAGAATGAAGTTTTCCTACTGCAGATTTCAGTTCTGTATAGCACTTCCTGATACTTTGTCTCTGCTTCTTCAAAACTGCTTTCGGCATTTTGAATTTCAAAGCGAAGAGTTCTTTATTATTCGAAGATAATTTTCTGTGATAATATCTCGTCTTAGATGGAACATTATGTTGATTGTTGAGAGTAGAAATTGGCAACGTCTCAGAGAATGATAATAAAAATAAAAGTGAATGGAGTATATATAATACCTTAACCTTGGGTTTCACAAAGCTTTGACAGCTCTTAATTGCCGAATTAGTGCGATTCTATGTCGATTTTCAGTTCATTTTTCATACAACCATCGAATTAAATCCACAATTAAGCTAATCGGAGCTTCGTGAAACCCACCTTAAATGTCTGTTTCCTAATGATTAAAAACGCCTTATTTCTGTGTATTTGGTACAGTAAAAGATGTTCTGTTTCTTCTTCAAACTTTGCTTCAAAATTTTGACAACTTTTAAACTTCGAAATCTTCATACCTTGAACCTGGCAACTTCGAACTTTGAAACTTTAGGCACAGCACTGTTAATTTTTTAACCAACACCGAAATCCTAACAGACCATCGCTGTGAACAACCCTGTACATCAATCCTACAGTCGTAATCGGCGAAAATATCCACACATGCAATTATTTCCATACCCAACGTGTCAGGATGCTACTAAGTTATGAAATTCACTAAAAATCATACGTCTGAATTGTACTAGAATCGATTCAAAATATTGCTCTGCTCCCTTGTGTCGTACGGTGGGAAAATACACACACACATACACGTCTCAACTGGTCGGAGTCTCAGAGGTAGATCGGGGAGCCCTGGAGGACAAGAAGTTCCAATTTGCCGGGAGAACTCCGCAATCTGGGATGGGTAGGTTCAAACGAAGAATTCCAGACCTTGCCACACGTTATGTCGTTTTTTTTCCACCCCTAGGTTTGATGGACTCGGAAAGTTGCCACATAGCGTCCTCTGGTATAATATCGTCGAAGTTCTCGAAAAATTGGATTATCCTCTCGTTTTTCTTGAACGAATATGTACTGGAACGAAAATTCACATTCAAGAATTGTTCGATATAGACCACATTAGTTAGGTTAGGCTGGAAATTTGAATTGCGATCCATCCGTGGATCCGAGCACTGAATTCCCCGTGCATTTCTTATGGACCAAAAATTTACGCGAATTTCTCGCCTGTTTTCAGATACTTTGGCTGATTTCTTAAGGTTTATTTTGATTGAAATAGATTCAGTGAACCTTTCTCAACAATCTAGAATCAAGTTTTCATGACAAAATTGTATATTTCCAAAATAATTAATAAATATAAAAATGTTCACCAAATTCGATTGACGTATGTCTTAGGTCACTCGAAATCAGTCAAAAATAACAAACATAACCCTAAATCGGCCTTGTAATGACGTACAACAGAAGTCATCTACGACATACGGAAATCTATCGAACTACACTGGTTTCAATTTTGATTTAAGGATAAATAGAAGTAGATTTTGATGTGGAAAGAACATGAAAACATGCACTAATGATAAAGGTACACAATACAAAGGCAAATATGCTTCCCCTAAAATATAGCATCGAACGTTTTGTAAAATAGTCATATTTATAAGAAAATCGTCTTCCATTTTCACCAACAAAAAAAAAAACGAAATTATATTCTGATTAAGCTTGTAGAAGACAGAAATTTACTCACCACTTTTTGAACTTCTTCATGTTTTCGACTATGTTGAACTGTTGCCATCTCTTAGAAAAATTGATCATACCATCGGGCAACAAATTGCTATTTCCGATATGAACAAAGGTCAAATCTTGCAGCACTAATCCTCTGCAATGTTAAATACAATAAATAACTTGATTCAAAGCAAATTAGTAATGAAAATTTGAAATATATTGAGACATTTCCCCTCATACACGTTCATAATTGAATATTAACAGATTTACTCTGGACAGTGGAATTGACTACTCTGACAGTGATAGAAGGTGCCAATGTCAGAATATAGCACTACAAAAGTAACTACACTCCTGGGTTGTGTTCGAATATTAACTCCGTAGAGTAATATTTACTCCATTGCGTTCGAAAACTGAAAGGTAGGGTAAATTTTACTCCATGTTCGAAATGTCAGAGTATTCGACTTCGAGTTCATTTTACTCCTGTCAAAATTGACATAACTCATGGGACGGAAAATCTAGTAACTTTGTCTCACTGTTTTATGAATGTTCTGTGAGGTAATTTAATAGTTTTAATACTGCTCACAATATACAGGGTGTCCCAAAAATACCACGCGAAAGTGACACTGGAGATAGATTTGCATTAGGTCTATCAGATAGCATCAACATGACCTCAGTAAAAGTCCGCTGGTTTTCGAGATATCACCACTGTTGCGTCCCATGACTTCACATGTTGGGAAGCGCTCATTTGTATTTCTAAACAAAGCAGCTCGCTTGTAAAACTTAAATGTTTTGGGTTAACTGGTTTATTTTTGCATGGGTGGTCTCACCCTTGAAATTAATATTTTCCACGAAAAGATAATTGCAAGTAAAATATCTTATATAATACTTCAACCCTTGTAGAAGTATTTATGACCTATTTCCTGTGAAATATTGATAAAATGCATACAACAACTAACACATTGCCAGAGCTGTGAGTCCATTGTCTAGTATCTAACCCATAAAAAAATCTAGAATTTTCCGATTAGATCGCCACGGCTTTGGCTATTCACTAAATCGAGGGCGTAGATTCCGAATCTGTAATTAGTTTTTCCGTATCTCGATTAATTTTGGTAATATGGCGAAAAATCCGACTGATTAGTCCATTTTCCGGAGTTAGAGCCAAAAATTGCGACATTTTTCGTCATTGCTCCGAAACTAATCGAGATACGGAAAATCTAATTACAGATTCGTGATCTGCGTACCCGATTTAGTGAATAACCAAAGCCGCGTCGACCTAATCGGAAAATTGTAAATTTTTGGGTGTGTTGGATACTAGAGAAAACTTTTTGGCGTTTGACGGATTCGATCATTACCTAATATGGTACGGATAGAGATACATAAAAAAAATTGGTTCAAGCACTGACGTGAAGTCAGAAGCTTTTGCGCGTATGTTCTATTGTCCATACTTCTGTATTGGACACCCTTAATCGAATTTACCATGGTAAATTATGTTGTCCATTCTCCTGTATTGGACACTTAATTCGAATTTACCATGGTAAATTCGAATTGAGAGTGTCCAATACAGGAGAATGGACAACATAATTTACCATGGTAAATTCGATTAAGGGTGTCCAATACAGAAGTATGGACAATAGAACATACGCGCAAAAGCTTCTGACTTCACGTCAGTGCTTGAACCAATTTTTTTTATTTTATTTTCAATGATTTATTAAAAATTTTCTACAAATGCTATCCTCACCAAATTTTGCAAACATTTCCGCGTTGGCATTCTACAACTAATAACCATGTTTGAATTCAATCGGTTCAGTACTTTTTGAGTTAATGAGGAACAAAAACCACGAAATTTCAGAAAATTTCAGATGGTTATAACTCTGAAACCGTTTGGCCGATTATGCTCATAAATAAACTGGAATGTTGCGTTCTTGTGTTCATCCTAACCTGAAAATTTCAAGCCGCTATCTCATTCCGTTCTCAAGTTATCGTGACAACAAAAATATTTTCTAATAATTTTTTAAACATTTTCTAGCCATACGATTCTTACAAAATTCCACAAACGTGCTTAAGATCATATTCTACAACTACTCACCAAGTTTCAATTCGATCGGATTTATATTGGTTGAAAACAAAATTATTACTCGGAAACCACTGGGCCGATTATGCCCATTAACGAACTTGTCCGTCGTATTGAGATGCGCCACCTACCCTGAAAATTTCAAGTTGCTAGCTCTTCTCGTTCTCAAGTTATCGTGGCAACGGCCGGACGGCCGGACGGCCGGACGGACAGAATCAAATTTGACCTCGAATTCTTCATTGGGGAGTCGAACTTAATCGTTTGAGACCATTTTCGTCAAAAAATTCGAAAGTTACAGACATTTGGGCAAAACTATAACGCGATGTTCCCCAGAACATACGCGCAAAAAGATACATAAATCTAAACGTCGTCCACCGACCAATAATCGGGGAAAATTTGGTTATTGAGAGGTGAAAATCATAGATTTCGGACGGGAAAGAAGAATTTTCCTCCGATTCCGGGTCAAAAATATTTCTAAGTGCCGACCCAAAAAATTGTTTTCATGGTATATCGATACGGAGCTCGTGTCTAATTAAATCGAGGTCGCTGATCACGAATATGTAATTAGTTTTTCCCTAAGTGGCGTACTTTGGGAAAATTTTCACTTAAAGTGAAAAAATTGACGAAAATAGGTCAATTTTAGAACTTTCCACCGCCCAAAAAAATCGGAGTAGGGTGTTGCTGATTTTTTACGTCATATTTGGATCCTTTATCTATCGAATCATCCGAACAATAAATGTCCAGGTCGTACGCTTCGGAAATTATGATTTTTTTCCCGAGGGTCTATTTTTCGGAAAATTCTTTCCGCGATATTTTCTCGGAAAATTTTTGTAATAAATATCTGATGGTAGATTCGGAATCTACGGCCCCGAATCTATAAGAATAAGTACCCGTTTCATAGTTTTGCGTCAAAAAATTTTTCTCGAAAAATGGGATTTTTTTAAGGCTAATGTATTAAAAAATTGCCAAAATTCGACCGGTCTCCGATTTCGATGCAAATTACGTCATTTACTAATTCGGGGCCGTAGATTACGAATATATGATCGGATTTTTCATTAGAGAATTTTCCGCGGAAATACCGCGAAATGAGTTTTCCGAAAAACAGACCCTTGGGAACAAATATATATAATTTCCGAATAGTACGGCCTGGACATTTTCTGTTTGGATTATTCAGTAGATAAAGGATCCATATATGACGGCAAAAATCAACAACACCTTACTCCAATTTTTTTGGGCGGTGTGAACTTCCAAAATTGACCTATTTTCGTCCATTTTTTCACTCTAAGTGAAAATTTCCATAAAGTACACCACTTAGGGAAAAACTAATTGCATATTCGTGATCAGCGACCTCGATTTAATTAGACACGAGCTCCGTATCGATATACCATGAAAACTGGAGATTTTTAAAAAATACACAAAAGTGGGGATATCTCGAAAACCAGCGGACTTTTACTGAGGTCATGTTGATGCTATCTGATAGACCTAATGCCAATCTATCTCCAGTGTCACTTTCGCGTAGTATTTTTGGGACACCCTGTATATATGTATGATTAGAGTTACATATATGTGAAGAAAACAATAATAACAGGTTCTTTCGTAAACCAACATAACCTATTTTCCGATATTGGCACCTTCTGTCACTGTCAGTGTCAGAGTAAACTCCAGAGTAAATCTGTCAAACCTTCAAAAACTCTACTCTACTCCGTGGAGTTAATTTTCGAACACAACCCAGATAGTTTATTTTGGCGTTTTCGATCATTTTGAGGTGAGACTGCAATATTTCGAAATAACTTTAAATAAAATAAATGATTAGATTGAACAAAATAGTTACATGTAAGGTATGCAGGGAGGTTGGGTCTCCGCCAGAGCCTGTCGATATGCCCTGAAACTAGAGGAGCTGTCTATGAGAGCGCAGTATTCTTTCAGTCCTTCCTGTACATGCTTCTGCCACTCCAATCTACGTATGGGGGCCGAATCCAAAGCCGACAGCATAGCGAGGTAGGAATTGAAATTGTTGATCTTCCGTAGATGTTTCATTATTTTGATGAACTTCAGGAAGTACTTCTCTCTAGTTTCCTTGTTGTTCATCTGTAGAATCTTAGTTCTGGCCCTGAAATTATATCAAAATGATTCTCTGGGACGTTGCCAATTTCTACTCTCAACAATCAACATAATGTTCCATCTTAGACAAGAGATTACCGCAGACCATTATCTTCGAATAGTAAAGAAATAGTGGGCCCGCAGATCTACCTAGCCAGTAGATCTACATTTTTCCGGTAGATCTACATCTACATCTTCCATTTTAAAATAATCGATGCCGCGAGAAAATGAACACCCTGTATAGTAGTAATGGTTTATTTCTAACGATGTATGCCTCGAAAGTATATTTTCCAACACGAATGAATGAAATGGTATGTTCATAGCGTTAAAACCAGCAAGTTGCAATTGACATTAAAAGAAAATCACCCTGTATAGAGATTTCTGAAAAATGCATTATAAGAATCCATCCAAGGTTCCTATTTAGATAACGGTTTGTTTGTGGCACGAATCAATTCAATCGTGTAAAATTGTGCCGTGAAAAAAAGAACGCCCCGTATAGTAATGGCTTATTATCAGCGATATATGCTCAGAAAAAAAAAGAAAAACGCGTTATTCGAAGTTAATATTCCGACAGAAATTGAAAAAAAACACGAAAAAGTGTAATTCCCTTTACCGGGATTCGAGCCCGCCTTCTCTCGTTCCGAAACCGAGTTCTCGAAGGTTTAGACCCCCGGGCTATCGGGCTCCTCGTACGATCTTATCGATCTCCGGTATTAGAATAAAACGTCGGTACTTACCTAGGATATACAGGGTGAGTCTTTGACCACTGCATTAATTTTAACCAAAGATTCCTCTCATCAAATGAAACAATTTTTTCATTTACCATTTTTCCTGATTCGGCTCAGGTAAAAAGTTACAAGCGTTTAAAGATTTCACAATGTGCTAATACACTCCCGCATATAAATTATTTATGACATTGTTGGCGGACGAGAATGAGGCATGGTAACGTGGTTTACAGCTTGATTCGGGATTCCAACGCTCAGGGACGGATCCATAAAAGTAGTGAAATTTCTGCAGTTTTCCATTTTAAAACATTCAATGAAGAATATCTCGAAAACGGTGCGTTTAAGGAGAAATGATGAAGAATAATATAATGTTCTAAAACGATGGAATATTCTTGAAATGACTCAAGAAAAACTTTATATGCTTTCTTTATGCTAATTTCGTTTAGTTTTATGAATCCACGAGTCCATAACTAGAAAACCAGTAGAAGTAGAAAATAACTCATATTTGGAAAATATGTATCATAGTTATAGGAAACTTTACGCCAACATTCATTTTATTCGAAAAAAGGCTGTCAAAGCTACAAAATAAAAACTGATTTTTTTTCAAAATTTCAACAGTCTGTATCTATTTGCCTGAGCTGAATTTGGAAAAATGTTAAATGAAAAAAGTGTTTCATTTGATGAGAGGAATCTTTGGTTAAAATTAATGCAGTGGTCAAAGACTCACCCTGTATATTCTAAATTTTCACTTTTCGACATAAAATCGCCACATGGGGGTTTATTTGACGGTTTTTTACCCTTATCTTCGCTTTTCGTCAACTTCGTTCAGGCCCGAAAACTGCCTAGAACGGCCGTTTCGGATAAATTTTGACGTTTCTTAGACAGACTTTTAGCAGGGAAAATTCCCGGGGTTGAAACCTCCAGAACTTGTATCGATTTAGTATATTTAGACTTATCCCAGACGAAAGATTCAGGTCGTGTTTGTCGAACCGATACTTCTTCCCCATCTCGACAGAGAATTCGGAGCCCGACCCGTCCCATCTTCGAAGTCTCACGCGAAGTAAAGTCGATACCTCGTTTTTCGAGGAAAAAAACACATTTTCGTTCCTAACTCGAAAACGGCGATAGATATCGACTCGGGGTCTTCGGAACCCCCCCTTCTCCCTCCCAAAGTTTCTTTCCCCCCCCCCCTTCGAACCTCAACCCGTCCTCTAGATTTTTAAAACAATTCCCAAAATTAAATTCTCAAAAATTTCGTCGAATCGGATGCCATGACATAAATTCAATTAGTATATATGGAACTGTCCCTCTCATTTTAGTCTTGCGATCTATTTGAAAATACGACAACGATCTGAAAGTTTTTGTTCTATTTTTCGACGTAGACTATACCATTAAATTATTATATTTATAAAAGAAAGTCGTAGTCGTGTTAGTTACACCACTTATAACTCAAGAACGGCTATACCGATTTGGCTCAAAATTGGTGGGGAGGTAGCTTAGAACCACGAGACCGACATAGGATACTTTTTTGTGTTATACAGGGTGTTTTTCTTTTAACATCAATTAAAACTTGCTGTTTTTCTTGCCATAATCGTACAATTTTAGTCATGTGTGTTTAAAAATAAACTTTCGAGGCATACACCATTGAAAATAAAGCATTACTACACAGGGTGTCCTTTTTCTCATGGCACAATTGTACGTGATTGAAGTGATTTGTGTCACAAACAAAGCATTAACTAAATAGGTACCTTGGATGGATTCTCATAATGTATTCGTCCGAAATCTCCATACAGGGTGTTCTTCTTTTAACGTCAATTGCAACTTGCTGTTTTCCATGCCACAATCGTACAATTTCATTCATTTGTGTTAAAAAATAAACTTTAGAGGGATACATCATTGAAAATAAATCATTACTGTACAGGGTGTTTTTTTTCTAACGTGTATAATAAAATCTAAAATCTGCTTATTTATTGCCTCAACGGCGGAACAGAGTTCGCTGGGTCAGCTAGTTAAATTTTAAAACTCAATTTTCCGGACAATTTTCCCCAATCAATTTTACCTGAAACTAGCCGGAAAGGCTACAAATTAAACTTTCTCACATACCAATAAGACATCTTGTTGAAGTGTTCCGTGAACAAAGTTAGGTTGGGACTCCTCTCTTCGTTCTGTTCCTGCGCCCAAATCAGTACCTCCGGAATTTCTATCTTCATGAACAGCTCGGCGTCGAGCAGAGTCATCTGTTCGGCTATCTGCTCGGATTTAAAGTCCAACAGGGTCAACGTTCTGGGCGTCAAAGAAATACTGGTCAATATGTTACCCATACCCTGCATGTTTCTCTGTTTGGCCTCGTGACGTTCAAGATGCTTGACCCTCAAAGCCTTGGCCAGGGTTAACTCACCGCAAGATATGAGCTGTTGAACGAAGTTCATCAGCTTGTGTTGGAGTTCTTCGTCTAGATCCACGCTCCTGAAATTCACAATCCGACAAATGTTAAGATTTCTACAGCATGTCTCCTATATACAGGGTGCGCCACGGTCGATGGTACCCTGGAGTTTTACGGAGAACGCGAGGTACGATTTTATTGAAAATTTGGTTACTTGGCTAGGAACCACTGCTCCATCGATCTAGAATATTTTCAGCTCTGCGGTGTTGCCGCTTATATATAAAGAAACAGTACCTATCTATCCTAGCTTGCTCACGAACTAATAAATATATGAATAAAATTCTCTCAGCTTCTTATTATTGAGTTTGAATAGTTTATGAATTTTTCTGTTTACAAATAGAAGGGATTGTTAGGGTCAGACCTAAGTCTTAGCAATTCCCTTGAAATTAACTATTTTAAAGTACCTTTAATAAATATCATAGATAAAATAACAATATATTATATTATATTATATATCATATCTCCTAAAGTATTAGCTTGTTAGAGTTGAAAATGATATCAATGGATTTTTATGGTGAAACTGGATCTTAAAAATTTTTTTTTTAAGTTTGTAAGTTAAAAAAAAAATTTTTTTCGTTACTCGGAAACCATCTGGCCATTTTGTCCAATAGCGAACTTAACCGAGATATTTATCTCCCTAACCTACTCTGAAAATTTCAACTGCCTAGCTCATACCGGTCGAGAGTTATTGTAGAAACAAAATTTAAAAATTTTTTAAAATTCAAAAAAAGCAGTAAAACAATTAATTACTCGAAAACCGCTAGAGAAAAGGATGATGAAGTTGATACTGAGTTGATCAGGAAGCTACGGCGGATCGAAAAAAGCAATAATATATAGGGTGTTCCAATTGAAATAACAAAGTTGTTACTGCTTTATGATATAGGCGGCAACACCGCAACGCTGAAGATATTCTAGATCGATGGAGCAGTGGTTCCTAGCCAAGGAACCAAATTTTCAATAATATCGACCAGCGACCGTGGCCCACCTTGTATATTTTTTTTTTAAATGGGCCAATAACAAGAGCGCCAAAAATTTTGATTTTCTTTTTGATAAAACGGTATAGAAGAATTTCTTTGTTTTTGGTAGGGTTCTGACTTATTTGACCTTGGGATTCACCTCAAGAGGATTGTAGTAGAATGGCGGATAATAATTTAAAATAGATATACTTACGTTAAATCGCTAACTACTCTAACCATAAGAGCGAATGCTTCTCTAGATCTCGGCCTCTTCTCAGTTTTGTAGTAGAAAAAATTGTACCTTCTAATCAATTTACATATAAGGTCGAATGGTGTGATAAATGTACGATAGGTGGTCAAAAACGCTTCCTGATATGTGAAAACTGCAACAAAATTATAGGAAAATAAATAGTGGAAAATGGTATATTATAGAATGGGAAGAGAAGAGTAAAATCATAATAACAGTTAAAACATACATGCAAAGTAATATTATAGATACATCATCATAACATAAAGATGATACAAAAGAATCAAAGTCATAAAATTGTCTTCAACTGTTTCAATGAAAATTAATTAAAAATAATGTAAAAATACTAGCTCTTTCTATACCAAAATTCAAGTTTAGGTATAAACATTCAAATTCGATATTTACTGATGAATAATGGAAAAAACATTGGGTAGAACATATAAACTTGAAATGAAAAAGAAAAATTGGGAAAAAACTACCCCTTCATTCCTAAGAAAGACATTTACCGAGCAACTCTCGTATGTGGTGTGGAAGTGTTAAAAGAAAAACTAACAATAACAAAATGTGTGAAAGCCCTGTGGACATGAGCTTTGGCGCTCTTGTTCAAACTTTGACAAGTCATATCTCCGAAAGTATTGGTTTCTCTGAGTTGGGAATGATATCAATGGAATCTTCTGATAGAACTGCATCATAAAATAAAATAAATTAAATAAGAATTCATTCCCAACTCGGAGAAACCAATAATTTCGGAGTTATGATTTGACAAAGTTTGAACAAGAGCGCCAAAGCTCCTGTCCACAGGACTTTCCCACTTTTTCAATTTGGTAAGTCAATTCTCGAGGTTTTCGTGATTAAATTGAGAACGTTGATCTATGACTCATTTCATGTTGGATTTATATACATCACGAAATTATAATTAAGAGTATTCTATGAAATCATATAAAATTGAGAATAATTATTGAAATGTTGAAAAATCATCTCCGAAAGTATTAGTTTGTTAGAGTTGAGAATGATATCAATGGATTCTTATGATGAAACTGCATTAAAAAAAAATTAAATTTAAAATTAATGTAATGTAAAAAAATTTTTTTTGTTACTCCGAAACCAGCTCGCCGATTTTGCCCAATAACGAACCCAACCGAGATATTTATCTCCCAAACCTACCCTGAAAATTTCAACCGTCTAGCTCATTTCGTTCGAGAGTTATCGTGTTAACGGCCGGACAGAATCGATTTTGACAATGGATTCTTGATCAGTGAGTCGAACCAAATCGTTTAAGACCATTTTCAGCCAAAAATTCGAAAATTACAGACATTTGGCAAATTGATAAGCACTCTGTTCCGAGGAACAAGAGCGCCAAAAAGAATGTATGATGCTCAAAACATCCACTTGTCTTTTGAAATTAAACGAAGGATTGAAACAAAATTGTATAAAGCCAAATCTTAGAAGAGCATAAAGAAGGAGGGTAAATTGACTACTATAAGAGAAACCGGTGTGTAAGGGGGGTCACTATCATTGACATACCAGTCTCCATTTCTTCTGTAGACGCAACAAGCAGCAACAACGATTAAAGGCACATGAACATGAATACTGAACCAACAATACAAGTCGTTTTCAAAGTTGAGTACTTCTTTTACAGCATTTTCAACTAATCAAAACGAAACATAGACGGCAATAAAACTGTCCTTATTCACGTGAAAAGGTTACATTCTTGTTGTTTAACGAATTCAATTAATTCGCAAAGTACTATCATGGGTTTCCCAATTAGAATTTTCATTTCGGTTTACATAGAAAGTTGTTTTCCCAACATGTTTTAATGCCATAGTTTTTAGTTGTCATGTGTCAAAAAATGACAGCTGTCAAAATAACAGGATGTTCAATATGGAACCTCCAATTGGTAAATCCAGTACATATACTCTATTCGCTTTTATAAAGTCTCCCGGTTGGCCATGAAAGTTTTTCACATTTCACCATGTATATTTTGGAAATGTTAGGTTATAGTAATTTTCCTGTCAGATAACTAAGCAACGTTGTCCTCTCTGCATAGAGGTCGTAGTAATCATTATGTGAATTCAACAATTCCAAAGACCTCGTGACTGTTGAAGAAAATTTTTCTTCTGTTGTTACTGAAAATATTTCACGTATATAAACTGATTGGAAGATTCAGTTATGCTATTTTCTTATACGGAAATCAAGAATCAAGTGTTGGAATTTTATTGAAAAATACCTAAGGAATTCCCCACTTTTCGATATTCTCAAGAAATAAACCTACAGAAGACATTTAAATACCTTGTTGCACAACTTGAAATACACCAGTTTCAAAATGTAGTAGTACTACGAAACCAGAGGCGCTGTTAAACCTTAATAAAATATTGTGATAGGATAGGAAACTAAGTAATTTCATTCGAGAGTTCAAAATGTCCTGAGACAGAATGAAGTTTTCCTATTGCAGAGTTCAGTTCTGTATAGCACTTCCTGATACTTTGCCTGCTTCTAAACTACCTTTGGCATTTTCAATTACAAAGGGAAGAGTTCTTTATTATTCGAAGATAATGGTCTGTGAAATAAAGTGTCCGCCCTCTAACATTTTTTTTTAACTAGTGCTTATTTCGTGAACGATAACACTTAGCTCATGTCTGATTTGATAGATAATTAGTGTTATTCTTCCGCTGAACGAATATGGTTGTGTATACGCTTGAACAACGCTGGGAAATATTGCGACATTACTTTGAACATCATGGTAATGTTGCAGAATGTGTGCGAAAATTGCGTACGGATTTTGGAAGAAGAGAAGCACCGTCAGCTCCGTATGTTCGTTATCTTGTGAAAAAAGTGAAAGAAACTGGCATCCTCATCGATAAACCGAAGCGTGGAAAGCCAAAAACAGTGCGTACACCCGAGAATATTGCTGCTGTGGCAGAAAGTGTGCGTGAAGCGCCATCAACATCAATTCACCGTCGTTCACAAGAATTGAACATTTCGGAGACATCATTGAGACGAATTTTGCATAAAGACCTTGGTATGACGCCGTACAAAGTCCAATTGGTACAGGAGTTGCCCTGTTTTTGAAGATCGCATTATCAGCCGCAGAGCTGATGTCGTTTGGCCACCTCGGAGCTTTGATTTGACACCGTTGGACTATTATTTGTGGGGTGCCGTCAAAGATAAATGTTACGCCAACAAGCCAGAGACAATTGACGCTTTAAAGGACAATATTCGTGAAGCCATTGGTGAAATACAGCTGCACACAATCGATAATGTGCTTAAAAATTGGACCGATAGTGTAGGCTACTGCATGGCCAGCCGAGGCAGCCATTTGAATGAAATTATTTTCCATTATTAACCGGAAGGATTGTACTTTCAAATAAAAAAAGAAATTTGAGAAAATATTCAGAAGCTTTTTTTTATTGCATTTTAAAAAAAAAAGTTATTTGGCGGACCCGTTATCTTGTTTAAGATGGAAGATTATGTTGAGAGAAGAAATTGGCAACGTCTCAGAGAATTGTTTTGACATTGACGATATTTCAAAAGTGATGCCAACCTGCCTCAGTTTTAGTTACAAAAACGTGATAGACCTAAATCATGGCCAACCAGGAGACTTCATAAAAGTGAATGGAGTATACATAGATGCTTAGACCTTCTCAAAACTAGACCACCTTGGAAATATCGTGTATACAGGCAGTTTATCATCGTGTAAAAACATGGCTACTGAAAGATGAAACGTTCTGTCGACAAATAATTCCAACTATCAAGTTTCCACTCACCTCCATTCTTAGTGGCCTTGGTCGCTTGTATGATGAGGGCGTCTATGGTGCCCCCCCTGATATCCGGCCCCTCTTCTTCGGACTTCTTGAACACGAGATACGTATCGACCGTCAGATTTTCCATCAGGTCTATGTTGCACACGTTCGCCTCCTCGTACTCATTCTCGGACATGGTGTCGGCATTTTCCGTATGCTCCAATAGATCGGGCAGTACTTTGACGGGTTCTATGCTCTTGATTTCCGTTTGGGTCGGAGACTGTGGCGGTGACTTGCTAGAACTGATCCTCGGACGTTGTTTTGGAGGTAACGCAGGAGGTAAGCAGTTGCTTGATACTGATATCGGTGAAGGTGTTCGACTGAAAGGAAACGATTGAAAAATTATCGTTTCTTATTGTTCTACCATTTCCTGGTTTTGGTTTGTACCAAATTGGCTGAATATTATTTGGACGTAGTTGAGCGGAAATAATCCAACCCCCAAATTGTAGTTTTGAGGAATTTCAACATAGTAAAGGGTTTTCCAATAAGAGGTGTTATTTTGAATCGGTAGATGTCACTTTTGAAGCTGTAGATTTTTGACATTTGACAAGTAGAAACTACGCCATTAATAAAAATGGAACGATACACGCTTCAAGAACGCATTGAAATTATTAAAATTCACTATAAAAATGGTGAAAATTTGGCAGAGACGGTTCGTAAAACTCGAACATTTTTGGGTCGTCGTGAAGCATCTTGTCGGACCGCAATAAAGAAATTGGTGGAAAAATTCGATCTGTTGGGACAAGTTAGTTATGTGAAGAATAAAACCCGTGCACGTCGCTCAAGAACAGCCGAGAATATTGCTGCTGTAGCCGAAAGTGTTGAAGAAAACCCAGGTTTGTCCATTCCTCGTCGTTCTTTGGAATTAGGCATTCCACAAACGTCATTACACCGTATTTTGCATAAAGATTTGGGTCTTAAGGCTTATGAAGTTCAGTTAACACAAGAACTCAAGCCGGACGATCATCAACAACGTCGTGTCTTTGCTGATTGGGTCGTTGAAATGCATGAAAATGATCCGGAATTCCATAGGAAAATCATCTTGAGTGATGAGGTCCAGTTCCACTTTGGTGGCTTCGTCAAAAAGCAAAATTGTCGCATCTGGGGTCGGAAAACCCAAGAGTTATTGTTGAAAAGCCTCTCTATCCTCAACGTGTGACTGTTTGGTGCGGTTTATGGTCCGGCGGAGTCATTGGACCTTACTTTTTCGAAAATGATGCTGGAGCAACAGTTACGGTGAATGGATTGCGCTATCGAGAGATGATTAATGATTTTTTATGGCCGGAATTGGATGGTATTGATCTGGACAACGTTTACTTTCAACAAGACTGCGCTACGTGCTACACAAGCAATGAAACCATTGATCTTTTGCGGGAAACGTTTCCGGACCGTGTTTTCTCTCGAAGAGGTGATCACAATTGGCCACCGAGATCTTGTGATTTAACACCTTGCGAATTCATCCTTTGGGGCCACGTGAAAGAGCAGGTCTACGCCAATAGCCCAGCGTCGATTCAAGACCTCAAATATGGAATTCGTGAGGCTATCGAGGACATAGGGCAGCCGCTTTGCCATTTGGTTATGGAAAATTTCATTAAAAGGATATGGTCCTGTAAGCGTGGTCGTGGTGGTCATTTGCCTGATGTTATTTTCCACTATTAACGGCATAGCTTCTTCTTTATAATGAAATGAACATCCGTTCATTTATATTGAAAAATGGCATTTTTCTGTAAATATCAAAATAACATCTCTTATTGGAAAACCCTTTATATGAGTATACAGTAACTCGACGTCAAGCTGGAAGCGGGTGATATTACAAGTCATGATAGTTATCAGAAAAATATTAAAAAATAATCATGAGATGTAATTTTAAAATAACAGGCATTTAAAAGAAATTGACACAATCTATACTTTGTGATAGTTATTCAATTCCCATTTCTACAAATCTTGATTTTTTGCCAATTTTATTCTTGTTATATCATCCTGAATAATGCGTCTGTATATAATTGCCTAAACTTTATGACTTTTGCCTCTGTTTGGAGCAAAATGTTAGTTTTTGCCCCATGAAATATTCAAAGCTAATATTTCGTCCAATTTCAACTGTCATTTCATGAGGATTCCAAAATGGTATAAGCTAATATTCCCGTTTTCATTGAAGATATTCTGAACTTACCAAATTATATATTTCCATCATCATATGGATTATCCAAGCGCATATAGGGTAGGGGTAATTATAATATCCTATAGTTGGTCATTTTGCATTCAATCATACTTTGTTTGAACACAGACAAATAGTCTGTGAAAACATAGAATTATGATGTATTATTGAAATTTTGAAAAATCATATCTCCGAAAGTATTAGCTTGTTAGAGTTGAAAATGACATCAATGTATTCTTTTGATAAAACTGCATCTTAAAAAAAAATTAATTCGACATTTGTAATTAAAAAAAAATTTTTTCGTTACTCCGAAACCAACTCCGAAACGAACTTAACCGAGATATTTATCCCTCAAACCTACTCTGAAAATTTCAACTATCCAGCTCATTCCGTTCGAGAGTTATCGTGTTAACGGCCGGCCGGACAGAATCGATTTCGACCACGTATTCTTGATCAGTGAGTCGAACCAAATCGTTTAAGACCATTTTCAGCCAAAAATTCCAAATTTACAGACATTTGCGCAAATAGGTAAGCACTCTGTTCCGGGTAACAAGAGCGCCAAAAAGTGGGGAAGCCCTGTCTGTGGAAAGGAGCTTTGGAGCTCTTGTTCAAACTTAGACAAATCATAACTCCGAAAGTATTGGTTTCTCCGATTCGGGAACGATATCAACGAGTCCTGTTTGATTTAATTCATTTTATGATGCAGTTCTATCATAAGAATCCATTGATATCATTCCCAACTCTGAGAAACCAATACTTCGGAGATATGTTTTGTCAGAGTTTGAACAAGAGCGCCAAAGCTCCTGTCCACAGGGCTTGAACCAATTTTTATTTTTTTTTAATGTACTAACCTCTGAGAGTCGTTCGACGGTATAGACAAGGTGTGGGATTGCGTAAGCGAGCTACAGTTTGAAATTTGGCTAAAAGAACAGGACTGCGTCGTTGGCAACCCCGCTGTACTGCTCTGTTGCACCCAATGCTTCGCCTGCTTCATATGTAATGAAATTAAATCTTGATCGTTCTCGTTCGATTGACAATTGCCGAACATCTCCATGTAGGCCATAACTGAAACACGAACAATGAAAATATTTGTTCCCCCACAGACGGACGGAAGTCATAATATCATGCTAATATCGTTTTAAACACTTGCATAGCATTCATGAAATTAAACTGCTCCACAAGAGTTAGGGATAATCGTTTCAACTAAAATAACTGACATTCTGAAATCTTTGTTTGCGCTGAAAACGTAATTTAATATAGTTTTAGGTTCAAAACTAGAAATGCATGTAAGTTTTTTGGTCTGCAACATATACAGGGTGATTAACAGAATAGGTCGAATTTAACGACTTTTATTTCCGGACATTTTATTGTTTTTTCGTCTTTGTATGCCTTCAATACAAGGTATGGCCACCACGGGCATCAATGACCGCCTGACATCTTCGTTGCATACTGTCAACGAGGGTGTTGAGCATATCTTGAGGAATTTCATTCCATAAACGAGGCAGTAGTGCTTTGAGGTCATTCAATGTTTCTGGTGGAGGTTGGTGATCATCTAGTCTTCTTTGTAGCATATCCCATGCATGTTCTATGCAGTTTAAGTCTGGCGAATGCGGAGGTATTGGTAAATGTGGAATACCATGCTCGTCTCGCGTATTTTCTACTATTGCTGAACGATGTGGTCTTGCGTTATCGTCAAGAAATTGGAAAGCTTCACCAATGGCAGCATGAAAATTTGGCGCTACGTTGCCAATGACATGTTCCCTATAATGTAAAGCAGTCATATTGCCAGGACAAATGTGAAGGTCTGTGCGCCCGTTGTAACATATCCCAGCCCATACCATAACAGAGCCTCCTCGAAATGGATGAACCTCTTGCACATGACGGCGATTTCGGGGTATACGCGGCATAGTCTATACCATTATTCTTCTAGAATCTGAAAATCGACCGTATCTGGATTCATCTGTGAAAAGTACACTACGCCATTGGACGTTCAGATTAACATGCTGCCTGGCCCATTCTAATCTTTGTCGTTTATGCTCACGTGTTAACGTAACACCCCTCAATGGACGTCTAGAAGCCAGATTGATCTTCCCCAAACGACGTCAGATGGTTTCAATGGAAATTTAGGACCATTGGCATTTAAAAGTCGATTTCTAAGCATCCTACATGAAGAAAGAGGATGCCTCCTCGCCGAAATGGTGACAAAGCGGTCTTGTGCGGGTGTTGTTTTTATTGGTCCACCAACCCTATGTCTTTCCTGCACCGAACCTGTCTCATTGAACCTATTCCAGAATCGTGATATTACACTTTGCGATACTTGAAATGTTTCTGCCACAGCGACTTGAGTGAGGCCACCCTGTAGCATACCGATAGCCCTGTTAGCCTCGGCGTTTGTTAATTTACGTCTTGGCATCTTAAGAAGCTCGTGAAATTCACTAAGTTCGATATCGCTAGACTGACAATAAATTAACTGCATATTGAAATGCTAAATCTTACGAATAATGTAAAAAACTGCCAAACTCAAGAAAAAAGACGACCAGATGGTGAAAATATGCATTCAAATCGAATTAATAAGTTTTTATTGGCAGTTGATCATGTTTTTGATGTTGTCTTTAAAATTTTACGCCCCTCAGAACAACTTAATATGATATCCCTAACTCTTGTGGAGCAGTTTATATTAATATTAATACGATCACGTCAAATATGAAACACAAAGCTGCTAAATATGGAAGAATTAATCAAATATAAACAAGAAAGAGATATCACAATGACATGTGAATGTCGTATCGGTTGGTTCCTTTAATGGGTTTGTAGAGGAGGATTGAACAATATGGTATTGGCTTTGAATGCAAATCAGATCTGACCAGCTAATATCGTTATTTATTAAATATTTAATCCATTCGTTCTGCGTTAAAAAAAACTAGATATTTGTGGGAAGCTATATTTAGAATAATATTGCCTAATGAACAATATCGAATCAACACCAACAATTAAACAATTTTTTTTAACGTTTCCGAGTCCAAATCTTCAAAATTAATCGTTGTTGAATATTATTCTGAAATTTATCACACTTATAGTCTTCAAAAAAACATAGTCACACAGTTCCCCTAAGGTTGATCATGAAAACGGGCCTCAGTTTGTTTACAATAAATTTGAACGAATAATACAGGATGTCCCAAGTTCGAGTGCCTATTAGTCGTTTCTGGAGAACTGGACATATTTGAAATCCGAAAATTTGGATTATGATATTGCTTGAAATTCTCTACAGAGCTAAAATATTTTCGAAGCCCAATCACTTCCGGTTATACAGGGATTGAAAATAAATTTGATGAAAATTTTGTTTTTCAAGTTTTGCATTCCTGGTATGATCAAGTATTCAATGCTGAATACATTTCTGTTAACACCATTGTATTCATTCGAATAGTTTTCAAAATATCGAAAAAAAAAACCGGAAAAAAAGTCAAATATGTTTAGTCAGTATTATGTTCATTATTCTTATTTTAAACATCCTGAACGTAAACTGTTTTTACAACATCGAAGAGGAAGAATGTGGAAAGGCCATGCATCTTTTGAATTTCAGAAATGTCATCACAGGGTGTTTAAAATTTTGTGTCGAACATGGTGATCAAAAATTGGCCATAACTTCTGTTTTTCAAATTAGAACCCTATTTTTTTATGATTGCGTGGGATTCTGCGGTGAAAAAGAATGATAGTTTTCTTGCATGATTATGCTCCTAAATTAAATAATTTCTGAGTTTTTTTTTTAATTTAGGAGCATAATCATGTTAGGAAAGTATCATTATTTTTCACCGCAGAATCCAACGCAATCATAAAAATGGGTTCAAGCCCTGTGGACAGGAGCTTTCTGGCGCTCTAGTTCAAACAGACAAATTATATCTGGTATTGGTTTCTCAGAGTTGGGAATTATATCAATGTATTCATATGATATCACTGCATCATAAAGGAAATTCAATTCAAATAATAGTTTATTAGATAAGTAATAATAAATTACCTTGGAATCGATCAAAAATTTCCTGATCTACGTTCACCAAACTACAGAATTATGCTTTCAATATTTACGTAATATTTTCAAACATTTTCGGGTGAGGTCCCCGTTGCATCGCTAAAATACGAGTATTTCAACCCCAATATTTTTGAAGTTACAATATTCCCTTCTGTCAAGTTGACATTACTAGAATTCATACATAGAATAATAATTATATCAATCTGTGAAATACGATTTACATTGAAATTTAAAAAAATCATATCTCCGAAAGTATTAGCTTGTTAGAGTTGAAAATGATATGAATGGATTCTTATGATAAAACTGCTTATTAAAAAAAATTTGATTTGGAATTTGTTTCGTAAAAAAATTTTTTTTTTTTTGCTACTCCGAAACCATCTGTCCGATTTTGCCCAATAACGAATTTAGCCGAGATATTCATCCCCCAAACCTACTCTGAAAATTTCAACTCTCTAGCTCATTCCGTTCGAGAGTTATCGTGCTTACGGCCGGCCGGCCGGACCGGCCGGACAGAATGAATTCCGACCACGGATTCTTGATCGGTGAGTCGAACCAAATCGTTTAAGACCATTTTCATCGAAATATTCCAAAATTACAGACATTTGGGCAAATTGATAAGCACTCAGTTCCGAGGAACTAGAGCGCCAAAAAAATAGGGACTAATTTGAAAAACAGAAGTTATGGCCAATTTTTGATCATAATTTTCGACACAAAATTTGAAACACCCTGTGATGTTATTTCTGAAATTCAAAAGATGCATGACCTTTCCGCATTCTTCCTCTTCGATGTTCTAAATACGTTTCACGCTCAGGATGTTTGAAACAAGAATAATGAACAACATAATACTGACTAAACATATTTGACTTGTTTTCCGTTTTTTTTTTTTCGATATTTTGAAAACTATTCGAATGAATACAATGGTTGTAAAAGCATTGAATACTGGATCATACCAGGAATGCAAAACTTGAAAAAATTCTATTTTCATCAAATTTATTTTCACTCCCTGTATAACCGGAAGTGCTTGGACTTCGAAAATATTTTAACTCTGTAGAGAAATTCAAGGAATATCATAATCCCAATTTTCAGATTTCAAATATGTCCAGTTCTCCAGAAACGTCTAATAGGCACTCGAACTTGGGGCACCCTGTATACATACAGTATACATGTATACTGGGACAGCAACCGAAAATATTCCAACTGATTGCAGGATTATCAATCGAGAATCCATACTCTACATAAAAATCAAAAGAACCACCGAATAGAGGAAGAAGTGTTAAGTTCAAAGACCAACAGAGATATCCTTGCAGTAGCCGACTTACCAGAGTAAGCCACGGATTGGAACACTAGAGGAGAAAGTATCCAATGAAGCTCAATTGTTCAATATCGTGAATTGTTCTGTTCAAAACCTTTTTTTTCCAAATATTCGCCGAGACGATTAATGCAACAAAAAAGAAGAGAAGAATTCACAGATACTTACTGTGCCTTTTTTTAACTGGTAGGGGTGGAGGCTTAGAACCATCTTCCTCGGTATTGGATATAACGCTGCTCAAGCTCTGATGAGATTGATGCATGCGACAGGTCACCAACACTTCGCCCTCTGAGGAATGTCAAGTAATTACCAAGTTTTAATTGGATCGGATTTGTATATTTTTAGTTATTGAGGAAATAATAACGAAATTTCAGATGGGTATAACTGCAAAACCGGCCGATTATGCCTATAGACCACATTAGTTAGGTTAGGCGGGAAATTTGAATTACGATCCATCCGTGGATCCGAGCACTGAATTCCCCATGCATTTCTTATGGATCTAAAATTTACGCGAATTTCTCGCCTGTTTTTAGATACTTTGGCTTATTTCTTAAGGTTTATTTGGGTTGAAATAGATTCTGTGAACCTTTCTCAACCATCTAGAATCAAGTTTTCATAACAAAATTGTATATTTCCAAAATAATTAATAAATATAAAAGTGTTCACCAAATTCGATTGACGTATGTCTTAGCTCACTCGAAATCAGTCAAAAATAATAACCCTAAATCGGCCTTGTAATGACGCACAACAGAAGTCATCTACGACATACGGAAATCTTTCGAACTACACTGCTTTCAATTTTATTTAACAATAAATAGAAGTAGATTTCAATGTGGAAATAATATGAAAACATGCACTAATGATGAAGGTACCCAATACTTGTTGTCTCTGTACTAACATTCTCTTTTAAATAGGGTGGTTTCATCTCAAAGTTGAAATTCCTTGTTAAAAAATTTGTACATGGATCTCCCGCCAAGCGAATGATTCTAACCTAACTAATGTGGTCTATAGTGTCAACTGAGATGTACACATCTCCAATAATCCAAAGGAAATTTCACTATTTACACACTGCAGTTTAATCACAGAACATATAAATATCAAATATCCGACCATATTTATCACTGCATTGCATTAATTCACATTTGACACCGTTATACACAAAAATACCACGAAATGGCCGCGAAAAACAATAATCGTTAACTCCAGAATCAGAAGTAATCGTACATTTACAATAACAACGTTCGACTGAATCGCCTGGCGTACGACTCAGAGCGGTGTTGCCATTTTATCATCTGGCTGTGGCTCTACCCACCGAGCCAATCGCAAACGATGCAAACTTTGCATACTCACCCATATTCACTTCCGGCACGTTATCGTAAGGCGAAGGCTGTCTATCCTGCTTCTTCTTGGTTTTCTGAGGAAGCGGAGGTGGCGAAACGGCGCCGCCCGCGACGAAATCCCCTTCGTCCTTTCCGGAACCGAATTGCGTCGTGGCGGTCGACGAGACCACGGAACTACGACTGCTGCTCGTCTTCTGATTCTTCACGCTCAGAAGATAGACGGCGGATTCGCTGGGGCTCTGCGTGAAACTGTCCGATTTCACCATTTCGCAGGACGAATTCACGGAATGTTTGGTGACCTGCTGCGTGCTTATGGTGCTCTGTTGCGAGCTCCTTTTGGAGTAGTAGGAGGATCTGTAGGATTCCGAGGACGCTATGCCCGAATCGGTGTTGGAGAGACGGTGATAGTCGTACTGGGCCTGGTTTAGATTGGCTTGGTTGGAGACGCTGGAGCTTAGGGACGATTCTTCCCAGGCGTTGTACGACCCGTTCGCAGCTACATGTTGAAATATAGGTTAAGTAATCATTAAAGGATTAACCGCCGTATTCACAAAGCATTGAATCTGCGTTAAGTCCTAACTGAGGTCCTCAGTTAAGGATAAATAAGAATCGCTACCTCAGTTAACGTATGTAACGGTGGTGAAACAGGCCTGTTTCATGTTATTTTTCACGTTAACTGTGGTTGCGATTCTTATTTGTCCTTAACTGAGAACCTCAGTTAAGAGTTAACGGAGATTGAATGCTTTGTGAATACGGCGGACTGTGGGAGGCAAAATGCATAGAATAACAAGGTGCCGACACTCCCTGCTAATTCATGTTAAACTTTTGGCCGAAAAACGGACCTAGAACTGTCAAATCACGTACTTTATGTACTACTTCACTTTATTAACGATGGTGCCGCTAGAGTCGATTTCGAAGATTCTGACAAGCGAATAAATGAAAACCATAGACATAGACAACCATAGGCATAGAATATAGTATATGATGAAAACTGACAAGCGACAAAGTTCACTTTCCACCGTTGCTAGTTCGTGAATCTAAATTGAAAGAATATAATGAAGCAGTTTATTGAAAAATCAATTCATTTTTTGATTAATCAGACATGTGTTCGGACATCATAAGTAAACCCCATTGGTTTGGAACAGAAATTTCATCTTGCCAAGACATAATGAGGTCAAATACCTAAGGGATTTATCAGTAAAGGAGTTTCTTTGGAACATTTTGAATGGAACTGTAAATGAAGAAATCTGCGAAATCATTATTTTTCCATTACGAAAGATCACATCCAACGTCATAAGAGTACAAGCATTTAATTTATGTATTTTGAAATATATTGAATAATATAGAATTTTCTGTAATACCTCTACATATATCTTTCGATATCATATTATTATTCAAATGTATTAATTACCTTTATCATGTAAGGCTCTTTTAAATTGAGCATTTTATTTATTATTTTCGATGTATAATTTGAAACTTCATTAAAACATTCTCATGTATACAGCATTTTTTCAGTCACCCAATACCTACCCCTTGACAACTTTTCATGTTCTCAGCAATTAGATTGCTGAATATATTTGATTCGATAGTTATTATTCAGAACTAAGTATACTGATGAAATATCGAAAAATGATTCATTAAATTGATAAACTAACCAAATAGAGGGTAGTGTACTAAGTTTCAATCTTTTATTCAATATACAGGGTGAGTCTTTGACCACTGCATTAATTTTAACCAAAGATTCCTCTCATCAAATGAAACACTTTTCATTTGCCATTTTTCCAGATTCGGCCCAGGTAAAAAGTTACAAGCGTTTAAAGATTTCACAATGTGCTAATACACTCCCGCATATAAAATATCTATGACATTTATGGCGGACGAGAATAAGGCATGGTAACGTGGTTTACAGCTTGATTCGGGATTCCAACGCTCAGGGACGGATCCATAAAAGTAGTGAAATTTCTGGAGTTTTCCATTTTAAAACACTAAATGAAGAATATCTCGAAAACGGTGCGTTTAAGGAGAAATGATGAAGAATAATATAATGTTCTAAAACGATGGAATATTCTTGAAATGAGTCAAGAAAAACTTTATATGCTTTCTTTATGCTTATTTCGTTTAGTTTTATGAATCCACGAGTCCATAACTAGAAAACCAGTAGAAGTAGAAAATAACTAATATTTGGAAAATATGTATCATAGTTATAGGAAACTTTGAGCCAACATTCATTTTATTCGAAAAAAGGATGTCAAAGCTACAAAATAAAAACTGATTATTTTTTCAAAATTTCAACAGCCTGTATCTTTTTACCTGAGCTGAATTTGGAAAAATGTTAAATGAAAAAAGTGTTTCATTTGATGAGAGGAATCTTTGGTTAAAATTAATGCAGTGGTCAAAGACTCACCCTGTATATAGGATTAAGTTGAAGTTACCAGCCAGCATAAACCAACCCTTATATTATTATTCCGTATAGGAATCACAATGCCGAGCAAATGGAGAAGAAACGGAATCATTTTAGAGATAACAGAAACTCACCATTAGTAAGAACAAGAAATTGAATTTTTTTACAATTTTATCGCAATTTCAATTAGCCTACCCTAATTATAATGTTTATGTTTGAGAATATTTATTTCGAGAATTTCATTCACTCACCAAAAATATCCGAACAATGATTCTCGAACGAGTTATCGTAATCGTAAATGGGGTCCATCAGGGCCTTGATCTCCTCCTCTTCCCTCGACATGTTCAGCATGGAATCCAAGCTACCGCTACCAGATAAAAGGGATATCGAATCGTCCGGTGATTTCGACCTGAGAGACAACCTAAGGAATATCGAACTCATTAAAGAAAAGACAGGTGACGAATAAGAAATTTACCTCTCTAAAATCGATGGGGAACCGTCCGACGTAAAACTATCGTCTATGATCTGATTCAGTCGATTGCTCTTCTTCTTTGGCGGCAGGGGGGGAGGAGTGGTGCATCCGGTGATATCGGAACGCACTATCCTGAGAACAAACCACATCGTAAATTTCATTTGAAGCGAATCGCAAAAATTGGTTCAAGCACTGACGTGAAGTCAGGAGCTTTTGCGCATATGTTATATTGTGCATTCTCTTGTATTGGACACTCTTAATCAAATATAGGTACCATGGTGATTTCTATTGTCCGTTCTCCTGTATTGGTAAATTCGATTAAGAGTGTCCAATACAGGATAACGGAAAATAGAATTCACCATGGTATATTTGATTAAGAGTGTCCAATACAGGAGAATGGACAATAGAACATACGCGCAAAAGCTCCTGACTTCACTTCTTCTACCTTCAATTCTTCTTTGGGAGAAGAATACCGATAAATGTTACTGGAATTAATGACATGTTTAAATAATCAAAGTAAACAGAATTATAAGTTTAGTTACTAACATATTGAATGAAATTCAATTGAATTCCAGTAATATTCAATTACTTATTGTTAACCAATAAATGCCCATTAATAGATCTAAAGGTGTTGAGGTGAAACATAAAGATATATTCTCATTATTGATAGCAAAACTGGCCTAAAATGCCTCTCTACCCATCACGAGATTTAATATCGACAAATGAGCCTCTCAACTCACAAGATCAGAAAGTGTGGTTAATTTAAAGTTAAGTTTTGAAGCCTTCAGCAAAATTTCAGCGATATCATATTAAAAATAATACATAACCTTTCAAAAGTCCCCTCTCACAAATATACTCCTCTGCAGGCGCATGGATCTCTTGAAGAAAAATCGCCTTCTGTATTTCTCAAAGATATTTACTCTTGTTGATAGAAATCCCTTCAATATTTAGTTGCCTCCTCCTAAGGAGGATCTCTTTCAAAAACAGGTCTGACCGCTACAGGACCCTAATGTAGGGTTATCATCTCCCATAGATTTGTGATGAAGAAATATGTCATCATGACAATCATGGTTCTGAAGGTTCTCGCAAAAATACAACGATTCCCATCCAGCTGCCGAACTCACAAAAGGCTGCTCGGTTCTCCAACAATATGGATCCGATCGTGTTCAAACTTGGAACTTTGCAGTAGTTAGGTTCTGAAGGTTTTTGCTAAATTTCAGCGATGTCGGACGAATAGTTTATGATATATAGAATTTTTTTCAATTATTTTCAATAATTTTTTTGAAATTTTCTAGTTATACCATCCTCACGTAATTCCGCAAGAATTTTCGCGTTGGCATTCTACAACTAATAACCATGTTTGAATTATATTGATTTTGTATTTCTCGAGTTATTGAGGAAATTACAACCAAATTTCAGATGTGTGTAACTCCAAAGCCGTTTGGCCGATTATACCTATAGACAAATTCAAATGTCGCATTCAGATGCACAACCTAACCTGAAAATTTCAAACCACTATCTCTTTCCGTTCTCAGGTTATCGTGTCATAAATAATATTTTTTAATAATTTTTTTTAATTTTCTAGTCATACCATTATGCCGATTATGCCCATTAACGAACTTGTCCGTCGTATTGAGATGCGCCACCTACCCTGAAAATTTCAAGTCGCTAGCTCTTTCCGTTCTCAAGTTATCGTGGCAACGGCCGGACAGAATCAAATTTGACCTCGAATTCATGGCGATAACGTTGTTAATAAATCAACCAGTCCAGAGCGTTCCTGCCAATAGGTTCTTCAAAATGGCTTCGTATAATTAATATACTTATGCACAAGGGCATAGCCAGAGGGGGGGGGGTTAGGGTGTTCAAACCCCCCCCGAAATGTTATTTTTCTCTAAAAAAAAAATTTTTGCTGCAGAAAGTGACCCTTACACCCCCAAAACCCCCGCCGAAATTAATTCCTATTTCGAAACCCCCCCCGAAATTAATTCCTGGCTACGCCCTTGCTTATGCATATATTTCACAAGTCGAATAAACCCCAGGGGATTTCATTGATTTGCCGAGAAACAAGAGCAGACGCGTTTCTAGCTTCTTGGCCTTCATCAGTACTCTGTAGCTTCCCAACAAATTCAACTAAACTGAACCGTGTTAAGCCTCTCACAGCCGGCTTGAGCGGTTATACATAAACGCCCACGCCACCTATGAGACAAAATAAGGAATTCAGCCTTTCCCCACCAGTGAAATTTGACGCGTGAAATCATATGCCACCATTCGCCCGACCCTATTGGCAGGAACGCTCTGGACAGGTTGATTTATGAGTGTTACATTTCACAAATGTTCAGTGCACGAAGCCCCGCAAATTAGGGTGGGGCACCCCCGACACGCACCAGGCGGTGACTGGAAAACTACTCTTGTCTCGCTTCAGTATATACGAAGTGTTCCAACTCACCCGTCAGGTAGTGGTGGTTTCGGAGGAGGACCCGAGTCTTGTAGTATGGATTCCGTGCTGTGACTACCCCTAACCGAATGATTTGAAGTCTTCTCCAGTATATCCCTCTCGCGGGGTGTTAGGGGGATGTCGGGAAGAGAGTTCCGTTGCGAGTTCATCTCCATATTGCCGGTTCCGTAAGATGACAATCTCGGCACCGTCTTGTAATTCAATTGTTGCTGCTCAATTTTCTCTTTGGCAAGTTCTATCAAGTTCTGGAAAGTGTCAGTTCGTAATGATAGAGTCTATAGTGATATGAATGCTATGAGGTTCATCACTGTTACAGAGGAATTTAACACAAAGACTACGGAAGAAGATGAAGGTTGTAGCAATCCTTCTTTCATTCCTCGGGGAAGCAAATGAGGGTCATCTAACTGAATATGAGGGGAACATGAAAAAAAGAAAGGAAAGGGTGAAGTAGGGCAACACCTGAAGAATAAATGTTTGGCTTAAAGACAAAGTTTAGGACGAAAAAATACTGGAAATATTTCAATACATCTTAGAAGCAAAATATATTCGCTCAACTAACTGAATAAGATGCACTTGAAAGGCGAGGAATATAACCATTATAAAATGGATGTATGAGCTGTTGTCAATGAGGATAGCAGAGGCACAGTTGGACAATAAGACTACTTCTGTCAAAGCCACTCGTGGAAGGGAGAGTAACTTCTCCCCTTCTTTGGAGCCTAGTAGTGGACGAGCTCTTCCACAGGCTAAGGGAGCTCGACCGATGCCGGGCTCGGGCTATGCCGATGACATGGTCCTAATGGTCAGAGGTAAATTCAAAGGCACCTTGTGTAACTTACTACAGGAGGGCCTTAGAGTTATCGAGCAGTAGTGCTTGTCAGTGGAGCTCAACATAAACCCGAACAAGACCACAGTGATTCTGTTTACTCGGAGAAGGAAACTTCCAGACCTCCCTTTTTGAACAGAGATATTATATAATGGAAGTCTGAAGTTAAATATCTAGGCGTAACACTAGATCGTAAACTTTTGCGGGATAAGCATGTTGAAATCACTGCTAGCAAAGCAACAAAGGCTTTAATGGCGTGCTGAAATCTAGCCGGTAAGACTTGGGGCTGCAACCCTAAGATAATGAATGCGATGGATGTACGTCATGATTGTGAGACCCATAACTACGTATGGGACAGTAATCTGGTACTCAAAAACGAGCCAGAATAGTACGAGGAAAACCCTTGATAAAGTACTAAGGCTGGCTTGTGTGTGTATCACTGCAGCTATGGAAACCTGTCCTACTAGGGCACTTGAGATTATCACAAATCTCACACCCCTTCATCTAGTTATGAAGGAAAATGGCCCATGAAGCCATTCTCAGAATATCTAGGGAAGGAACAGGTAATGAAAGTATTGAATCCCAGAAAGCCTGGTCCTCTCTTACCAGGTACATTTCATCAGCCAATCTTCCTAGTGACCAAATGATCAAGAAAGTAAGCATCGAAAAGATCTTCACTACGATGCTCGGTAAGAAAAAAAGATTGCAACTGGGAATCCACCACCCAAGTTCCTAAAAGAAATGCTATTAAATGGTACACAGACGGTTCAAAAACCACTACAGAAGCTGGCGCTGGAG